>CM030363.1:207455141-207940141 GCA_017893485.1 Hemerocallis citrina | reverse complement strand
GGACAATATAGGTAAGTATACTCGGAAGGGGGCCCGTATTTTTCAGTACTCGGTTCATGAACCTGTTGCACCTTGATGTATTCATGGAGCCAGTTACTTGGCTCATGAACCCACTGTGTGGGTCTTGAACCTGTTAGTATTCACGAACTTGCTTCGTGAACCTGTTATTTATTTTCGTATTCATGAACCATGCCTGCTTGTTACTTGATGCCTGAGTACACTGCTCTATACACTCCATTACTAGACCTAAACGAAATTGCATTGATTGTAGCAACCATGTAGTAAAAAGATGGATGCATGAAGTGCTACCTAGATAGTAATAACTACAAGACTTGAACATGATACATGCTTACTCGATACTTGACTACATGATACATGAGATTTGAAACATGAAACTTGAACTTGATACATGTTCACTTGATACTTGATGACGTATTACATGAGACATGATACTTGAATAATAATACTTGACACTTGCAACTCGATACTTGTACTTGACAACTTGACACTAGACTTGAGACTTGTTACCTGACACTTGTACTCGATGCCTGTCACTTGAGGTTAGATACCCCTACATGTTCACTTGTCACTTACTCTACTATTAGTATTTGTTATCCAGCCTGTTTACTTGAGTTGTCCTTCTTGCTAGTTAGTTCTTAGAATTCCACTACTTGTTGTATCCCTGTTACATTCTTGATTCCAAATCTTGTTTCACATTACTTGTACTCGTTTTTACTATTTGTGGCCCTAACTTGCACTAAGAGCATTTTCTCTTGTTTTCTCTATTTTTCCATTTTTATAATTATTAAACAAACTTTGGAGACGAATTGCCTGCTGGAATCGGTGAGAAGATGTTCTAGGCCTTGTTTGGGAAAAGCTTTCTTTAATCATTTCGTTTTGTAATTGAGTTATTTCATTTGTTGTTGCTTAAGACTTGTAACGGGCTTATGTTCCCGAGTTTTACATTTGATCTAGACTTGAAAACTATTTGGATTTTATTATTTATTTTAATCATTTTCTATTGCTTAATAAATTATTCATACATGCGTGGTTATATATAAATCTTGTTATATTCTTGTTATGTTGCTGAGTCGATCCTACAGCTTATGGATGATGTTAAAATCATTCGCTGGGCTTCATCACGCGCTCGTATTCTATATTTTTGGGAAGCAGGGCGTGACACCAAAGCACACACAAGTTTGTCCCGGTTGGGGCTTTCGCCTTAATCCGGGGGAGAAGAAACCGGAGATGTTATTCAACTAGAGAAGATATAAAAATATTACAATTCTCACCACGACCCTCTCTCAAGCATCACCAGCAAGTACTAGTTGTTTACAATTGGAGAAACTCTCAAACTCCGTCTTCAATGAAGTACTCTCTCTCTCTCTCTTGGCTCTCAATGGAGGCCAATGACAACAAAATATAGAGATATAGAGAAACTCTAGTTTGATATCTTAATACAATAACAATTGGATATTTTCCTCATACAAAGTGATTATACTCACTTGGTGGGGCCATTATGGAAGATCCACTCCGTCCATCATGTTTATCATGCTAATGGATGTATGTGTAGAAAAAATCAAGTGGTTTGGAGGTCATTCACCCATGCATCATGTGGTTGAAAAAGGACTACTCGGAAGTTACAGGACTATTTGAGTTATATGAGAACATAATGTTTATTATTATGTCACAGGTAATAATCTGCAGGGTAATAACATTAACATGGAAATAGTAGACGAAAAAGACTTACAATATCAAAGTGAAACACTAACTGAAATGCCTCAACAGTTGGAAATACTTAGGGAGAGGCGTAGACAAAATTACAGAATCAGAAGAGACAATATGATTGTAATACAATTGGAAGAGTTTAGACAAAGACAATGCCAAAATGCAAGAAATCGACAATTGCAGATATCTGAAGATCAACTAACTGAACAAAGAGAGAGACGTAGACAGCATCAAAGGAAATAGACAATTGTTGATGTTAGAAGATCAACTTGCTGAACAAAGAGAGAGACGTAGACAATATCAAAGAAATCGACGCTCTAATATGAATGTGCAACAATTGGCTGATGAAAGAACAAGAAATCAACAAAATAGGCAGAATCGAATGTCAATAATGTCTGAAAATCAACTAGCTGAACCAGGGCGAGACTTAGGTAATATCAAAGAAGTCGACGAGCTAACGGTACTGAAAATTCTATATTAAATCAAAGTATGAATTATCGAATCATTTCAAATATTCACTTATTCTTCTAAAAACATGTCTTTTTTTTTGATAATAGATGGTCGAAACCATTGTTTCATTAATGATAATTAAGGAAACAAAGTAGTACAAACACCGAATATTACAGAAAAGCAAACTAATCTACAATACGACATACCAACAAAAGCAACCAAACACCAAATAAGGCCAAACAAACGAAAGAGGGCCTGAAACCAAAACCACCAAAATGTTGACAATGCGCCCCAGCTAGTTCGATACTGAATCAAACTGACGCTAAAACTCCATCTTGGCTAATCTCCTTCAGAGTTCCTGATTCTCTATGCCGCCTCCTGAGCACCTGCCCAATCATGAATCATAAAGAAAATTTTATGCATAGAGTTCGGAAATCTGTAAGAAACATTGCGAAATACGAAATCATTTCTTTCTAGCCATAGATTCCAAATTAAAGCTGCTATTGCGATATCCCATGCCCTTCTATCTTCTAGTTTAATGTATGCGTCTCTAAAGGACCCCCAAATTTCCGTGGTTGAGTTAGGAACCTGATTACACCCGAAACCCCTACACACAATCTCCCAAGTAAGTCGTGCTTTAGGACATTTGAAAAGAATGTGAATGACGTCTTCTTCCGCAGTAAAGCACCTCCCACAACTAACGTCGATCTGCATGCCTCTCTTCCTAAGGTTTACTTTCGATAGGATCGCATTTTTATTGGCTAGCCAATAGAAAATTTTTACCCTGTACGGTACGTGGGCCCCCCCATATGACCGATTGAGCTTGACATCTCGTTCCTCCGTCGTTGATCCATTTATACATGGATGAGACCGAGAAGAGTTTTGAGTTATCTCTGTCCTACCATCTTTCATCTTCTGACCTATTTTCCTACCCCTCTTCTTGTAGGATCAGTTTGTTCATATCTTCGAATTGCGCTAAGCTCTCCGGGCTGATATTATGGGAAACTATAAAGTTGCATTTTCCATTCTTCCGAACGTCTGCCACTGAGAGATCTATGTTCTGTATTGCTTCTGCAGCCTGTGGGAATTGATTTTGAAGGGTAGTAAGACCGCACCATTTGTCTTTCCAGAATCTAGTGTTCAATCCATTTCTTACTTTACATCTTGTGTTGGTATAGAAAATCTCTCCTTGCTATGCTATTCCCTTCCAGATTAGGGATACTTTTGCCGGCGGACTTCTTCCTCCAAATCGAAATTTGCGACTCTTTCGGAACTGTGCGAAAGAGTAACTCCACCATCCTTTGTGCTTGTTATTTATCTTCCACCACCACTTGCTAAGCAGAGCTTTGTTCATGTCATGTACCCAGACCCCCGTATTCCCTTCTCTTGCAGACTCTACCCCAGTTAACTAGGTTGAAGCCTTTGTTCCCCTCATCCGATCCTTTCCATAAAAATCTTCTTCTTAGTTTGTCAATCCTGTTGATGACCCACTTTGGAAGTTCGTAGATTGACATAAGATGAAGCGGGATCGCGCTAATGACCGAGTTTAATAGAATGATCCTTCCTTCGAGAGATAGGAACTGACTCTGCCACCCAGCTAGCTTCTTTTGAATCTTTTCGATAAGAAAGCTCCAATCCTCCTTCAAGAGTACTCCTGGCCTTATTGGTGTACCCAGGTATTTAATTGGGTAATTGCTAATCTTGCATTCAAAAATATCCGAAATATCCTTTAGCAACATTGACGATAGATCGGACATCGGGATAATGCTAGTTTTATTCAAGTTCACTTTAAGTCCAGACCACCATTGGAAGCAAGCCAGCACCACCTTAATGGCCACAGCTTCTTCCACCGTAGCTTTTCCGAAGAGAATTGTGTCGTCTGCATATTGTAGGATCGACTGTAACGCCCTGAATTCCAAAATACACTGAATTCGAGATTCCACAGGATCTTTACACTTCATTTAGTACAATTTTACAAGGAATTTAAAACTTTTCACTTTACATCAGAGTTTACATGAAAACTTTTCACTTTACATTGTACAGCAGAAGCAAATTTACAACATTTAAATAAAGTACAACAACATTGATTAATCTTTAAGCATCTGTTCCTCTTTAATCTTTATCATGTCATTTACCCTGCATACAAAACTGTGGGTACGTCAGTTTATTCAACCGACAAACATTATACACGGCCATCCTCTCTATGCTGGAAATAGTATAACTCGTTTTCCATATTTAACAAACACAAACTTGTCACATATCAAACTAAAGGGAATACCCTAATGATGTCGTGTTGTGATTGTGCACTTAGTCCTTAATGCAGTTGTTTATATTATATGACACTAATGCACACTTGTTCGGATTCTATGCATCCCATACTACATAGGTCCGAAGGCAAGCCCTTAATCGTTCTTCATCTTGTAGGGTTCAATCCCTCGTCATGACTTAATCTACTACTGTAACTACGATAAGTATCCTAAATGTTTTCTGACATACGAACTCATGTCTAGGCGCCCTGGAGGGAGTCCCAACGCACTGACACATGACTCATCATGCAAGCATCCTGTGATAACTCAGCTCCTACCATAGACATGACACCACCCGCAGTCTTCAAACACCCCACGAGCGTCGCCATCGGGACGGTACTCTGGAGCAGTATCCACGCCCTATCATGACTCATCATGGGACATCCTGGGATACGCTCTCGCTGCCAATCCAATGGCCCTCATACTCAATGTTTTTCTCTTACTTTCATCACATCTTCACCATGTAACTAATCCTTAATTCTAATGAAATCATGACCAAAATCAAAGCTCTAGAGTTAGCCCTCTCACTACTACCGGTCTTATTTCTTTCATTTCACAATGACCCAAACCTGGTCTTTTCAATGTCAATAATCATAATTCATCATTTTTCTCTTGCCGGTGTGAGTTTTGGCTACACTCTAATTTTCAATTTCAATTCATAAGTTCACATGTTGAGTTGTCATACTCAAAAATATTTCTCTTTTCCAATCATGATTTCTAAATTGTTCAATAGTCCATAACTATACATGGAATTCAATTATTCATCATGTAATTCATGAAATGTTATTTTCTCATTAAAAACCACATCACTAGTTATACGATCAAAGATGAATATTCACACTTCATAATTTGTCACACTAATCTCCAATGAGAATAATTCACATCGCTTCCCATAATTCCTTTCTCATTCATATTTCTTTTCTAATATTCCATTTCAAGTCCTTTTGCAAGGTACAATTTTCATAAAAATGCAAGTGTAGAACCATAGTTCTAAATTATACTTTTGGTCTCAAAATATACTCTATTTCATTTAGATAATTCCCAATTTATTTTTTATAAATCCCACATATTTTTAGGATAATAATCATATTTTTTTCATAATTTTCCAATCATCAAAACCCCCAAAAAAATTATTTTTTTCCCACAACACAACACAGCCGAGACCAAGGATCGAACCAGCGACCACAGGAAAACCAACCGAAGGCACAGGCCACTAGGCCGAACGCGCTATGCGTTAGAAAGGAGAGCTGAGAGCATTAAGTGCTCTCGGCTGCGGTTACTCTAGTTTTCACAAAACAAAAATGTATGGTGCTCACGGTGTTCGAACCCTCAACCTCTGAGAGCCGTACAACACTGTAGCAATCAAGAGCATCCCGACCACTCGAGCTATAGGCTCGGGTTGTCATAGATACAACTCGAAGTCTACTTAAATTAACCCTCTCTGTTTAGTAAAACATTTCGATGTTCATCATGTTCTCATTTCAATTTGCTCTTACTAACATGCTGTAAAAATTCCAGATTAATTATTCCCATCATGAAGTATACTCCAGTATATAAAAATAATTTTTTCAATAATTAAATATATTTTTCCCAATAATTAACGCATATCTACCATACAATTTGGTTAAATTTATATACTACTACTAACACATTTCTTTTTTGACATTTCTTATCTAATTTTAATTTCACCAATCTCTACAACAATATTCTGTTTTTATTCATTTCACAAACACACCAATTATATTCTAATTCATTCATCACAACGTTATCACGAAAGTCCATTTAAGCAAATAAAGCGACATTGTCAATCTACTAATTCTTGCATATAATTTTTAATGCTAATAATGAAGTTTTCTTTACACAATTCATGGCCATAATCATTTCACACACAACTTGAATTTTAATAATAGAACCACATACAATTGCATATCAACATTTCAATCAATCAATAGGTCATTTTTCCAATTAAATGTGTACTCTTATTAATCTTTTTCATGCATCATTCTTTCCATTCAAATCTAGCATGCATTCCTAATTAGAAATATAGAAAATTTACCCACCTTATTTGGAGAGAAGTACAAATAGCAAAACCTCCTAAACAAATGTCCTTGCAAACGAACGATCCTCCTCCTTGATGCGCGCACACTAGCCTCCAAGATGCAACCCGAGCACTCCCTATTGATGCCGGCCTCTCCTTGATGATGCAAGCACGAACTCCCCACACACACTCTCAATCTTTTAACTCACTTGCTATATTACTAATAATGTATTTTAACTATAGGTTTGGAAGAATAATTAGCACAAGAATAACTAGGCTAGGGGGGGGTATTTATACTAAAAATTTAGGAAAGTGGAAGGCTAGGATTGAAGTAGGAGTTAGGATTAAAAGGCTAGGATTCAAGGAGGAGTTATAATAACCAACCATGATCATGTAACCACCACCCATGATTCCAATTGAAATTTTCATTTTCCCTCCTTGGATTGCAACCGGCCATACACAATGGTGCAGTTTGCACGTGCATGCAATTGTCTCCAAAAATTTGTACATTATATTTTATATAAAAATAATCTTTAAAATGTATTCTACACTACAAGTTGTATTTAAAATAAAAATAGTTCATGGGCTTTAGTTTATGGGCCAAAATAATAATTTAAAAAAATAACAAATAAATTAGATTTGGGCTTTTTAAAAGAAAGGCTTTTGTCTATTTGAAAAAGGGCTTTATATAGAAAAGAGCACATATTTAATCATCCATACTCATCATAATGAAAATAATTATAGAATTTAATTCTACCAAAAAATATTGCATGTGCACACTACGTGCAAAATAAAATAATTTTCATTAAATGAAAAATCGGGGCATTACATCGACAATGGCTGAGTGATTCCCTTAATCTGAATCCCTTTGATGGTGTTGTTGTCCATAGATCTTCTTATCATTTCTGCAATTCCATCTGCCACGATTGCGAAGAGAAGGGACGAAAGTGGATCCCCTTGCCGTAGGCCTCTCTTACATATGATCTCTTTCCCTTGCCATCTGTTAACCTGGATAGTCGATTTGCCACCTCGAATGCACTTATTCATCCATGACCTCCATTTAGTGCCAAAGCCTTTAAGAGCGAGAGCCTCCTCCACACAATCCTAATTTACCGAATCGTAAGCCTTCTGGAAATCTAGGTTAAGGATGAAGCCATCCGCTTTAATTTTGTGACCTCTAAATACAATCTCGTGGGCGGATGCGATGCTATCCATGATGTCTCTTCCACTTATGAACCCGCTTTGCGATTGTGCGATCACCTCATTAAGGTGTGGGTCTAGTCTTTGAGCTAGGACCTTCGTGATTATTTTGAACGACCGTTCAACAGACTTATTGGTCTGAGATCTTCTTGTGAGATAACCTCGCTTTTCTTAGGCACTAGGATGATTGTTGCATAATTTAACCTATCCAAATTTGCCTCTCCGTCATAGAGCTCGTGGAAGATGTTCAAAAGATCTTCTTTGATGATACCCCTAGTATGATTTGTAGAAGAAAATCGGTAGTTCGTCTAGGTCCTGGGGCCTTGTCTTGACCTAGACTCTTAATTGCATCTAAAACTTCTAACTCTGCGAATCTCGTTTCGATGCCCTCACTCCCATCTATTCTGGAGGAGCACCACATGTCCTGAGCCATGATACATCTGCCATCAGAATTACGTCCTAATAGGTCATGAAAGTGCCTATTGAGATGCTCCTTGATCAGGTCTTCATTTTCAGTCCGAGACCAGTTAACTGAGATGCCCGTGATGTGGTTTTGTCTTCGTCTTCCGTTAGCCACCTTGTGAAAATATTTTGTGTTTGCATCTCCTTCTCTAAGCCATTGTATCCTCGCTCCCTGTTGCCAGTACATTTCCTCCATCTTTGCTATCTGCTGTATCTCCAGTCTTTTATTGGCTAGCTCGTCTTTCTCAGCCTCCTAGAGGTCTCTATCCTCTTGTTCGACTTCCAGTCTAGCGATTCTATTTGCTAGCTCTTCTCTTTTAAGGAGAATGTTGCACGTTTTTTCTCTAGCCCAAGCTTTTAAATTCCTTCTGAGGTGCCTTATCTTTTCTACCCAAATTCTGACTGCTGAAGAGTGAGATGTTCTTGCATTCCACGATTCGGCTATAACTTGTCGGGTATCCTCACACAAGGTCTATGCCTTCTCAAATTTGAAACTGAAAAACTTCTTCCTTCCGCTTATCCCACACTCGATCACCAGGGGCAGGTGGTCAGAAGTGTATCGTAGTGCAGTTTTGACCTTTGCTAAGGGATGTGCATCCTCCCACTCGTTCGACACCAGCACTCGGTCAAGCTTGGCCAATGTCGGGTTACGCTGCATGTTCGACCATGTGAATTTCCTGTCATTCATCTCTAGTTCCAATAATTCTAAGTCATCTATCGTCTCATTGAAAGAATCTTGCTCAGACCGACTGTGGCCTCTTCCTCTATGCTCATCTTGGAATCTGGTGATGTTAAAATCTCCCCCAATAATCCAAGCTCCTCCCCATTTATTCCTGATGTATCTTAATTCCGTCCACAACTTTTTGCGCAATCTACTATCGTATGGCCCATAGACACTTGAAATTGTCTGGGTCCAATCGTCACTTCTGCGTCTAATTTTAATCGAAATCGTAAATGCCCCGATAAATTCATCTACAATCTCGAAAAGCGAAGCGCTAGCCCCTACCGCTATACCCCCCGAATATCCCCCAGCCGGTTTAAATCTCCAGTGGAAATCCGCCATACCCCTAAATGAAGTGAAGTCCTCTTCTGTTGGGGTTTCAATTCTAGTTTCTTGGAGGCCACAGATGTCAGGGCGAATCTTGTTGAGAGTTACTCCTATAGAACTTTTTTTCAATTTTTGACGCATCCCTCACGTTCCAGAAAATTTATACCATTATACAAACAGTAAACACCTAAAGTAACGTTCCCCCGCCCTCCTAACGAACCCCCGGGATTACTTACTCACTATTCTGGTGTCCTCTCTAATGATAGCTAAATTCATTAATTGTTCATTCGTAGTTGAGCCCATAGCTAGCCCATACAAACTAGCGAAGTAAATTAGCGATTCATCCGATAAAGAATTAAGGACAGAACAATTAATATTAGAGGTACCTTCTCCTGCCATGACATCCTCCTGCTGATTGTTACCCCTTTGAGACCACCCATCATGCTCGTTGTTCTGACTCTCCGTGCTAATCATCTGTCTTTTTCCTTTCCTCCGATATTCCGTGAACTTTCTGGTGGATGTACTTCCCACACTACCTCTAACTTCCCTATCTTCGCACTCTGTTTCTGCAACTGAGATGATATTATCCTCCCGAATACCATATAAAGCGCCAATAATACCATCCCCTGACTCAGGATCCGATGTTGGTTGTAGATTGTATGACTGGATCTGCTGTATAATTGGGGTGCTCCCTAGCTGATTGGTAATTGGCGTAATAATTCCAATCGGATTAGAGTCAATTTTGGCCGTTGGAGCTTCCTGGCCCATGGGCCCAAGCCCGAGGGCATGCTTGCCTTTAGACTGGATCAGAGCACACACAGCGTTTTTAACCGAAATTTCGAAGCCCATCCATGGTTCTTTAATTAAGCCCATGCTGTTGACAATATCCGGGCCCACAGCGTCTTTCATCTTCAGAATGCCTCCCTTCTTCGTAGCTTTCGGCGCCAAAGTCCTGTAATGCCCCGATTTTCATTTATGAAAATTATTTATTTATTTTGCACGTAGTGTGCACGTGCAATTTTCGTAATATGAAATCTTATAATTATTTTCCTTATAGATGATGAGTATATGCATATATATATATATATATGTATATGTGTTCTTTAAATTATTTTTTTTATAAAAGGCCCTTTTGTCTCAAATAACACAAGCCCAAAAATCTAATTTATTTATTTTGTAAAAAACTAATATTTTGGCCCATCAATTTAAGCCCATTCTCTTAATAACAACTTGTAAGGTAACATCTTTTAAAAGATTATTTTTATAAAGATGTATAATGTACAAGTTTTTATATGGAGACTAGTGCATGCACGTACACGTGCATGAGCACCTTTCCTTGGCCGGTTTTGGAAGGAGTGGAGTTAGTGTGTAGGTGGTTACCTAGTTGTGGGTAGTTACTACAACTTTTACTCTCATCCTAGCCCTCCATCTCATAACCATCTACTCAATCCTAGTCCTCTATCTCACCCAAGATTTAGTATAAATACCCCTCTCACTCATTTGTCTTCTACACTAAGAACTTTATTTGAGAAAGATATATATTTTAAGAGAGTTGTGAGTGAGTATCTTGGAGGCCGGTCATCACTTCAGAGGATTCTCGATGGCAAGGAGCAAGGAGGAGGAGTCACATTATCACACTAGAAGGCTTTACGGGATTTTCGTTAAACTCTTCAACAAGGTGGGTGTTTCTCAGGACTTCTAATATAGAGATCATGCTAGGGCTAATATGGATTGTTATCATATTTGTGAAAAGTGGATTGATAGGGTGATCGTATATTAAAATGCTTTGTGTTACACTTATTGTGGAAGATGTGAATAGATGAAAAAGAACTAATGATAATTAGAGAATTGGAAATGACCTGTACAGTCGACCGATCATGTGAGCAGTCGACTGGTACACTGAAATAAAATATGAACAGTTCGGAATTCTTTGAAACGATGTATTTAATGTGAATTGTTAACTTGATTTTCTAGCATGTTAAATTGGAGTTAGCATTCATCTTCGTGGATAAATGGTGAGTAAAGGAAAAATGTATGTTTAGCATCTCATTTGGAGGAAAGAACATACAAATTGTGTGAGATTTACAATTAATCATAAACTATGTTATGATGATGGTAAACAGATAAGAATCACATGTTTATGTTGACATTGAACATACTGTGGTTGAATTAAATGCTGTGTACTAATTGAAGAACATAACGGAAAGATGATCCCTTAATTCAAAGAATTAACCCTGTTCAGTCGACCGAATGTATGTAACAGTCGACTGTACTGGACTTGAAAAGTTGTATAATTGAACTCTGTAGAAAAGTCGACTGGTTTGAATGACAGTCGACTGCCCCGTAAATAATATTTAGATTTTGAACGCTGCGGAACAGCCGACTGGCCATGTGCAGCAGTCGACTCTTCCGAGTGGTTATTGAAGAACTTTATTTGGCTGAACAAGTCGACTGGATAAGCTCTAAGTCGACTGTCCATATCAATTTTGACATCTCAGAAATTCTATGAATTGTTTTATGGTAGAGATTATGAATCTTATGTTGAATGATTATTGGTTGTGACAATTTAAGTAAACTCTATTTGTCTTTGCATGAATTTATACCTGAAATGAAGCGAATCATTTATTTGAATTTATGAAAGTTGTATAAATGTGGAAGTTATGAACATGGAAAAGGAAAATCTATTGAGATGATGAAAATGAACTCATGAGCTGGAAATGCTCTAACTTTTGGAAATTGTGAATTGAAATTGAAATAAAAGAGTAGCTAAGTCTCCCACCGGCAATTGGAAATAAATGAAATGGAAATTTGAAAAGAAAGACCAAGGTTGGTCATGTTGAATGAATGATTAAGTCCGGTATAGTGGAGAGGCTAACTCTAGAGCTTTGATTTTGTTCATGGTTCTACTAAAATGAGGACTAGATACATAGTGAAGATGTGATGAAAGTAAGAGAAAAACATTGAGTATGAGGGCCATTGGATTGGCGGCGAGAGAGTATCCCAGGATGTCCCATGATGAGTCATGATAGGGCGTGGATACTGCTCCAGAGTACCGTCTCGGTGGCGATGCTCGTGGGGTGTTTGACGACTGCAGGTGGTGTCATGTCTATGGTAGGAGCTGAATTACCACAGGATGCCTGCATGATGAGTCATGTGTCAGTGCGTTGGGATTCCCTCCAGGGCGCCTAGATATGAGTTCGTATGTCAGAAAACATTTAGGATACTTACCGTAGTTACAGTAGTAGATTAAGTCATGACGAGGGATTGAACCCTACAAGATGAAGTACGATTAAGGGCTTGCCCTCAGACCTATGTTGTATAGGATGCATAGAATCCGAACAAGTGCGCATTAGTGTCATATAACCTAATAATTGCATTAAGGATTAAGTGCACAATCACAACATGACATCATTAAGATTTTCCCTTTAATTTGATATGTGAACAAGTTTGTGATTTGTTAAGAAATGAGAATCGTTATACTGTTTCTGGCATAGAAAGGATGGCCATGTATAATTTTCGTCAGTTGAATAAACTGACGTGCCCACAGTTTTGTATGCAGGACAAATGACTTGATAAAAGTGAAAGGAGAACTGATGCTTACAAATTATTCATTGTTGATGTACTTTATTTAAATGATGTAAACTGCTTCCGCTGTCATTACATGTACATTATCGTGTTATATGCTTCCGCTGAAAAATGTAAAAATGTGAAGTGTAAAATTTCATGTAACTCTGATGTAAAATGGAAAGTTTCAATTCCTTGTAAAATTGTACCGAATGAGACGAAAAGATCATATGGAAATCTCGAATTCAGTTGTATTTGGAATTCGGGGTGTTACAAGTCCCACCTATCAAATCCGTCGCATCGCCTCTTCCTGTCTCGTCGCCGCACAATGTCACATCTGCTACAGTTGGCGCGTCCCTGCCTACAAGCGACAGGCTGTCGCTGTGCAGCTGAGGTGACTGCGGTAGGACCCTATGCCAGTTGGATTTTCTAACAGTTGAGAGAGTAGTTGGATTGCACGGTGGCAATTGCATCTTGATCAGATAATTCGAATTCCGACTTTGGCGCTCACAGATGTGCGGTCCTGATGTGGCTTTGACTCCTCCATGCGCTGGGCCCGTACGCATCTGATCCCCCACATCCAAAGGCTGAGCTTCATCGTCTAGCTCTGGCTTCGCATCTCCTCCCTTGAAAATCTTTTCATCTCTAGTCGTGAATTCTCTAAATGAGACATTTTTTTGAACTTCGACGATCACTCTAACCTCATAGATGTAGTTGTCGAATTCAGTTAGGATCTTGGACGGGATATCTGATTTGTTGGCTACTCCGACCTTGATTCTTGCAAATTTCCTAGCCGAATGGGTCAAGGTCTGTCTGTCGATGTCGACCAACATCCCAAATTGTCAAATGACGTTTTGAAACCCCGATCGAACCCAACAATGGAATGGTAGATTGTATAATCTAATCCACACCGGAGGGTAATTTTTCGCCTTCAACGCACCATAATCTCTAGTCCACCACTTGAACGAAACAAAGAACTCTAATCCCTGAGAGTCTCTTCCTTCTAATCCCTTTACTCTGATCGTCTCCTGAGCGAGAGCTTCATCGCTACAATGAACA
The DNA here is from genome assembly GCA_017893485.1 of Hemerocallis citrina. Classification (NCBI taxonomy): domain Eukaryota; kingdom Viridiplantae; phylum Streptophyta; class Magnoliopsida; order Asparagales; family Asphodelaceae; genus Hemerocallis; species Hemerocallis citrina. The sequence continues at coordinate 207,926,286 of CM030363.1, read as the reverse complement.
TAGAAGGTGTTCGAGGCAATCTCTTGGATGACCCAGATTGGGGTAGGCGAGGTGACGAGTGCCGCTTGGAGCAATTCCGATACATCGTTTGCCATAGGGACTCCCGTCTGAGCCTTGATCAAAATGCCCCCATTAAACCTCCTTTCAAACTCCGCAATAAGAGGGGTCGGGGCTATAGATGCTTGGATAACACGATGGTCTCCGGCGACACTCTCTTGAGTTTTGCTCCCCTCCGATGCCGTCGGGAACACACCCATCTTAGCTTTCGAATTGGAAGTGGAGGCATTAACGCGTTTAGGACAGGCGGTTGAAATGTGGCCCGAGCTTCTACAAAAGTAACAAAACCAATCATATGGGCACTTGCTAATTGAATGTCCTGGTCTCGCACATTTGTGACAATTCTGGTGGCCATCAATTCGCGAGTTTTTCGATGCGCTATGGCTCCTATTGGGCTGTCTGTTCTTTCTGGACTTGACAAGGACCCATTCTCCGTCGTCAACTTCTCTCGTCATCCGGCGATCTTTATCTGGAGTTGGGGAACGACGACGCGCTCTATGCTCGTCATCGTCGAGTGGTTTGCCTCTAGCTACTTCCGCATACGACCGTCGCTTTTTGCTACTCCAATCGTTGGTTGGATTTGAGTAAGCGACCCTGGGATAGCTCTTAGTGGCCTTCTGCCTCTCTTCAGCTTCACGGCGGTGTTCATGGCGAGAGGGCTGCCTCTTGCTTCGACAGCACGATCCATTCTATCTCTTGGAGGAGACGACCTATGGTGATCTCTGGTTGTGCTCTGCCATCGTCTCTGCTCACCTTCACGATGTTGCCCTTCGCCCTCCTCTCTGCTTCGCTTAGCCATAGGAGGAGACAGTCGTCTATCTTTGTGGGTTGGGTAGGAGGAAGAAGAGGGTCTGTGGGTGGTTTTTAGGGTTGGAGCTCTCATATCTTTTTTTGGATGATTGGTCTCTCATTAAAAAACATGTCTTTATTGATAACATTTATATTTTTTTATTATGAAAGAAATAAATGATCATATTAGAGCGGTAGGAATAATACGAGGGGTTCCTAATAATGATCCAGATAGTGCTCTAATGCAACTAACTAATACAGACAACAATGAAGGAAATTCTGTTATAAATGAAGATATGATTTTATGGCACACTTTATTTTCCTTACCACTACTGTTTTTTCTTCTTCTTATTTCTGTCATCTTTCTTAATGTTAACATAGGAACAACTAAAAATAATCGAGTATCAAGAGGTGTTCCAGCTATTGTGAGGCACCATAATTCTGCAAGAAACCATGCTGACACATCTAGTTGTCAACAATTTCACTGCCACCTACAAGAAGGTGCCCACACTGTGCAGGAAAATTATTTTTTCATGAATCTGATGATTTTTGTTGTAAAGAAGGCAAAGTGCAATTGCCGAGAATATCAGTTCCCCCTGAATTGATGAGCATTTATCTTACATATTAGCATAGCGTCGCCAAGGTTAGAGTTACATTTTATTTCTTCTTCAAGACATATTTATACAATCCCAAACTTGACAATCAATATACTTACCATTATTTCCATAATTTTTTCAGGATCAAGGATTGGATGTTATAGCTGAAGGATTAAATACATTGAAAAGCATGGTTCATGACATGAACGAGGTTCGTAATTGTATATGATTAGCTTTTTATATTCGGAAATAGACTAATTGTTAACATATTCATCTAATTGCACATGAATTAGACAGTCAAGTCTCATTAATTGATGTGGTATTTTCACTTTGTATCACAAAACTTAAAGAATTAAGTAACCTGGTAGCATAAAACTTGAATGTACTTCGTTAATTGTTAATTATTCTCCTATATTTTCATAACAAATTTTTGAGATAGCTTGATATTTTGGTAGTTAAACCCTTCTTTTATTATGCCTTTTTGTAGGTGTGCATCACGCGTGCATTATACTATGTTATTTAGCTAAAAAACTATGGCAACATATTCTAACGGATTCATTTCTTAAAACTTTGGCAACAGATTTTTTATTCTTAAAAATTAGAAACAAGTTTCTTTTTTAAATTTGACAATATATAATTTTAAATCTTTTTAACTACACATATTCTCTTAGTTGGCATAACTCCCATAGCAAATTGAACACCTTCATAACTATGAATGCTTCTTGAATAATACTGAGGGCAATAGTATTGTTTTGTGTAATCTTTTGAATATCAAAAGGTTATCTGAATAAATCACGTTACTTTAGAGGGGTCTTAATCTTCTCCTTTCGTTGATTTCTAAATGTGAAATGGATTGTTTGTGTTTAGGTTTGTGCTTTTCTGTTTAAAATTTTTTCTATGATGTGACAAAACTCAAAGTCTTTCTCTTTAGATTGCAAAATCATCACCTTATGTTCTAATATAAATAATTTACTATATCTTTTTTATGTGCAATTTATTCAGTTTAATGACTATTTTTATAGGCGTGTATCGCACGTGCATTATACTATCTACTCTACTATTTTAATGGAAGAGTTTGTCACCAAACAAACTTCTTTTGTAACCCAACAAACACGTGCAATGCACATGCATAACTAATATAAAGATGGTCTTAGGTTCGATGCCAGACAAAATCAAAATTTTCTTTTTAAAATATATATTTATAAAGACGTGGATCGCACGTGTAAATTACTAGTTAATATTATAATGGGAGGCTCTAGTGTCATTTGTGAATCTATCAACTCGTGTGACGCACGTACATAACGAATACGAATGAGGTTTCAGGTTCGAGTCCTCACTACGTAGAGTTTCGATTAAATAAAAATTATTAAGACGTGTATTGTTAAAATGTGCATCCTCTATGGAGCACGTGGATGTCGAAATATTTACTTTTAAAAATATATATTTATTAAAATGTGCATCGCACGCATAAATTAGTAGTTAAAGATAATAGGCCATACTCTATGGAGCACGTGTCATCCTTAGTGTCCCCTTTCCTTCCATTGAACTTGAGCACGATCATCAATAGCTACTAGTCGGCCAGCTTTTCACTTTGATAGACCAACTTACCATCACCACCGCCTCCTCGAGACTAGTTCACATCCACTACCACTGCATCATTTCCTACTCATCCAAATCACCTCCCCACCTTCTCTCTCATTAGATCTCTCAGTCTCTCCCCTCGAGATCAGATCCCATTTCTCCAATCTCGAACTCATAACGAATTTCATGTTTCCAACACTAGAACTGTAGAAAGAAACTTCTGATTTTTCCCCTCTAAATTTATAAAAGTGTCTTGGTTTAAGATCTAGAGATTCATACTATAAATTGTACATTGTATAAATCAAAGTTATAACTTTTTCTTCTTCTTCCTTTTTTTCCTTACAAAATAAAATAATAAATAAACCCATTATATAATGTACAATTTATAGTATAGAGAGAGAGGTTATAATATAATAAAAGTATAATAATATAATAATAATAAAGAGGGGAGAGATTATAGAGAGGAAGGAGTTACGGGAATCAAATGGCTGATTGTGTGGAGGAGAATTAAAATTGTTATAACTGTTGTTTTAATGGGGAGGGATTTTAGGGCTGGTTGTTAGGGATTTAAATTTTGGGGTTACAGAATGTGGAGAGTGATAAGGAGAGATTTTGGGGATTTGAATGATCTGGTCAACAAGGAGAGTTGGGTTTGGGTTAGTGGATCATGATCCAATAGGAGGTGGGCTTGGTCTATGGGCTCAAAACAATTTAATGAGTTCATCATAGAATTGGGTTCATACTAAATAATTAGACAATTGGGCTTAAATTAAACAATTGGGCTTGGGCTTCAAATCATTTAAACAGTAAATAATTAAGTTATTGGGCTTATAAAAATTGGGCTCAGATAATAAATAATAAAATAAAATAAGAATGGGCTTATAAGAACAATTGGGCTTTATAAAATAGTTGTATAATATAATCAATTAAGAAAATAGTTACAAGATACTAAGAATTTAAAATACGAAGAAATACTTGAAAAAAATACATATTAACGGGAACAGGGGTTACATCTTCTTCTCTCTTATTCCCTCTTCTTCCAGTAAAACTAAAACTCGAATCTAATATTCTTCTTCTTCCTCATTCTCTTCCTCCAAATTTCAATATCCCAAACCCTAACAAAAAAAAACTCCCCCAAAATGGTCTCTCTCATCCTCCTCGAAATCAAAATAACCTTCTTGTTGTCAGTGATCCAAATCATCAAACCGTAATGGTAAGATCATCATTCTTCTGATTCGTTCCATTCAGATTTCTAGGTTTAGGTGTTAGGGTTTTGTTTCATAAGTCTGATCTTCTTGATTCATTGATTCATTGATTTTAGGCGTTGCCGAATAAGCAAACCGTTGATTACCCCTGCTTCAAACTCGTCATCTTCGGCGATGGTGGAATTGGTAATTATCTATCTTTTTTGAAGGGGAAAAAATGTGATTCATTTTTTTATGAATAATTGAGGGAAATTTGTTATCTTTGATTTTCGATCTGGAGCATTTGTCCGATCCTTTGCAGATTTGGGATAAATGTTTGATCTTTAGGGTTTTGATCTTCGCCTTCACTTTCTATTTTCTTTTCATTTCTTTTCATATTTTGCGCTTCTTTGGATTGATGAGCTTCCTCTGTGCGTCGATCTATTATGTTGTTTGTTTACTTCTTTTTACTATTTAAAAAGTTGGTTTCTTTGTATTCGGTTTTTGCAGCTTTGTACTAGTTCTCTTCGTTATATATATAAATTTTGATGGTGGTTACCATGTATTAATATATAAAAATTAAAAAGCTCCACCTTCTCAAATTCTTTCCACAGTTTACAAAAGAAAAAGAACTCAAACAAGTACTACCGCTTACAACAGTAAGTGCATTTGTAATAGACGATGACACATCAGGTAAAAACAACTAAACTAAACTAAGGACAACATCGAGCTAGATCAGCAACAAAATATTTGGCTTGTGTTTATGAATCTTTGTACTTGATCCGTTTGACTTTGGTTTATTAAGGGCTCCACTATCCTCTATTGCGTTTTCAACCAACTTTTCATTTTTAACTGCATCAATTTTGGGATGCCCTTAAACTAACTACTTAGAGCTCAATCTATCATTATTTATCCCAAGTAACAAGAGTTCATCTATGGTGAAAACTAGTAAATAACCTAATAATATTTAGACATGACAGGCCCTTAAAATGTGATTTAATTTTTTTACATTGGCTAATTTTGAAAGAAAAAAAAATCCTCACTCAAGTATTGTTCGTTTTAAAAAAAAACCAGTCATCATTTTTGTTGTTGAAAAAACCGCCCTCAACACTACAAACGGTAAGGAAATCCTCGGCGTTTATTTTGACCATTCCCGACATTTTTAAAATGCCAGAATTGCCTCCCCGATGTTTTGAAAAGTGTCGGGTTTGCGCGTGCCGGGGAAGAATATCACCTTTCCCGACGTTTGCAAACGCCGGAATTTCATAGGATGTCCCGTCGCTTTTCAATACAATCCTCGGCGCTTTTAAATATTTTTTATTAATTTTTTAAAATTTTAACACATCTACCCCGACATTTGAAAACGCCGGGTTAGACTATTATTATTATTATTTTATTTTTTTGGGGGAGCAATTATCATGTACACCCAAGAATACAAGTCTTCATACAACACAAATCTAGTAGCAATCTACGCTTAAGAATACAAGTCTTTATACAACACAAACCAAGTCTCTCACACCACATACAAATTCAGTCACCCTTCTTCCATTTTAATGAAGTAACTACTATATATCTATCATAGAATTTACAACCAAGCATAGACACTGCATAGATTCACTGGATACCTAAATTTTTTGTCGAAGCTTGTCATTATTTGATCGAGACCTAGGCTTGAATTTCCCTCTCTATTCCATATGCAACTACCTGAATATAGCAAAATAGTTCATTAGTTGGAGCAGATAGACAAATAAATCTTCAACTAAATTCATAAAACAACAACAACAACAGTCTTTTTTCCAACTAGTTGGGATCGGCTACATGAATCCTGGTTTTCCATTCTGCTCGGTTAAACTAAATTTCAATCAAATGCAACACAACATAAGTAGTCTTTCTCAAAAAAGATATAAGACATGGTTATGTTGCATTATTGTTCATGATACAATCCTAGTACAAGAAAATGATATGAAAGGGCAATGAAATGAACAATCTACAGTGTTCCAACTCAAATTCACCAAGTAGTCAAGTACCCAACACTAAAATAGTTACAATGATAGTTAATTTAAGTGAGCCTTACAGTCAAATGATTCAGTTTTAGTCAAGCTTCAGGAAACTTTGTTTTCTTACATCCCATCTTTTGACTTCTCTACATGTTTCCTTAATTTTATTCCAGCGTTGTAGTTGGAGTGATCATCACTAATGCAGGGCTTCATGTTGTAGTCTAGACCTTGCAATTGTAGCCATGGTCAAGAATGTAATGTTACAGTGCAAGTGCATTCCAAGGTCAATAAATATTACCACAACAATTCCATTATCACACTACATACAAATTCAACCGAGGTCGTTTCGTCGGATTTTCCCTATTCTTTTGTAGTGATAAGATTTCATAATAATTTCCTAATGTGAGTAATATAAGCTCCCAAATGATGCTATCTTTTACTTAAAACAAGGGATGAGAATTTCAATGTAGCAACATCACAAAAGATGTGTAGGCATTGACTACTATTGTCTTGTCTTAAATGCAGACAGGTTTTGTTACATAACATACCTTTTGGATACAAACGAAGAAGATTGCATATGGAAGCTTACATTAATAGTCATCGATACCATAGTAGTTTATTCTTCCTCAGTATCAATGTATTTAATGAAACCTTTTGTTATCATCAACAATAAAAAAATGGATTCTTGATCGCAATGTCCCTTATGTAACTAAGACTTTGTTATCATTGATCTCTTGTATTCACAATAAACCCAAACTACTCTGCAAATGCTTTCTTTTTCGTTACTAAAGTTTATTGAGACAATTTAAAGTCTTCTGGGGATAGAATATGAACTCATAGAACAAGTGATTAACAAATTGATGTAATAAACAAAAATATACAACACATGCAATTTATACGAAAATGGTAGATAATCTTAGTTGCGATTATTTCATACCTTCACGTAACATAGCAATATTAATCTTCAATTTTGTGAGCACAGATGGATTTTGCTCCAAATAATCAACTGCAACTACTGCAGCACTCGCTATATATGGAGGCAAAGATGCAGAACAAACATATCCAGAGCTGCTGAGGCACTGCAATTTAAAAATTCGACAGTCAAAGAAATTAGTGGTGACAAAATATTTGTTACAAGTACCAGCAGAATAGCTCTGTCAGTTGTTCCTACTTGATGATCAGCAACTCTGACACTTCCAGTACAAAATCCTCAATCAGTACCCAATGCATTCCCCATACTAGCAGTTATCATATCAACTTTCTCAAACTGCAATGTTGTACCAAAAAATTAATGTGAAAAAAACCTACAATATTTGAGATATCTAGGCAAAATGGAAAATATTTTATTAAGTATTACTGGAACACCATAATGTTCAGCTAGACCTCGCCCAAATTTTCCAAGGACGCCAAATGAGTGACTTTCAACCAAACCAACTTGGAAGTGGTATTTCTCTTTCAGTCTGATAATCTCATCCAACGATGCTATTTACCCCATAATTTGGTGTCATTCATAAGCACAAAGGAACTTTTGAATAATGGTTATTTTTTTCGGATCAGTAGTAACTTGAAAGTTCCATGTCATTCATGTTATATAAAAAAAAGATTTGTAATCTATAGAGATACAGAATGCAAGAAATACAGTGAAAAAAAGAGTGTCAAATTAGAACCTGGTATAGTGCTTACACAACAATACACAGCCGAAATTTTTCTGCTCGCTTACTGTTTTGGGTTAGTTTTTCCAAAGTGCTTTCCAGAGAGGCCATATCATTGTGCTTGAAATATACAACTCTATTCCTGGATAGGAAAAGCCTATTTTGCACCCCCTAGTAGACACTTTCATCACTGTATTTTATTACGTATACCATAAACATTTAGTTACAACATTGTCAAAAAAGAAAATATACTAATCCAATTCCAAGATTAGTGACAAGGGATATCATTCTACTGACCAATAACATAGTCTAATTTTTGTTGTTGAAAGAATTGAACTAGAAAACTATTATTTAATGCAATTCCTACAACTGATACAGTAAAGAAAATCTTCCAAAGCTACTAATTTGTGTAATACCCCACTGTTGCCGCTAAATTTGGTGTGGGGGCAAACAGATAGAACTTGTGGGTTCTTAGGGAAACTGAATAGTAACCTGTATACCTGTTCCTTGGGCCGTCGATCGTCGCTCCCGCCGTGCACCTGCAAAAAGTGCGAGACACCAGGGTTGTTCCCGGCGACGCACCCTCCGACGCTCAAGTCAGTAATCTAGGAAGACTATGAATGAGCGCAAAAACTGGTGAAAGATTGATTACCTCTTAATGGAGATGGATGGGGGGTATTTATAGGCGTCTTAGGGAACAGATTAGGAATGTAATCCCCGTGATCTGATAAGGAATATTCTCCTTGTAAACAGATTAGGAATGTAATCCCTAATTCCCAGTGGAGGGATAGGGATGAATCAGGGCCGTTGATTAGGATCTAATCAGGAGCCTTAATTCTATCCCTTTGATCGGGCTTTATTGCTGGTTGAGACCCGCGCCCAATTGAAGCGGATCAGTTTGTGGGTTATTGGGTCTTTATTGGAGAGACCTAGTACCAATTTCAGACCCTATTTGTAGGTGAAATTTCCGTTTTACCCCTGGACTTCAAGATTCGTACCCGATTTGGACGGTTCCGATTAATCCCCATTTTTAGCCATATCACGAGCCCCCCACTCCTAAAGGCTGAGCTTGATCGGCCTTTGAGGAGTAGTTTAGCTGTTTTAATGGCTGGCGGAGTTGTATCGGAGCCCAAATGGAAGGTTTTGAATCTTGAAGGAGGTAGTTTGGTGATTTTTCAAGCGGATTGAACTCTGAGTCGCTCCTGAGCTCTTATGGTCATGTGGTGTTCTTGCAGGGATATCCTATTAACTTCGCGAAGTGTCAATTCGTCGTTCGGGGTTCTTAGAAGATTGCTCTCAGCAATAATTGCTTGTTTGGGGACGAGAAGGTGCTCCCTATCTTCACAATTGCTTTGCAGGAGTTCTTCCTTGATTTCCCAAATTTTTAATTATTTTTTCGGGATCTCTTGGCAAATGGTTCGACCTTTTTCATTCGTTGAGGGGGTCATGTGCTCGTATCATGCTTCCGACCCCTTCTACAGCTCGCTGACTAGGGGACCGAGGTCTGTATGCGGTTCGGCTCATCTTTCCGAAGAGGGGGGAGAGTTCGGCATGGTTATGAGTGCCGAGAGGGAGTTCGGCATGATCCGAGGTCCCATCTTTCCCCCGTAATAGGGTCGGTGCCAAGAACGCTCGGCAGCTGGTGCCGAACTCAATTTTTCCCTATAACAGGGTCGGTGTCACGAACGCTCGGCAGTGAGTGCCGAACGTGACTTTTTCCCCTATAACAGGGTCGGTGTCACGAACGCTCGGCAGTGAGTGCCGAACGTGACTTTTTCCCTATAACAGGGTCAGTGTCACGAACGCTCGGCAGCGAGTGCCGAACGTGACTTTTCCCTATAACAGAGTCGGTGTCACGAACGCTCGGCAGTGAGTGCCGAACGTGACTTTTTCCCCTATAACAGGGTCGGTGTCACGAACGCTCAGCAGTGAGTGCCGAACGTGATTTTTTCCCTATAACAGGGTCGGTGTCACGAACGCTCGGCAGTGAGTGCCGAACGTGACTTTTTCCCTATAACAGGGTCGGTGGCACGAACGCTCGGCAGTGGGTGCCGAACGTGACTTTTTCTCTATAACAGGGTCGGTGTCACGAACGCTCGGTAGTGAGTGCCGTACGTGACTTTTTCCCTATAACAGGGTCGGTGTCACGAACGCTCGGCAGTGAGTGCCGAACGTGACTTTTTCCCTATAACAGGGTCGGTGTCACGAACGCTCGGCAGTGGGTGCCGAACGTGACTTTTTCCCTATAACAGGGTCGGTGTCACGAACGCTCGGCAGTGGGTGCCGAACGTGACTTTTTCCCTATAACAGGGTCGGTGTCACGAACGCTCGGCAGTGAGTGCCGAACGTGACTTTTTCCCTATAACAGGATCGGTGTCACGAACGCTCGGCAGTGGGTGCCGAACGTGACTTTTTCCCTATAACAGGGTCGGTGTCACGAACGCTCGGCAGTGAGTGCCGATCGTGACTTTTCCCCTATAACAGGGTCGGTGTCACGAACGCTCGGCAGTGAGTGCCGATCGTGACTTTCTCCCTATAACAGGGTCGGTGTCACGAACGCTCGGCAGTGGGTGCCGAACGTGACTTTTTCCCTATAACAGGGTCGGTGTCACGAACGCTCGGCAGTGAGTGCCGATCGTGACTTTTCCCCTATAACAGGGTCGGTGTCACGAACGCTCGGCAGTGAGTGCCGATCGTGACTTTTCCCCTATAACAGGGTCGGTGTCACGAACGCTCGGCAGTGAGTGCCGATCGTGACTTTCTCCCTATAACAGGGTCGGTGTCACGAACGCTCGGCAGTGAGTGCCGATCGTGACTTTCTCCCTATAACAGGGTCGGTGTCACGAACGCTCGGTAGTGAGTGCCGAACTCCCAGACTTGTCGTTTTTTGGGTGTTTGTCTTTTCTGTGCGCCATTTGAACCCCTGACACCTCTGACAATTCTGACAACCCTGACAGATGGGACGTTCATTAATTACAGTGACCCCTGGGTTTCCATCAGATGGAGTGCGCATTAAATTCAACTCATGATTCGTTGTAGTTATCGAGGTGACGATTGGGATCGCTCCACCGCTTGGTTTAGATGGGCCGGTCGTACGGGCCCATTAGCCTCGTGGTGTGTGTCCCTCTTCTATAAATCCTCCCCCCCTTCTCATTTCTCATTTCTTCTCTCATTTGCTCAGGCGTTCTCTTGTGTCTCAGGCGAGTTTTCCGGTGACCGGTGTTTGACTCAGGCGAGGTTTTTCGGCAGCTCTTTCTTTTCAAGGTAATTTATAAATTATGTCTGTAGCTTCTGTCTCAGATGAAGTCTCTTGGTCCGAGCCCTCCCTTGAAGGCGTCGAGGCCTCGAGTCCGAATCCACCCAAGGGGAAGGTGTTCGGCAAGGATTCCATCGTCGTGGATCCGAAGAGGATGGGGGAGTTCGGACAGCTACCAGGTCTGCTGACGGGGCTGCACAGGGTCAGGGAGCTCCCGAAGGACCAGGCCGAGCGGATCGTCCATGGGAGGGAGAGGTCCTTCGAGGAGAACGAAGCGAGGGAGACGACGGAGGCGGACGATGCGGCGTCGATCCTGCGCGAGGAGGAACTGGCTGCGATCCGGGACTCTTTTTTCATCCCGGAGGAGTACGAAATCATGCTGCCGGGCCCCGGGGTTAGGGCTAATTCGCCGCTGCCAGTGACCATGTGTTGCTGGCCGGTCGATGCCTTTATCGCCGGTGCTCGGCTGCCTCTCCACGCGTTCGCCGTTACCGTGGTGAGCTGGTACGGGGTCTGCCCCATTCAGCTCATGCCGAACGCGTGGCGAGTGATTAATGGCTTCGTTCTCCACTGCCAGGCCGCAGGGATCGAGCCGCAGCTGAACGTGCTTCGGACGATATACCGGCTCCACCAAGGGAACAAGTCGGAGTACCGGTATTATCTGACTCCGAGGCACGGCGGCAGGCTCGTCGTCTGCCCCGACTCTATCAAGCACTGGCGAGAGAAGTGGGTCGTCATGCGGAGTCGAGAAGCATGGCCGATCCCCACAAATTGGGCAGAAGGGGTGCCCAAGAGGGCGACGGCGCTGCCGAGGCTTACGGTAGAGGAAGAAGCGGCGGTCCGGACCCTCCTCGACCGGCCGAAGTACGATTGGAAGGATTTGACGGAGGACGTTCTCTACAGGGGAGGGCTCTGCCGCATAGATCCTAGTATGCGGCTCTCGCCAAGTTCTTTTTTCCGTACCTGCTGCCTTGTTTTTCTTTTGTGCTAATCATTTTTTGCTTTTGATGCAGAATCCATGGACTACGAGGCGGTGTTGGCGCTCAGGGCGGGGCTCGCCAGTAAGGCGCCGAGGAAGCGCAAGAGGGTTGCGTCGAAGCTGCCCTCGACCTCGAAGGTGCCGAGGATTGCGGCCCCCGACCAGGTGGTGGAGGTTGCTGACGACCCGGTCGTCACCGTGGCGGGGCCTTCGGCTCCTGCACCTGTGGGGGATTTCCCCATTGCCGCCGCGCTCGCCATGCCGACCCCGCCGCTGACCGTAGCAGGCGAGGAGCTCCTGACGGAGGAGCACAAGCGGATCCACATTCCGGACTGGCAGGTCCGGAGGCACGATGGGTTCCTCGGGAACTCGTTGGCGAGCATGCAGGCCGTCAAGCATCTCGCCACCCCGAAGGACCGCGCCGCCATGGACGCGGGGAGGGAAGGCGATGACGTGATCGAGATCGCTCGTTCGGCGGTATCGGTAAGTTCCGAGTTCCCTACGTTCGTTTCATCCCCTTGAATCACAAAATTTTTCTAACTCTCTGAGTTCTTCTTCTTTCCTTTGTAGATCGTCGTCCATTTCGGTCACCTCACCGAGAGGCTGACCGCCCTCGAGAAGGAGCTGAAGCAGGAGTCCGACCAGGCTCGGAACGAGAAGGCTCGGATGTCGAACCAGCTCGACAAGCTCCGAGTCGAGCATGAAGGTCGGTCTGCGAGGATCCAGCACCTCGAGGCCGAAGTGAAGAGGCTGGAGGACGAGCTGCGTCGGGAGAAGGAGGGGTCGGCCAACCAGTTGGTCGAGGCCGAGGCGAAGCAAGCGGCGGCCGTGAAGGAGGCGGAGGACGCCACCTTGAAGAAGGCCCAGGGGTACCTCGCGCAGAACATGGCGAAGGCCTTCGCCACTGCCCTCGACCGGGTGCGAAAGGCATACCCCGGGGTGGACGTCTCGGGATGGCGACTCTTCCCCGGACACGTCGAGGGCTTCGACCCCGAGTCCGAAGGGGAAGAGGAGGAGGAGGAGGAGGGCGACGCTGATGCCGATGCCGGGGTTACTGGCGAGGTCCCGAGCACCACGACCACTCCGTTGGCGGCGGTGTCTCCTTCGGCGAAGTCGACGCCTACTCCGCCTCGTCGCCCGGGGAAAGAGGTCGGGCCCTGAATCCGCCTTTCGTTTTGTTGTTTTTGATTTTGTTTTTCCTTTCGAACTTTGTAATGCCTAATAGCGGACTGGCCACCGCTTTTTTTTTTGACGTTTAATGAAAGGAAAATTTCTGCAAGTGTCGATGTTCGGAAGTTTTTGTGTTACGCACTTTCTTTTGCCGAACTGTCCCCTCTTGTTTTTAGAGATGAAAATTTTTCCAAGTGTGGTGCTTCGGCCATGTTCGGCGTTTGTGCTGATTATTCTGATCTCTTTGCAGCTTATGGTGATTGCCCAAGACGTCGAGCTTTCTCGCCCGGACGAGGAAGTTCCAGCCGAGGTCGGCCTAGGGGCGACAAGGCTGTGTCTGGCTAGGTGTAGAGAGAAACTTTACGAGGTCGAGCTCGGATTGCGCCGAGTTGAAAGCGAGAGGAGGCATCTCCAGCTCGTCCTTGGACGGCGAGACATCGAGATTCGTCGTTTGGAAAGCAGAATAGCCGAGCTCATACCCGAAGGTGAACATTCGCCAACTGATTTCAGTAATGAGATTTGAGTTCAGTGCATTCGTCATAACTTGTCCAAAATAACAGCGGAGAAGGACGAGTTGCTTTCCGAGATACAGCATCTGCAGTCCGTAGAGACGAAGCTCCGGAGTGAGGGCGAGGGGCTGACGGCCGAGGTGGCCAAGTTGACGACCGAACGAGTCGAGTTGACTGCCGAAGTCGAAGCGCTAAAGAGAGCGACGGTGGATAAAAGCATCGAGGTCACCCACCTTCGGTGCCTCGTCGCTAGCCGATCAGGAGTGCCGGACTCCGCAATACCTCCACGTTTCGAAGTCGACGTCAAAGACGACTCGTTGCGGGACAGGATCTCGGAGTTGGAGGCGGAAGTGGCCCGTCTTAAGCCACATTCGGGGCCGATCAACGTTCGAAGCACGTCATGCACTCGCGCTGAGAGTGAGCGGGGCATTACCTTTTATGAGATGGCGACCCGTCAGCGGATCGGTCAACCAAGCCCGGGGGACGCGCAGAGCTCGGTGGCAATCTCCTCGAGCGGGGCGTCCGTCGGTGTAGCTACCACGAGCGGCGCCGAGGATACGTCCCAGTTTGCCGGCTTGGGGTCGCGCTCCGGGGACAAGCGTCGTCACTCTCGAGTGTCCTTGAAGCGGAACGCTCCAGCTCCGAAGAAGCGCTGACGTGGTCGATTCTGCGAGTTCTTTGCTTATTTTTTGTTTTTCGCTAAGTGTAATAAGTCGGCATTGTAACTTTTCTCTGATGAGTTGTGCTCCTGCGGTGTTTGCCTTTGTACCACGTCTGTTTCATTAATAAAAGTGTTATTGCCGAACTTGTGTGTCTTGTTCTTGCGATTGTTGTCTGTCGTGCCGTAACTTCGAAAGCTTCGGACTTTGAATGGCGAACTACATCTAGCTCGCTCGGGAGTGGACTCGCGAAGTAGAATCGGGCCAAGTGTTAGACTTCGGGATCCTTGGTTGACTAGGTTAGGATTGTCGGAGCGTTTTAGAATGGCGAACTGCCCCTAGCTCGCTTAGGAGCGAGCTTGCGGAGTAGAGTCGAACCAAGCGCTGGACTCCGAACCATTCAGCGGCTGTGGGAGCATTTCCGAATGGCGAGCTACTTCTAGCTCGCTTAGGAGCGAGCTTTGCAAAGTAGAATCGAGCCAAGTGTTGGACTCCGGAACCATTGTCAATTAGGGGGTGTGGGAGCAGTTTCGAATGGCGAACTACCCCTAGCTTGCTTGGGAGCGAGCTTGCGGAGTAGAGTCGAACCAAGTGTTGGACTCCGAACCATTCAACGGCCGTGGGAGCATTTTCGAATGGCGAGCTACTTCTAGTTCGCTTAGGAGCAAGCTTGCGAAGTAGAATCGAGCCAAGTGTTGGACTCCGGAACCATTGTCAATTAGGGGGTGTGGGAGCAGTTTCGAATGGCGAACTACCCCTAGCTCGCTTGGGAGCGAGCTTGCGGAGTAGAGTCGAACCAAGTGTTGGACTCCGAACCATTCAACGGCCGTGGGAGCATTTTCGAATGGCGAGCTACTTCTAGTTCGCTTAGGAGCGAGCTTGCGAAGTAGAATCGAGCCAAGTGTTGGACTCCGGAACCATTGTCAATTAGGGGGTGTGGGAGCAGTTTCGAATGGCGAACTACCCCTAGCTCGCTTGGGAGCGAGCTTGCGGAGTAGAGTCGAACCAAGTGTTGGACTCTGAACCATTCAACGGCCGTGGGAGCATTTTCGAATGGCGAGCTACTTCTAGTTCGCTTAGGAGCGAGCTTGCGAAGTAGAATCGAGCCAAGTGTTGGACTCCGAAACCATTGTCAATTAGGGGGTGTGGGAGCAGTTTCGAATGGTGAACTACCCCTAGCTCGCTTGGGAGCGAGCTTGCGGAGTAGAGTCGAACCAAGTGTTGGACTCCGAACCATTCAACGGTCGTGGGAGTATTTTCGAATGGCGAGCTACTTCTAGTTCGCTTAGGAGCGAGCTTGCGAAGTAGAATCGAGCCAAGTGTTGGACTCCGGAACCATTGTGACATTAAAGAGTTACAAGCAGAGGGATGTAATAGTAGTGAAAACATGAAGAAAGTTTATTTATTAATATCTAATGATCGGCTGCTTCTAAAGTTGCTAGCCGTTATTACAATGATAAAAACAAAAGGACAAACCACTACTAGTAAAAGGAAGGGAACGGTTCGACATCTCGAGTTACTTGGAGAGACGTAGTTGCCTTCTCTTGGTATTTCAAAAGATGGTCGGCGTTCCACGTCCTGGGAATTTCTCTGCCTTCGAGATCTTCTAGCTTGTACGTACCAGGGCGGATTACTTTCGAGATCTTGTACGGTCCCTCCCAGTTCGGGGCCAGCTTGCTTTTCTGCCCGGGGAACGAGATGGCCAACTTTCGAAGGACCAAATCCCCTTCTTTGAGGTCCGTTGGGCGGACTCTTTTGTTGTATGCTAGCTCGATCCTTCTTCGGTAAGCTTGCTGGCGTATGGCAGCTCTCTCTCGGATTTCGTCTATTAGATCTAGGCTTGTTCTGAGCTCTCTAGCATTCTGCTCTTCTTCATAAGCGATCAGGCGAGGAGAGGGTATCCCGACTTCTAGGGGGATGATGGCCTCGGCCCCATAGGTGAGATTAAATGGGCTCTCGCCTGTTGGGGTCCGCTTGGTGGTGCGGTGATTCCAGAGTACGTTCGGTAGCTGATCGACCCATAGTCCCTTGGAACACTTGTCTAACCTCTTCTTGATTCCCGCAAGAATCTGTCGGTTGGCATTCTCAGCCTGGCCATTCGACTGGGGATGGGAGACGGAGGAGAATCGGTGTTGTATGGAGAGGTCTTCACACAAGGCTCGGAAGGCGGCTCCAGTAAACTGTGTCCCGTTATCTGTGACTATGACTCGGGGAACGCCAAAACGGCAAATCACATTTTTCCAGAAGAATTGAACTACTCTGTGCTCGGTGATTGTAGCCAGGGGCTCGGCTTCTATCCATTTAGAGAAGTAGTCGACTGCCACGACTAGGAACTTTAGCTGTCCGGGAGCTGGTGGAAACGGTCCTAGTAAATCCATTCCCCACATGGCGAAGGGGATCGGACTTGATAGGGAGGTGAGCGGCGCCTGTGGAAGGCGTCGGATGTCTGCATACTTTTGACAGGAGCTGCATTGTCGAACGTGTCGTTCGGCGTCCCGCAAGAGAGTGGGCCAGTAATACCCGTAGTTCAATACTTTGCGCGCTAGAGCTCTGGACCCCGAATGAGCCCCGCCGATGCCCTCGTGGAGCTCTTGCAGGGCGTAGTCGGCCTGCCCGGGGGAAAGGCACCTTAGGTATGGCCGACCGTCCACCTGGGTGAAGGAGCATTTATATAAGATGTCTTCGATTAAAGTAAAACGCTCGGCTCGGGCCCTGATTCTTCGTGCTTCCCTCGGATCTTCAGGGAGGAGTCCGTTCCTCAAGAATTCGACAATGGGTTTCATCCAGTTGTCTTCGAGGAGGACGGGCAATGCTTCCACGGAGTCTGGCGCTTCGTCCTCTATGCTCGGCTTCAGGAGGACTTCTATCAAAACGGTCTGTTCCAGACCTTGAAGGGAGGAGGAGGCTAACTTGGATAAGGCGTCGGCCTGAGCATTTTCTTCTCGAGGGATCCTTTGGATGAGAGCCTCGTCGAACAGCGCCATGAGGCTCTTTACTTTGGACAAGTATTTAGCCATTCTATCGTCGCGGGCTTCATACTCGCCAAGGACCTGGTTAACAATCAACTGGGAGTCGCTGAAAATCTATAGCCGTTGTGCCCCAGCATTTCGGGCCATTCGAAGCCCGGCTATTAGTGCTTCATATTCGGCCTCGTTGTTCGAGGCTTTGAAATTTATCCGGAGGGAGTATTGGAGGATGAAGTCATCTGGTCCTGCCAGGATGACTCCTGCCCCGCTTCCCTCATTACAAGAGGACCCGTCAACGTAGACCGACCAGACGGGGGGTCCCTTTACTGCTTGGCCAGACTCGGGGATTGTAGTCTCAACTATGAATTCGGCCAGCGCCTGTGCCTTGATTGCAGTCCGAGGCTGATAAGTTATATCGTGCTGGCTCAGCTCGATCGACCACTTCATGAGGCGACCGGAAGTCTCGGGTTTGTGAAGAATCTGTTTCAGCGGCTGGTCGGTAAGGACGACCACCGAATGGGACTGAAAGTAGGGTCTAAGTTTTCTCGCGGCCATTACCAGGGCATACGCCATTTTCTCAATCTTCGGGTACCGGAGTTCGGCGTCCCGGAGCACCTTGCTGACGTAGTAAATGGGCTTCTGAGCCCTTTCTTCTTCTCTGACTAAGACCGCACTGAGCGTCTGTTCGGAAGCTGCAAGGTAGAGGTAGAGCGGTTCGCCGGGTACTGGTTTGCTAAGGATAGGGGGATTGACGAGGTAAGCTTTAAGCTGGTCAAAGGAGTCTTGTTGCTGCTGCCCCCACTCGAATCCTTTAGCCCCCCTGAGGGCTTTGAAGAACGGGAGGCACTTCTCCCCGGACTTCGACAGGAAGCGCCCTATGGCGGCTAGGCGACCAGTCAACCTCTGAACTTCTTTGACATTTCTAGGGGGGGCCATGTCCAGTATGACCTTGATCTTCTCCGGATTCGCCTCTATTCCTCGTTGGCTAACCATGAAGCCGAGGAACTTGCCTGATGAGACGCCGAACGCACACTTGTTCGGGTTGAGTCTCATATTGTGCCTTCTTAAAACATCAAATGCTTCTTGGAGGTCGGTCACATGATCAACACCTCGGATGCTTTTCACCAGCATGTCATCGACGTACACTTCCATGTTTCTGCCGATCTGAGCCTGAAAAACTTTGTTGACGAGGCGCTGGTATGTTGCCCCTGCGTTCTTTAGGCCGAATGGCATGACCCTGTAGCAATAAAGGCCTTGGTCGGTCACAAAAGACGTCTTTGGGATATCCGGCGGGAACATCCTTATCTGATTGTAACCCGAGAAAGCGTCCATGAAGCTTAGAAGCTCATGTCCCGAGGTTGCGTCAATCAGAGTGTCGATGCTCGGTAGAGGGAAGGGATCTTTGGGACAGGCTTTGTTGAGGTCGGTGAAATCAATGCAAATTCTCCAAGTTCCGTTGGACTTCTTCACCATTACTACGTTTGATAACCATTCAGGATAGTTTACTTCTTGTATGAATCGGGCCTTCAGCAATTTATCTACCTCCTCTTTGATAGCGAGCCGTCGCTCGGGGGCAAACTTACGCCTCTTCTGTTGAACCGGTTTGGATCCCGGATCAACGCTGAGGCGGTGGACCAAGAGTTCCTCGGAGATACCAGGCATATCTGCCGCGGACCATGCGAAGAGGTCTTGGTTGGTTCGGATGCATTTCACAATGTCTGTGTATAGGGCGGACGGAAGGGTTTTGCTTACGAAGAACTTGCGGTTCGGCTCTTGTTCAGAGAAGAGCACCTCCTCCAGTTCATCCACCGGCTCGGAGATCGGTTTCGTCGTGTCTTGGGGGATTTCCAGAGTCTCTAAGGAGAGGACGGGCCCAAGGGTTGAGGTCATGTAGCATTTCCGGGCCTACTCCTGATTTCCCCTTACTTCCCCGACCCCAGATCGGGTGGGAAACTTCATCTTCAGATGGTATGCCGAGGGAACTGCTTCCAGAGCTGCGAGGCCGGGCCTGCTCAAAATGACGTTGTAGGCAGCGGGAACATCCACCACCATGAAGTCCATCGGCTCTGTCCTGGTGGTAGGGGTTTGGCCGGCAGTTACATCGAGGGTGATCACCCCTTCTATAGTTACCGGAACCCCCGTGAACCCATGGAGAGTGTAACTGGCGGGCTTGAGTCTGTCTCTGGAGAGCTTTAGGCCTTTAAAAGCGGAGAGGAATAGAATGTTGACGGAGCTGCCGTTGTCAACTAAGATCCTCTCCACTTTGAAATTTGCCATGTGGAGGCTGATGACGAGGGCGTCACAATGTGGGATACGAACTCCCTCGAGATCTTCGTCGGAGAAGGTGACTGGCACTCCGAGGCCTTTGGGAGGAGGCGTGGTTCGGACTGAATTGACCTCTCTGATAAACGCTTTCCGAGAGGAGTTCGAGGAGCCTCCCATCGGACCCCCATGGATGAGGTGGAGGACTCGCTCTTCCTCGAAGTCTGGCGTCTTTTCTCTCTCTGGACGCTTGTTAGCCCCCCGAGGCGGGGGAGGGAGCTCGGCTCGGTCCTTTCTTACAAACTTTGTTAGTTGTCCCCTCTGGATAAGGGCTTCGATCTCGTTCCTCAGGGCACGGCAGTCGTTGGTGTCATGCCCGTGGTTCCGGTGATAGCGGCACCATTTCTCTTTATCTCTTCTCTTGGCGGGGGTATTCATTTTGGGAGCCGGAGGCAAGACCCCGTCTTTTTCGACCTCCATGAAGATGGCTGAGAGGTTAGCATTGAGGGGAGTGAACTTCTCAAATCTAGGGGGAGGTCGGCGCTGGCCGGCATTATCCTTCTGGAGCTTCTTGGCTCCTTCTTCCTCCGTCCCCTTCCTTTTAAGCCCGGAGGTGGGCTCCTCCCAGTTGGGTTGTTGCTCGGCCTCTTCGGCCCGAATGTACTTTTCGGTGCGAAGGAGAAGGTCGGAAAAGTCATGTGGGGGTTTCTTGGCGAGGGAGGAGCGGAGGTTGGAATTGAGAATGTTGGATTGGAATGCTGCGGTAGCAACCGATTGGTCGAGGGAGGCAATGGTTCTAGCTTCAGCTGTGAACCTCTTCACGTAGTCTCTCAGTTTTTCCCCCTTTTGCTGACGGAGGTGCAATAGTGAGATGCTGGTTTTCTCGGTCCTTCGGCTGCTGACAAAGTGGGTGATGAAGAGGGTTTCGAACTGCTCGAAGGAGAATATCGACGCAGGGGCAAGACGAGAGTACCATTCTCGAGCCGGGCCTTTGAGTGTCGCGGGGAATGTTTTGCAGAGGAGGGCATCGGAAGCTTGGTGGAGGAGCATCAAGGTCTTAAAGCTTTCGATGTGATCAACTGGATCGTTCTCCCCGGTGTAATTCTCAAATTGGGGAGGTTTGAAGCCGAACGGCACAGGGGCATCCACTATGGTTCGGGAGAATGGGGGCCGGCTAGGACGTAGGGTCCTCCCCCTGAGTTCCTCTTCTCGGTTTATCTGACCCAGGAGCTTTTCCACCTCGTTAAGACGGCGGTCCATGATGTCATCCCTCCGTCGGTAACCCGCCGGGCCACGGGACTCGTCTTCGTATGAGGGGGAGCGAGGGCTGCGGCGACGGTAACTTCGGGAACGACGAGGACTCGGGGTACGCCGGGAGTTGGTTGGTGCAGGACGAGGAGAGGGGGACCGTTGGCGAGGGCTTCGGACTGGAGGAGGGGATGGGGCCCTCGGCTCATTGGGGTTTTGACGGAGGTTGAGGGCCTGTTGTACCATTGCTTGGAACTGCTGGAACTCGGCACGGGTGATGGGTGCCTCATTGTTCCTAGGCTGCTGCCGACCTGCGGGAGAGTGCCTTCTTCGGTAATAATCGGGGGAGTCCTTTCTCCCTCTTCGGATGGGGGACCTCCTGTGCTCTCAGCGACGGGGGGATCGCTCTTGCTGGCGGGAGGCTTCCCCCCGAGCCCGCTTTTCATCCAGATGACGACGGAGGTCGTCATCTTCCGGGCGTTTGGGAGGGGCATTGTGGCGACCAGAGGCTCGGGGATGATGGGAGGCCATGGAGGCACTGGAGGCGTTGTGGATGGAGAGGTTCTCTTGGTGAAGAGGCTGTTTCTGAGGGTTAGGGCCCATTGGATCAGGAGGTGGAGGGTTCCGCTGGAGCGGCTCTTCCACGGTAGGAGGGAGTTGCCCTTGTTGCTGAGCGGGATCAGGAAGGACTTCTTGCTGGTCAGGGTTGGGCACTCGATTAGACCCTCTTGACCTGACTTTGCGAGGCGGCATGGCTGAAGAAGACCTGTTCTCGGGGAAGAGGAGAGATTTCTATTCGTTAGTTTCCCACAGACGGCGCCAATCTGTTGCCGCTAAATTTGGTGTGGGGGCAAACAGATAGAACTTGTGGGTTCTTAGGGAAACTGAATAGTAACCTGTATACCTGTTCCTTGGGCCGTCAATCGTCGCTCCCGCCGTGCACCTGCAAAAAGTGCGAGACACCGGGGTTGTTCCCGGCGACGCACCCTCCGACGCTCAAGTCAGTAATCTAGGAAGACTATGAATGAGCGCAAAAACTGGTGAAAGATTGATTACCTCTTAATGGAGATGGATGGGGGGTATTTATAGGCGTCTTAGGGAACAGATTAGGAATGTAATCCCCGTGATCTGATAAGGAATATTCTCCTTGTAAACAGATTAGGAATGTAATCCCTAATTCCCAGTGGAGGGATAGGGATGAATCAGGGCCGTTGATTAGGATCTAATCAGGAGCCTTAATTCTATCCCTCTGATCGGGCTTTATTGCTGGTTGAGACCCGCGCCCAATTGAAGCGGATCCGTTTGTGGGTTATTGGGTCTTTATTGGAGAGACCTAGTACCCATTTCAGACCCTATTTGTAGGTGAAATTTTCGTTTTACCCCTGGACTTCAAGATTCGTGCCCGATTTGGACGGTTCCGATTAATCCCCATTTTTAGCCATATCACCCACAAAATAGCATATGGCTATTTTTGCATAGTAATCCGTGCACGTCTGAGTATTGCACACAATTACACATTTCTAATAATTATCGGAGATTTCAGACGTATGAGTTGTCTCGATGCCTGAGTCTGTCAAATGGTCCGGAATTTGTGATTATGTGTGTGCTTACCTTCATTTGAATTATATGGCATCCTTGGGGATCCGTTGGACTACTCGCTGAGGGTCACGGGCCGAGATTATTTGGTCGTTGACCTGTGAAGGTATTGGGAATCAGTGGATGTGATTCTCGTGATGATTGTTATTTTGACAGACCAGTCAGGCTCGACATTGATTGTTCAACACCGTGTATGATTTGAGTGACAACATGTTTTCAGTAAAATGCATTGATTAGGTTTCCTTATTTTGTTTCGCTTGAAGACCGAATTGGTGTAGGGGTGATTCTCTATAATCCGATTCGTTATGAGAGTTGGCATTAGGTGGTGATGACCATGGGATTGTCTCTTCCTGTCATTAGGGATACGTGCTGCAGTGCGTATCTTGCACTGTTGATTCCTGAAGTGTCGTGGTAAGAACGGGATGTCGATTTCTTGGCGGATAGGGGGTTTTAGACCTTCAAGGCCATCATGTTCTATGTGGTGGACATGAACGGATCATATTGGATCTTCTGCATAATGGATATGCTGCAGTGTATTTAAAAGTTCGTCACGACTTTTGAATGGGGTCCGGGCGTCGGACACTAGTGGCAAACCGAGACACCACTAAGTGACTACAGAATGGATGAGACCGATTAATCTGCAACCTCCTCAGCCACACTCTACTATCAGGAATAGGAAGTGTACAATAATAGAATGTACTGCATGGCGAGGGTTCGAATCCCTGAAACTTGAGAAACGGCTTGATCTGGGGCACATGTAGTATGGGATGCATGTGTGTCCAGAGTATCACTGACATTAGATTAAGGCATCTGTTTCTGTACTCTGTGTTTTGTATTAGACTTCAAGTCATGGCATACATGAACACTAAGAAATCAGGATACACGTTTCTTTTCCATTCAAGATGAATTATGGGTGAGATAGTTGGAGATCGCTGTTTTCTTATCAGCATTGCGTACTAACGTGTTCACTTAAATAGGTACTTGATACCGGGTCAAGAGGGCAGGTGAGCCAAACCAGCAGGGCATCCAAGTGGAGCGGCAGTGTACATGCTCACCATTCGAGCGGGTGCAGAGATATCAAAGTCGCACAGCAGAAGGCACAAGCCGAGGGGCAAGTCCCAGGGAGGCAGATATACCATTCAGTGGAATTTTTGGCAATAACCAATCGAAAACCGATCTGGAAGACCGCCGATGGCTTTGCAAGAAGAGTTTGAATATTTTTATAATCAATTGTAATGAGTTTATGTAATTTGTATTCCTTGTTCAAGAACAAGATAAGAGTTGTAATTATTGTTGTAACGGTTCTATTTGGCAATAAAGGTTTTTAAATTTCCGTGTTATTTACTGTGTTGAGAAACATTTGAATGAAAAGATTATAGTGATGTCACGGATGTCCTGTAACGGGAATTTGGGGCGTTATAGTTTGTATGTATTTACCAAAGATTAGTAACAGAATGTATTACTACCATAACTCTCTCCTACTCACAGGTTTCACATTAAGAAAACAGATGAAGTAACTTACGCAACAACGATATCTCCTTTCTAACAAAAGGCGAGAATGACACTGAAAATTGCAGAGATCCCATATGAATAGAGTATTGAATATGGGGTTCCCAAGAATTCAGCAACCTCTGCTTGTCCACAATATATTGTGAACGACTGCAACGACTATAATCTGTATACAGTCTCAGTTATTTGAGATGAATGTCTCAAATAATTCCCAACTCGGAATTGATATCAACCTAGAAAAGGAAATAAAAGAATTTAGTTAGAGGTAAAAGAAATCAGAAGATGGATAATAGCAGAACAGAAACAACATCAAATAGAAAGCTTTTATGTTAGTTTTAGTAGGTACGAGTTATCAATAATTAACATTTCATACTATATGACATGTCATAAGAAACTATTAGAGTTACAATAGTTTCTATACATGAGATCATGGCCATCCCTACTTGCATTATGCATCATGCATCATGCATCATGTTGTTTCTTTGATTCTTTCATCTTTATCCACTAAACAAACACCTACATCATTACCCATTAACAACAGCAAGAGTGATGACGACAACAACAATAACAACCATTCATATATTTAACCTATTTATGTTGAAATAATGAATGTCTAACAATATATATAAAAATATTGCTACCGAAATTGAAATTGAACTAGGGCTAATTGGGAAATTAGAAACATGATTTAACAGTCAATTCCCATTATTGCCGCAGAAATTGAAATTGAAATTAGGGTTAAAAATGATACCTTTTTGCGAGCGGCTGAAGGAGAGAGATAGGGGAGCGACGAGCGGCTGAAGGAGAGAGATAGGGGAGCAACAAGTGGCAGCGACATCTCGGAGTGATGATAGGCGGGGGCACGCGGGGTCGAGAGAGGAAGGAGGGAAACAGATTTGGGGGTGGGGTGGGGATT
Source organism: Hemerocallis citrina (assembly GCA_017893485.1). Classification (NCBI taxonomy): domain Eukaryota; kingdom Viridiplantae; phylum Streptophyta; class Magnoliopsida; order Asparagales; family Asphodelaceae; genus Hemerocallis; species Hemerocallis citrina. The sequence goes on along the minus strand of CM030363.1, from coordinate 207,901,360 downwards.
TGCAGATAGAGTGAGGAATGACGACGGGAAAGGTGATGACGGGGAAGGCGACAACGTTGCGAACGGTGATGGGCTTCGGCGGGAGTGAGCGGGAAAGAGGGAATTTGGGAATTGTGAGATTTAGGGTTGAGATTTTTTGGGTATTTAAGCCAGGTTTCCCTGATGTTTTGAAACACCAGGGTAGTCTATGCACCCCGTCGGTGCTTGAAAAATGCTGGGGATACCTCGACAAAACTACCCAAATGCCGAGGTAGTTTCACCATGTTATCTCTTTTCATTTGTAGTGCAATTATGTTTCCAAAAAACCCAACGCGATGGCGTCATGTTCTGTTATGTTTTTTTGACACATGCAGCGCACGTACCATTTTTTCAGACATTGTTAACCTGTATTAAAAAACCTCAATCATCTTTCCATTTTCAAAAAAAAAAAAAAATCACTTATCTAATCAAGTTATTTAAAAAACACCAAAGAACTAACACTTTTCGCCATTTAAACCCATCTCGATCTCCAAATCTCTTCTTCCTCCACCTTCTAGCAAAACCCCTTCTCCCGATCACCCCCCCTCCCCTCCCCTCCCCCGAAAAAAAATAAAAATAAAAAGTAAAAAGAGAACCCCCTACTCGGAAACCCTAGATATCATCCAAAAAGTGGCAGCGAAATCCCCATTTAAAAACTGTCTGAAAATGTCCGGTCCCACACCACCACCACCTCCTCCCCCAAAAAATTGAACCGCATCCTCCAAACCCTCGCCTCCCTTAAATCCTCCATCATTGACGAATTCAAACTCAAGGAACACCAATTCCCCCAATGGGGCACCCTCATCCACAACCTTACCCACCTCTACCCCGACAACCAGCTCCCCGAGAAACTCATCTCTAACATCTGGCGCCACTTCTACTCCCTCCCCCTTCTTATGCCCTCGCCGCCTTCCCCATTAAAGACATCCTCCTCCACCTCCGTTTCCTTGACCAGTCCGCCGTTTCCTCCGACCAGCTCGCACTTCACATTCAAGAATTCAAAGATGAACATGAAGTTTATCCCAACAATACTTTCGTTTGCGGTCACTCAATCTCTCTCCCCCTCCTCGCGATGTCCTCTTTGTTAAATGTCTCCTACAAGAATGTGAACGTGTTCAACAGAAGGGGAGCGACATTGGGTATTGTGAAGCCACAAACGTTGGTTGAGAGTATGAGGAAAAATATTAAAGAGAGGATGGAGAGTGCATTGAGATCCGCGACGAAGAAGCCAGTGAAGAAGAAGATTCTTTTTAGGCTTTGCGGGTGCCAAGAGCAAGAGGGGGAATGGTTGATGAGAGGGGAGCGGATTGGGGTTGACGACTACCAGAATGTGAGGATACTTGATTCGAAAGAGGCTGAGTTTGGAGAGCAGATGGGGGTGAGCTCGTTTGGGGTTGGGGTTGGGGTTGGGGGGGGGGAGAAGGTGTGGATTTTAATGTGCACTTGTTAATTTCAAGCATTGGTGGTGTAGCTGTGACAGATAATATAATTTTTTTTAATATGTATTTTGGGAATTTATTCTGAAAATATGTGTCTGATATATTGTCTAATGTAAAGGGGTTTATCACCAGTTATTTATGGAATTGTGCTGTAGATTTGGTTTGTATCAGGAAGTGGTTTGTATCCTGATATATTTCCTGTTTATGCCGTATTTTTTTTGATAATTTTGATGAGAATGTGTTGAATGTGGTGGATGAAAATATGTGAGAATTTTATATAATGTGCATTTTGTTTGTGAAAATATGTGAGAATGTATGATAAAAATTTGTTCATGTCATATTTGGTGAATTATTGTTAGATTTTGATAACAGTTCATACCTAATTAAGTGAGGTTTCTGCTAAAAAATATTAGTTTTATGATATTTTTTAAACAACTTATTTGCTAAGTGAGGTTTTTGAAAAAATCTGGAAAGATGAATTAGATTTTTCTTCCAGATTTTTCAATAAAGAGGCAAAAATATTTAAGTTAATGGCACGTGTGTTGTATGTGTTAAAAACCCAGCAGAACAGGATATGGTCGAAATGGGTTTTTTGAAAACATGGTTGAGGGCGGTTTTTTCGCACGCAAAAAAAGATACTGTGGTTTTTTGGAAAACGGCCAATACTTAATAAATCCATCCCGAGAAAGAGAAATGTATGAACCGATTTCCAAATTGAGATTACTGTTCATCGTCTTCTTCCTTTTCCCCTCTTGATTTCCAGCTAGGGTTTCGCAGGGTATCGAGATGGTGAGAAGACGTCCCACGGCGTCCAACTTTGCCGTAGCAGGACGAGTTGGAACAATGGTATCAGAGCTCGATTATGATCCGACTGACGCCGCTGAACTTGAATGCGATCAAGAACTCCAACATGAAGCTGAGAATCCCCAAGAATCTAGGTCTGGACCTCGGTCAGGACCTAGGGAAAGGGATCAGGTCGCGCGAGATGACACCGGCGACGGTGGAGGGTCTCACAAGCGACCCCGCCTTGAGGAACATTTTGATCGATTCTTGAATGAATTCAAGAGTTTTAAGCAATTGGAAGAGAGGTTTGATCAATTTGAGGTAGCCATGGGTCTCAGAGTTTAAGATCCTGGTGGATCTAGTCGATCACCAGGTGCTCGATTTCCGGACCATCGACAATTTCGTGGGAGTGTAGAACGTGGAAATTTTGGTCAGTGAGGGCATGGTCGAGGAAATCAAGAATCAAGATTTGGGCGAGAACTGGAACCCAGATATGGACGAGATCAAGATTCAAGATATGGTCGAAATCAAGAACCCAGGTTCGATCGAGAGCAAAGACCAAGATTTGGGGGACATCAACATGATGCAGGTAACACTTTCTTTCCTAAACATCCTAAGCTTGATCTTCATAGTTTCGATCGGTCTGAAGATGTGCTAACTGGATTTATCATATGGAACACCATTTCTCCAGTCAGATGATTTTTGAAGGATAGTGAGAAAAGACGCTATTTTGATTTGGGAAAGTTGTCCCTTTTGGGCTTTTGAAGTGGTTAGAGGATCTAGGGTTTCTTGATTTCGTTGTATGAGAGGGTAATGGTGGGGATGGATGTGGAGGTTGTCAGGGATGTGGGTTTGTTCGATCCTGAACTGTTGCAGCTTCAGTAGATCTCTTCGGTTGCGTTGAAGGAGAATCCGTCAGATCGCAGATGAGCTATTCTCTCAGTGGCTCACACTTCCCGATACAACAAAATTGGTAAAAGCCTTGCTTTGGTTGTTGCTACATTCATTTGTTTATCAATTGATGGTTATTGTTAGTTTTACAAGTTTCATATTGAGAGAGAGAGAAATTAGAGTTTTGGGAATTAAATACGACCAAAAGAAACAAGGAAACAACCAAAGCCGTCAAACTGCACAAAAAAACCCATTGATTGGTAGTCATTATTAGCATTATCTGCACAAAGATGGCTAAAACCTATTATGGTTCGGTAATAAAAAATAAGGATACAAGAGTCCAAGTAACAAGTTTCAACCAAAAGAAACAAGAAAAACAACAAAACCTGACAAACTGCACGACAAAACCTACATAAACTCACTTGCACAGAAAGAAAGTAGAGCCCATGTCATCATGATCATTTCATGTAAGGAACCTATGCGATCTGGTTGGATTTATTAATTTAGGAATAACAGACACGATCTGAGAGGAGGATAAAAAATTGTGTGCAATTTTTTGGGTACATGGTCATGGCAGGACTTAGGGTTAGTTATTTACATGCAGGTGAAATCTTTGATTGAAGATGCAAAGTCGGGTTTGCCGATAAATGTGTCTGGGAGTTTAAATAGTGGAAATGCTGCTACAAGCAATTCATTGCCTTCCATGTTTCCTGCTGGAAGTGCACCTCTGCTTTCGCCAAGAAGCAGTTCTGGGTCTCCGCGGTTCATGAAACAGCGTAGTGGAGGGGCCGGTCCTTCATCTTTAGGATCTCCCCTGAAATTAGTCAGTGAGCTATACCTCAGGTAACTAATATTTATTTGAAGCTGTGGATTTGAGAAGGTTAAATGGACTGTTACTTTCATAGTCAGATTTGGTTTTGACAAGTTGCTTGATGTTCATGCAGTTCTATTTCCAGAATGGGCACCCATCACCGAGTGATCTGAAAGAGCAATGTTTATCGGGAATAGAACAGATCTTCTTTGGCCACATGGATGGGATTCAAGTTCAAGGTTATTGTTAAAACCTGCCATTTTTTTAGTATCTTAGTTGAAAGTTGAAGGTTATAATTGTCAATTTGTCTTGTCCATAATATCAGTATGTTAATAGGATACTGAATCCTGCTATATGTTTTTTTAAATTTCAGACTTTAAGTCTTTCACAAAGGATATATGCAAGCAACCGTCATTTTTTGCTGGATCCCTTTTCAGATTAATTGATCTCGACTGCACAGGAACTGTAACAAGGTATATTTGTTTCCTCTGATGAATTGTAAAGTATAAGCTGATGATATGCAATAGTAGTTGAAAGTGTCTGAGATGTCGCTTGATATATTTCACTTTGGATTTGGTCTCTATTAAGTTCCTTGTCTTATAGTCATTGTTTTATTTCAAGCTGTCGCTGAAAGATTGGTAGTTTGAGTAAATGTGAAAACAAATGTACCAATTACTAATTTATTTGTCCATCTTCTATGATTTGGACATTCTGATCCTAATATTGAATTTAGGGGGTGAAAACATGCCGAGTTATATGGCCTGGGTCTGGGTCTGTATGTTTTGATGAGTCCAAATTTGCCAGTTTTTCATTGAAGCTTAACTGAGTAAGTGGGGCATGAGTGCAAATTAATTCAACATATAGAATGCTTGGGGGATTGGGGGGGGGGGGGTCCAACTTTCAAACTTCCTAAATAATTTGCCTATAAGCTTTATAGTCAACTATCTTTTATACTATAAGTCAAGAAGGGTTGTGCGAAGCCGGCTTTATTTCATTGTGTATGGTAAGCACTTCTCTATTTTATCTGAGTTGAGTAATGGTGAACAACACCATATAATCTTTTCATTGAATGTTCATATAAATCACTCTTTAGGTCATTGGTGCTACTATGACGTTTGTCAACTTAATCACATATTTTGACTTTTTGGTGCATTCAATGCATTAGGGTGATGTGTAATCACATATTTTTAGAAATTCCCAAAGCAATCTAAGGGATAAAAGAAGTGTTCAGATGTATATTTAAAAATAATATATCTGATCTTGCTGAATTTGAAATTTAATAACAGGTTATTTCTCTAATTATAAACTAGAAACTTCCTTTTCAACATATCTTTCCTATTATTACTTAAGAAGGGTTGTGCAAACCCTGCCTCATTTCATTGCCTGTTAAGCTAACCTACACACTGAACGCATGTGTTAATCATCTTAAGTTGTATTGGGAGATTAGTGGATATCGGTAAGTTCCCAACTATTAAGTCATTATATGGTCGATGCTTGACTTTAGACTAATGGTAAACAATTAACTATATTTTGGGAGTTGAATGATAGTGAACAACGGGACCAATATAAACTCTTGATTTAATGTCCAAAGTAAATATACGTATGAACTCTTTAGGCAATTGGTGCTACTATGCGATTTGTGAACATAATCTCATATTTATCTTTTTGGTGGATTAAATCTCACTGTGAATTGAACACATGTTTTAAAATCCAAAAGAAAATTGTAGGGATAAGAAAGTGTTAAGTTTATTTTTGAACTTTACTTTGAAGGAAACAATGCATATCTGCCTAGTGGATTTTCCACTTCACTATCCTCATTGTTCTTCGTTATATTTATTCGTTTATGTGTATAACATTTCTTGTCATTTACAAATAATTTAGAATGCGACCACATGATGGATGAGTGAAAAGCATTTTAACAATTAATATTTGTTGAGCAGTATATGCATGGGTTGATGGTGCATTATCCAAATGGATGATCCATCTTGTGGCTCATAGCATTTTGGTGTACCAAATTTATCCACCATCCCGTGTCTTCAGCTTATGGTGTGGTCTGTGCTGTCTCTCTTCCACACTCTCATGTTTACGCATGTATATAATTTAGGGTCACCTGGTTTAAAACACTTGGTCAGGTCTTAAAAGTAAAGTTCAAGAGCAGTCCAAACTGATAAATGCAGTCACTTATGTTTGATAGTTTTTTATATATCAGAAGTTGTATTACTAAGTAGCTAACCCTTTTTTTTATGTTTTTAGGGATGCATTCGTTAATTATTGGGTTAATAGCAACATGATGACGTTGGATATAGCTACGCAAATATTCACAATTTTGAAGCGATCAGATCTCAAGTACCTCACAGGTCAGTTCCATGTTTGGTAGAAAAATAAAATAAAATAAAGTAACCTGTTATCATTTAATTCAGGACATTGTGAGCTTCGGATTAAATTATATTAGGTTATGCTTTTTTTTTGCTATTCAGTTTTGTTTTGTTAATATGTCTTTCTTATTTTGTTTATAATCTGGACCGATGTATGTGGGACACAGGAGGAGGACTTCAAGCCTGTTTTACGGGAACTCTTGGTGAGCCATCCAGGGTTGGAATTCTTGCAGAGCACTCCTGAGTTTCAGGAAAGATATGGTAAGCTGTTTTATAACGACTGATTCCAATAGCGGAAGTCCTGTTATCAACTAGCTATATTGTAAAAATCAATATTTAGTCACATTGTGTAGAGCATTAGTTGTTTGTTACAACTTTGTTTCGACAAACTTAATGTCACTTTTTTATGCTGGTTGTACCCAAATTGGTTGGGTTCAACCAACTTGATCAGGACATCGGTTCTGTTTTGTTTTATTTTGAGATTTAACCATATGTAGTTTATTTAAGAGATTTGTTTGAGAGATTTGTTTTAGATTTGAGAGATTTATTTTAGATTTGTTTGAAATTTGTTTTGGATTTGTTTTGAACTTGTATATAGGGGTTGAGAATAATGAGAAGTTATGCTATTCTTGATTAACCAAATTATTGTGTTGAGTTATTGCTTCATACATCTTTTTGTGTGAGACAATTGAGAGAATTATTAGGATTTGTGAGAAATCCTAATAAAATATTAGGGTTTGTGATAAACTCTAAAACTACACCTAAATTCCCAAATTAATAACTCCCCATCCCTAATCCCCAAAATAACTTATAACCCTAAACCCCTTCTGATATGGCTAAAAATAGGATTAAATCGGGACCGTTCAAATCGGATACGAATCTTAAAGCTCTCAGGGGTAAAACGGTAATTTTACCCATAAACGGATCTGTCCTACTGGGTACGGGTCCCAACCCGTTACAAACCAGTTCAGAAGGATAAAGAAGAATTCAGATTCATAATTATCCCTAAGAGGTGGTTTTAAAGTAAAGATTTGTTCTTATCTCGAAACAGATCCCTAAGGCGACTATAAAAACCTCTCTCCCCCACCATAAGAAGGTAATCAATCTTTTTCTACATAAAGCTCTTTCATAATCTTTCTGATTACTGACCAGAGCGTCGGAGGGTGCGTTGCCGGGATCCATCCCGGTGTTTCGCACTTTTTGCAGGTTCGCAGCAGCAGCAAGAAACCAAGTCAACACGTTGGTGAAGGTCAATAGGTCAACAGGTTTGCCTTGTTCGTTTTCTCAAAAATCCACAAATTCTATCTATTGCCCCCAAACCAGATTCAACGACAACAGATTGGCGCCGTCTGTGGGAAGCACGAATAGCAATCCGACCTGCCTCCTACCAAAGCTACTCCAACAATGCCTCCCAAGAGGAAGTCCGCAACCTCCAACCGTAAGACCACCTCCACTATTCCTCCTCCTCCAGCTTAAGGTGTTCTTCCTCAACATGCCCCTCCAGGGTCTCGGGGGCTGCCCAGGGGGCTCCCGTCGGAGTCGTCCGAAGCAACATCCTCCTCATGACCATGTAGCGGTTCCCAATCCTCCAATTGACTCTTGGGCTTCTCAAAGTCCTTCCGAGCGGGATCTCCGTCAAGTGATTGTCAACCGCCAAAAGGGGGCCGACCTCCGAACTTGCCTGAATGGATGGCGAGCCCTTGGGGGAGTCCATCAACTTGAGCACCCAGGGGTCTCAAGAGTTCGGACCCCCCGCAGACCGAGAACCAGAAGATCCCCTCCGCCAAGGAGGCGAAGAGAGTCCCCTCAACTTCATCGGCGGAGAAGTCAATCTCCAGTAAGCCGAGCCACACATAGGGACCGCCAAGCTGGAGAGGCACCGGTCACAAGGGCGGAGTTCCAAGATTTTCAAGAGACCGTTCTGCGGGCCCTCAACGCTGCTCCTAACCACGAGCAACGGACACCTAGTCCTCAACCTGCCCCAAGCCGTCACCACCGCACTCCTAGTCCCCTTTTGCATGGGAAAGAGTCTAGGGGATCGGCAGGATATGACCAAAGGGAAGATTCGGTCTACCGAAGATGGAAAGGCGCCTTGGTCGACTTGACAGAGAAGAGGAATAACGGGCGAGGAATTTTCCCCTGAGCAAGCCCCCGTTCTCTCGAGCCATTATGGAAGCCCCGGTTCCGCAAAACTTTAAGCCCCCTAAATTTGTGTCATACAAAAGGGGAGTCGGACCCGCCAACCACATCGAGAGTTTGAAAACTCTCATGATGGTCCACCAGACTTCGGATGCGCTCTTTTGCAAGACCTTTCCTACCACGCTGAAGGGGTCTGCGAGAGAATAGTACCCTCGACTTGCCCCGGCCTCCATCTTCTCATTCGATCAGTTGGAGGGGTTCTTCCTTACTCATTTCGTGAGTAGCCGCCGGTCCGAGAAAACAAATGTATCTTTGGTGACCTTCAACCAAAGAAGGGGAGAATGCCTAAGAGATTACGTTTGGCGCTTCACCGCCGAAGCCCGATCTATTGCCTCCCTCAACCAATCAGTAGCCTCGGCGGCATTCGGGCACAACGTCACTAATGCCGACCTGAAGGCGTCCCTTGCAAAGAAGCCTCCTCGAGACTTTTCAGAACTCCTACTTAGGAGTGAGAAGTACATCAGAGCAGAAGAGGCTCTCAATCCCCTACTCTCGAGGAATCATCTTCCGGGAACATACGGAAGAATACGAGCGAAGAAGGGTCCCAGAAACTCCAGAGGGACGACAATGTCCAATGCCGCCCAGCTCCTCGTTTTGAGAAGTTCACCCCCCTCAATGCTAGTATATCAGCAGTTCTTATGGAGGTGGACAAAGAAGGGCTACTCCGCGCTCATTCTAGAATGAATACCTCTGGCAAGAAAAGAAACAGAGATAAGTGGTGCCGCTTTCATAGGGACCACGGCCACGATACGGATGATTGTCGGGCTCTCAAAGAGGAGATCGAAGAGCTCATACAACGGAGACACCTGGACAAGTTCGTCCGAAGAGACGGGGCCGACCTTCCATCCCGAGGAGCCTACAAGCGAACAGAGAGGTCCGCCGAGTTCCAAGATTCCGAACCTGGGGCCGTCCTCCACCTCATCCGAGGAGGTCCATTGGGGGGGGGGAGAACCCAACTCCTCCCAAGAGGCCTTCAGCCTATCGTAGAAGTAAGATTTCGGTTTTCAATAAGGCCGATGCTTGTAACCCGGCCAACAGTATGTAATAATGGTTCGCCCCCTTGAAGCGGCCGCTTAGTTTATTTCAATAAAACTTAAACTTTTGTCTATTATTGCACTTGCTTTATTTCTACTTCTCCGAGTCACTTCTACGACTCACTAAATGGTAAGTTAGGAGTCCAGCTTGTCCTACAAGGCTGCTCCCACAACTTACTAAGCTCAAAAAACGAGTTCGGAGTCCAACACCTGGTTCGACGTTGCCTTTGCCGCTTGCAAACGAGCAAGTGCGGGGCAGCTCACCATTCGGAATTGCTCCTTCAACTCGTTAACTCTCTTAACAACAAGTTTGGAGTACAACACTTGGTTCGACGTTGCCTTAGCCGCTTGCAAACGAGCAAGTGCCGGGCAGCTCACCATTCGGAATTGCTCCCACAACTGTTGAACCTCTTCTCAGCAAGTTCAGAGCTAAAACCCTCCCCAACGGCTCTCTCCTAGAGCCAAGCTCTTCGCTCCGCTCGCCTCCAGAACGGACCTCTTCACAACGAGTCCGGAGCATGACTCTCCTCTAGAGTTGCTCCTCAAACTTGTCTCCCAAACAGCTCTCCTAGAGCCAAGCTCTTCGCTCCGCTCGCCTCCAAAGCGGACCTCCTCTCAACAAGTTCGGAGCACAACTCTCCCCTAGAGTTCCTCCTCACACTCGTCTTCCAAACGACTCTCTCCTATAGCCAAGCTCTTCGCTCCGCTCGCCTTCAAAACAGACCTTTTCTCAACGAGTTCGGAGCACAACTCTCCTTTAGAGTTGCACCTCAAACTCGCCTCCCAAATGGCTCTCTCCTAGAGCCCTCGCCTAACCGAGCGATCTTCTTCCAAGAGACTTCGGAGCCTAACTCATCTAGAGATGCTCCTTAGACTCACCTCCAAGATCGGATCTTCTCAAGAGTCATACAAAGCTCTCCTCAACTTCACAAAGACAAAAATGTTGCGGGACTATTTTGACCATGAAGAAGGATGATTCTTCAACTTATTTCTGAAGAGAACTTGTAGACATCTGAGTTAGCTTCGAAACAAGGGGTCACACGCCCCAATCCGACCTCCGTAGCACCGAGAACGTAGGTTACAATACACATGCGCCGAGCACTCTTGCCACCGACGTCAAAACGCAAGAGAAACTAGGGACCCACATGCCAGTGGTGCTCTCCTAGACCTTGGCAAGCTCTCCGAAGTCGCTTGCCACCAACGTCCAAATGCAAGAAATTGCGTTGACTGGTCAACGGTCGACGGTCAAAATTGCCACACGTCGCTCTCCTGGACTTCGACAACACGCTCCGAAGTCACTTGCCACCGGAGCTGAAATGAGAGAAAAGCTCTGCCTCAAAATTCGTGTTCGATCAAGATCAACGGTTGTGATTAAAGCAAAAGGAAAAAGTCAACGGTCAACGTCGACCGCCACTCGCACCCGAGGTCACTTGCCACCGGAGCTGAAATGGGAGAAATTTTGCCTCGAAATTCGTGCTCAAACCCGATGTGCGGTTCAGACTCAACAAACAAACAAACAAAAAATGGATGGGTTAACGGGTCGGGTCCGAACCCGATAGAAACCCGAACCCGTTCCCATGTCATCTTCCCTGTGCTTTGGCGCCAAAAAGCCAACGCGGGCTCCTTCTTCAACCTTCCAAAAACCCAACGCCATGCTCGCTCCTCCCTCGCCCGAAGAAGTGCCGAAGCTCCACTCCTCGAGCTAGGCCATCGCCAGCTTCTTCCACACGAGCTCCGCCATGGCCAAACCAACCTCAGCTCCTTTCGAAGGCTCTGAGCCCGAACCTCCTCACCATCCGAGCTCCCTCACTCCGTCTTCGAGCTCTCGACCTCACCGCCAGTCCGCCGAGCTCACCTACCTCGTCAAGCCATCACCATGACTCCGCAACCGAGCTTGAGCTCGATCCTTGCCAAGCCGTCGAAGAGCTCAACGCTCCACCTCCACGACGCGAGCACCAACCTCGAGCTCCGCCAAATACAAAGCTCCTCTCGTCTCCACTGCCGAGCTCGGTCCTTGCCGAGCTCCACCCCTGAGTTTCAACGAACCCAACATCTCCACTGTCTCGAGCTCGAAAGCTCAAGCCATCTCCGACGAGCTCCCACATCGAAGAGCTCCTTCGCCGAACATCCCTCACCTCGTTCGCCGAGCTCACAAGCTCCGAACCCATCTCGAGCTCCTCCTCTTCGAGCTCTCCTTCACCACCATGGGTTCGCCACCTTCCAAACTTCTCGCGAGCTCCCCTCACAGCCGCCATCAAGCTCCGAAGCTCCCTCGCCGAGCGTACAAGCTCCGAACCCATCTCGAGCTCCTCATCTTCGAGCTCTCCTTCACCGCCATGGGTTCGCCACCCTGGCCAACCTCCAACCGAGCTTCTTCTCCATCACCCCCGACGAGTCCTCGTCGAGCTAGAGACCACCTCCTTCGCGAGCTCCGGAGTCGAGTCATCTCCGTCGAGTCCCCTTCGCGAGCTCTCCTCCATCAGTCGAAGCTCTTTCCTGTGCCGAGCTACACGCCGCCGTCACCAAGCTCCACTCCCCAAGCTCCATCGAAGCTCGAGCTCCTCTCTCATGGTTTTGCCGAGCTCGCCGCCTCTCGCAGAGCTCCGAACCCATCGCCAGAGCTCCCCCTCCGTCATCTCCATTGCTGAGCTTCAACGGCGAGCTTCGTTTCGTCCTCGTCGAGCTCCGTCGTCCCTGAGGTCCCCTCGAAGAAGCTGGAGATGAAGGGCGAGGTCGAAGACGTACTCGGAAAGGAAAGAAGCAGAAGTAGGTGTGGTCGAAAGAAGGAAAAGAAACAGAGAAAAGAAGCGAGAGCAGAGGTAGGGAAAAAAAATTGTGGTCAACGTTGACCAACTGCGCCACGTGTCTGCACGGTGGACTTCGGCAGCTGGATCCGACCACACTTGCCACCGACCTTCAAATGAGAGAAAAATGGGCTCCTCCCGATGCGCGCTCATCTGATCATGATCAACGTACAGAAACGCGCCACGTGTCTAGGTATTTATTTATTTATTTATTTATTTATTTGAATTAATTATTTAATAAATCCGAAAAAATTAATTAAAAATCGAAAAAATTAATTAAAAAATTCTAAAAATAATTATTAATTCGGAAAATAATTTTAAAATTTGAAAATAATAATTATTAAATTAGAATAATTAATTAAAATTTTCGATAATTAATTATTTAATTCGGAAATTAATTAAAAATTCAAAAAAATAATTAAAAATTGAAAAAAAATTGCAAAAAGAATATGGAAAAATTCAGAAAAATATGAGAATATTTTTGGGAATTTTACAAGCTCAGAATAATATTGTTACACCTCGAGCAAGATCCAAACTCCCTTAAGAACTCTGATAAAATTTCGTATGCCATTAAGGCAACAAAACTACTCAAAGACTGTAGAACTTAGTCTCCAGGAGTGGGGGGCTCGTGATATGGCAAAAAATATGATTAAATCGGGACCGTTCAAATCGGACACGAATCTTAAAGCTCTCAGGGGTAAAACGGTAATTTCACCTATAAACAGATCTGTTCTACTGAGACGGGTCCCAACCCATTACAAACCAGTTCAGAAGGATAAAGAAGAATTCAGATTCATAAAACGGAAATTTCACCCATAAACTACTGGGTACGGATCCCAATCCGTTACAAACCAGTTCAGAAGGATAAAGAAGAATTCAGATTCATAATTATCCCTAAGAGGTGGCTCATCTTTTGTTAAGCGCTTCATCTAGTTGCTTGAAGTAATGAAACTGTGGATGTGTTTGTGTGCATAGCCATGTAGGTGATTGAGGCAATGAATTGGGGATTTGCTGTATTCACTGGTGGTTGTTGACGGAATGGATTGTGTGCACAACATGGACTGCGGTGTGTTACTATTATGTAGAAATACTTCTGTAATTATTGGATTCTGTCCACAGTAGAGTACAGATTATGATATTTGCAACTAGAATTAGATCTCTATAAAGTTGTGTAAGGAACTAATGATTATTATGAAGCATAATACAATTATGATCTTCAATTCTCAAATGTACTTTGAAGAGAATCACATGGATGTAAATCTCGGTTCTTTTTAAAAAAAAGAGTAATAAATGAGGGTGGAGGCCAACCACAAACACCCCCTCCTTCCATTATATAGTAACATTCATTGTGAACGGAGAGGAGCTTATCTGGATAACACATGCTGTATACTTCAGGTAATATGTACAAAATAAAATTAGGAATATATGATGGCTTCATTTCTAGATTAAAATGATGAGAGACAATGAGAGTGTATGCAAATAAGAAAGTAGGGGGATGATAGTAAGGTGGACTATGCTAGAAGGATGATAAAGTTAGTAATATCTAAATGCTGAAGGATGTTAAAAGATGTTCTAGTTGAGGTTGAGCATTAGAAAGAGAAACTGTGGCCAATTAGTTTTTTAATGAGAACATAGAGGATGTGACTACTGGTATAGGTCAGGTTGTTGGAGATCCAGGATTGGAACTGAAGACCTTGGTCAACACATTGTTTCGAAAGAAAATTGCTGGTAAACCTGGTTTCTGTTGGGCCCATCAGGATTGTCATTGTTCTCACCATCACCATCATCATCCTTCATTTGAGCCTTTTCCTTTTGAAATTTACATTGGACAATGCTCTATTAAAGATTTAACGGTATTTCTGAACTCCCAGTGAAGCTAATGTTAGTGCTTTTATGATGAGTGCCAAATTCTTGATCAAGGAAACTATAGACGATAAAGGAGCTTGCCGTCATTTGTAAACAAGAATTTGGTGATCTCCAAGTATAATTCTTGTAGAATGAGAGAGTCTAGAAGAAAGGGAATTACAGTAAATTTGTCACAGGGACTTGTGGTGGATTTTAAGGCATGGATAGAGCCAAGAGTCAAATAGAAAATGATCATACACTCTTTACAACCAAAGCCAACCAGAATATGTCACTCCGTAATCCATATATGTTGATTCATCTTAGCCCTCTTATATTTATTATTGTCCCAAATAAATAATTCCAAAATGCATTTCAGTGGATCAGCCACTCCTTATGAAGACAGAATACGTGCGTGCAGTACATATGCTAAATCACAAGTGTGATTTATTTCATTATGTATGATGTATGTCGTTAGAAATACATCTTCCATTAAACTCTTCCGTACATCATCCACTCAAAAGTTATGTATGATGATGTATTTCATCATGCATCACTGGCCTTCCAAATAATCCTTGTAATTGCACCTTCAATGTTGTATACTCTTTATTGCTCCCAATCTCAGCTATCAGTATTTGCCTAGTATCCGTTAAGAATCTAACTTCTTTCATGTTTGTAATATCTTTCGTGCTACTTGCTTCACTTATTTGCTTAGTATGGATGAGCAAATTTATTCGAAAACCTCAACATCGACCTGAACTTTATTACTTTCTAGGTATATGATATTGGAAGTACATGTAATAACTGAAGCATTGGTAGGAAATACTGTGGAAAACCTTGCAGGTTATCAATACCAAATTGGCTATGGTATACATGTTTCTAGATGTGTTGATAATTTGATGTAAAGATGCATAGACCTTGGAATACCTAATTGTATGTATTTCTCTGGTCATGTGTATGTTTTTTTGTTTAAATATAAGGAGAGACAGTTCATCTTAACTTTGTTGATATTTGCTAACAAATTCTGGACTTGTGACCTTGCAATAGCAATTCCCTGATTCCCTGCCTTTCAACTATCTTCAAGTACCTCTTGAATGGTTGTAGACGTGTTGAAAAAGTAAGGACACATTATAACGGTTACTATTGTGTTTTTCTGACACAGTCCTATGTTCATAACGCAAATAGGAATAGTGAAAAATTAATTTCATACTCTATATAGGATTTGTTGTTTCGTTTCTTGGTGTTGTGTCATCCTCATACCTCAGTATAACATCATCAGCATTGGAAGGGAGTTAGCAATAGGTGATTATGGTGACAATACACAAAATATTAAGAAAGTCCGAAGATGATTTTTAGGTATTACTAGCTTGAGTCGTTTTTCTGTAGTTGCTGGGCCTATCCTATCAGCACCATTTGTAGGAGAGTTTTGATAAGTTGAAATTGACATTGCTGGTATAATTCAAATCTTTGTCATGCTTTCTCCAAAATTTTGCTCTATTAGATGTCGCCCTTGATGGTGGTTGTTGATGGTTGCTTTTGAAGCAGAGTGATGCCTCTGCAGCATTACTCCTAGAAGAGAGATTTGGTTCAAACGATGAGATCTAGTTTGTGTTTGGTTATAAATGAATAAGATTTTACTCCTATTTTTAGTACAAGTTCTCGACCATTCTCTTTGGGGTCATTTGCAGTCCTAGAGAAACTTTGTTGTTTGAGAAAGTTGTGGTTTTTTTAAAACCAATTGGAAACGATAGCTAGTGTTTCTTCCGTCTGCATCATTTTTATCCTTTTTTTAGTACAAGTGTACAATCATTCTCTTCGGGGTCATTTGCAAGCCTAGAGAAACTTTGTTGTTTGAGAGAGTTCTGGTTTTTTTTAAAACCAATTGGATGTGATACCTAGTGTTTCTTCCTTCGGTATCATTTTTATGGTCGGTTAGGATATAGAGATCATAACTGAAGTTACTTTTTTAGTGGAGGTAGGGATATACTTATTTGCTATTCCTTTACCTCCACCTAGGATTGTAATTGAATTGTCAATTATGTAGTCTGCGAAATTTGCGAAGTTGAGTTAGGAAAAGAGAATTAGAAATAAAGCATGCAAGAAATATTGAAATAAATTGCTGGACTGGAGTATGGATATACTCGAAGAATCTGAACTTTTCTGTTGCTTTTAGTGAAGGTATCTCATTTTAAAGGAATACTGATCCCAAACAACCCAAAGATAGGATACCTTCAGGTGTATAAGATAATTGATTTACCTTAGTAGTTGGACATGACAAGTTACACATGTTAATGGTCATTGAAAGTGCCTATTATTAGTTCTGGCGAATTTTCAGTGAAGTTGGACATATTACTGATAAGATTTGTGTGGAATTAAATTTCCTTTGGAAAAAATTAGTATATTCTGTTAAATCACATAAAAATAATTATGCTATAGTCAATGCATATCATATCTTTTAAAAGACTATAGCTGTAAATGTATGAGGAATACCATCCTTGCAAAAGCAAGTTAGTGGGATAATCTTCCTTCAACATTAGATAATGATTCTAACTTAATATAAATTTAAGTTTAATCCATTTCTACTTCAGACCGTAGCAATTTTCCATACTGTAGATGTGGTTTTAGATACAAGCACTATTGTGTTTTACTTCTAATGCTTAAATTTTCTTAGCTTATTTACCAAGATGGTGTCATCTTTGATCTGTCCCATCTTGCTAGGAAACATGCCACCACATTTTAAACTGGCTTCCGCTATCCAGTAGTATATTTTTGTTCTTGCCTAAATAAAAAGATTCAATTTAATGAAATCTGTTTTATCAATCATCATAACCACAGTTTTTCTAATTCATTAATTGCACTCTTTACATTTGTTGTGATATACCACAATTGTAACTCAGTTGATTTGCATCTAATCTTCTTGATTTAGTTTTGGTGTTTCAGCTTGTCAAAAAGCATTACTGTGGCAATAGCTAATTTATCTGACACATAATCTGCATCTTGTGACCAGCGGAAACTGTCATATACAGAATATTTTACTATGTGAATCGATCTGGAAATGGCCATCTGACACTCAGAGAGCTTAAGCGTGGAAATTTAATTGCTGCAATGCAGCATGCGGATGAGGAAGAAGATATTAATAAGGTCTTGAGGTATGTTGGCCATATGAATGCTCTCACTGATTGGCTAACCAAAAATATTTCTGCAATTCAAAAACTCTGCCCCGTCCCCTCTCCCCAAGGTCCTGCCATCTCTATAAGAATGCATGTTAACCTATTTTGCGTTGTTCATAATTAGACATACGGTTCATGGCTCTAACAATTTGCAGTCCAGTCTACACCACTTCCTATCTGTTTTTGTCCACTTTGGAGGAAATGTTTATCAAGGTGGCTCCTTCCTGCCCCTGAAAAGATGAACACACATGACATACTTTTTTCTGATTTCTGCCCTACTACTGGATTTCTTTCCTTACGCACAAGCTTGAATTATGTAACCTTTAAGATACTCATGCTAGACCAAGGCAGACATCAGGTTGACAACCTGTCCCTGAAATTATGTAAAAATTTCCCATGGAGCCTTCTGAGTTGTTCTGTTGCTATTGACTTTTAAAAAATATTGGATGATGGTGGTTAAAAGACAATAACGCTCGTCACTTCAGAGTTCATCTTCACGCGCCTGGTCATTCTGTCTTCCATGCTTTGAGTAGCTTGCGACAAAATTAGCACTATGTTCTGAATTTTCTTTCCTTGTGCAGGTACGTCTCTTATGAGCACTTCTATGTGATCTTTTGCAAGTTTTGGGAACTGGATACAGATCACGATTTCTTGATCGATTAGGAGAACCTTATCAGATATGGAAACCATGCCCATACTTAAAGAATTGTTGATAGAATTTTCTCACAGGTATTTTATATTTATTTTTGTACTCCTTATAAGATAACACACAATACACATGCATCTGTCCCATGCCATTTTACTTTTATTTGAATTTGACATGTAGGTTCCTAGAAAATTTACGAGCAAAGTGGATGGAAAAATGGGACACGAGGATTTTGTTTACTTAATGCTGGCAGAGGAAGAAAAACCATCTGAACCTAGCCTTGAGTACTGGTAACTAATGATACTCCTAACTTAATTGCGAGTGCTTAGCATTTCCCAAGGATTGGTGGGACCAAATTTTGCCCTTTTTCTCGTGATTCACCCATGAGGATTATGTGTTCGTCCATATAAAATTTGTGGATTATTTCCGTAACATGTGAAATTTTATAGAACAACAATTGACACCGTGATGTGAAACTACTTGTGAGTTTGTTATTTATCCAAGTAAATTAAATCAAATAGTGTTCACCAACACGTTTGAGCATAGTTATAGATTGAAGTTTAAAATATTTACGTGTTAATGGATTTTACAAGAGTTACATATTCACTAGCAGTTCAATTTAACACCCTAGACAACATTATCAACGAAACTAAAGTTGTGCAATTTAAAACTGACGATATAAAAGTTTATAAGCTACAGACATGTAGAAACTCTCACTCATATATAGTTGCAGAGTCGACGTTTAATAATTTAGAGATAATGAAAGTGAAATTCACTATCTGAAAAACTTACCAACTATGGACATGGAGGAATGTTGGATGAGAAGAGGAATGGTAGAGGAGGCTTGTAACCTTGAAGATGATGAATCACTAGAAGAAAGAAGGATAATAGTCGGTTTCACACCTTGCCTTGAAGTTTCACACATTCAAGACATGAACACAGAGACATCACATTCTCTTTGTTTGATTTTTTCATTCACCCAAATCATGTCCTTTTTACAATAACCCAAGCCTTTTATATATGCTACTACCACATACACACACAACTGCACACAACTGCACACAACTGACAATTGACTGCATAACTGTTACATAACTGCATACTCACAACTGACTTCATACACACACTGACTGCACTGCACTGCATACACACTGACTGCACGCATACTGAAAACTGACTGCATAACTGATACTTGTACGAATCCCACGTTTCGTGGTGAGGAATATAGTTGGGCTTCATACTTGTACGAATCCCACGTTGAATCAGGACCACTGTAAAGTTGATTCTAACCTTATTTGCAATTTGACAGAACTCACTTGTACGGTAAGTACAAGGGTTGTTGTGTCTCCTCAATGTTTTATTGTATCTCATCCTCTTCATCTTCATCTTCGGAATTGTTTCTCGAACGAGGTGGGGGTCTATGGACAACTATCTTTCTACGAACACCACGTGCACTGGTTCGATGTGCAGGAGTAGTTAGTATAGCATCTAAAGCTGCTCCCTCGCCCACATCATTAGCTTGTGCACGACACGACGTAATCATCTTGCGTGCAAAGTCCTTCGTCGGTTCCGCGACGTTACTCAACACAGCAGCACATTTTTTAGCCATAGTCCAAGTCTGGCTCATCTACAAAACATGAGAAGTTGAAATATTAAATACAGTGCATATGTATATAAACCAAAATTTTAGAAAAACTTTAAAAGAATACAACAAAACTTAACAACTTATGATTTTACGAAGAGCCGATGCCTTCGGTTGGAACATACGCAAATTCATCGAATGTTCATCTGCTGGTTCGGTTGCTGGTCGACGAATCGGGACTACCACACTAGCAGGAGTCTGTACTGTCACAAAGATATAACGTGTAGTCATCTTCTCATACCAAGCCATATAAGTCGCATGCACCGATTCGTCAAACGGAGGAATGTCACCAATTATTTCGTCGAACCGGTGCTCATTCCATCTCTCAACATATGTAGCAAAGCATGCGGCCCAATTGTGTTCGGGTTGTCGACCCATTCCAGTAATGTAATGCATATCGGCATTGAACGGTTCAGCAACTTGAATATTTTGAAGGAGACCAAACTGACGTAGCACTCTATTAGCATAGTAGAATTCAACTGTGCCAAAGTTGATTAGTGGTGCCTTTGTCAGCCACAGATCGCATCTATACACGCAAATAGACGGTAGTCGAGCCACATGCGCCTTCGTGTAGGGCTGCCACACGACACAATCATCTGCCAACCTATCCAATTCATTTCGAAAGTAAGCCAGGCATCTGTTGGGGTTGGCCGTCCATGTGAGATTGCCGGACCATTAAATACCGAGTGGGGGTAACATATGCTGGTCCTCGGGGAGTTGGATCCAATTAGGTGATTGCCTCCGCAGTACGGGCCGACCAACATGAATACGCTCCCAACTCCAAACTTGTAGTAAGATCATTGGTCCATTCATCTGCACCGAACCAAGACTGTACAAACACAAACTCATGTACAAGGGCAACAACGCGGCACTACCCCAATTGTACTGTCTGACTCTTCGTAGATCGGCAATCAATGGCATGTACATCAAGGACACCGAATGACCAGTCAAATTCGGGAACATCATGCCGCCAAATAATGTAAGGATGTACACCCTGCAATAACACTCAACCTTCGTCTCGGTGGAATCTTCATTCAATTTATTCTTGAAAGTCTCCTTCAAGCACTTCAAGCGAATGAATTTTCCATTTACTGCACCGGTTTCGACTTTGACACCAAGATATTGTTCCACAAGAAATACCGGCTCGAAGTCCATTGTACCGGTCACTGCCTGCCCATCGACTGAAAGACCGGTTAGTACGGAGACATCCTGCAGTGTTACGGTCATCTCCTCAACTGGAAGGTAAAAGGTTTGTGTTTCAGGCTGCCATCTCTCAAGAAGTGCGGTAAGAAGAGGCCGATCACATTTGATGGATCTCATCAGTTTTATACCATATAACCTACAGTCCCGTTGGATCTCGTGAATCCGTGAGTGCATAGGAAGTGGATGACCCCCCTAAATGTACACTCCTTAGATTCACCTTTCCACACATCCTTCGAACGGTGATGGGATTGGAGAGTAAGGAGTGTAGGGTCGAGTGGACCTGGACCCCCAGGAGGAATATAAGATGATGAAGAAGGGGCTGATGAAGAAGGGCTCGTCTGATTTGGATTAGTTGAGACCTATACAACAATAACATTTAAATCAATAGACCGATATTACATTTTATTGTATGATAATCAAACTAATCGAATATAAACAATTATTCACTTACATTAGTGCGCTCGGTACCACCACGACCACGATCACGACCACGTCCACCGGGAGGAGGTGGGCCAAAAGAAGTACTTAGTCCGTCGCCATGAGGTCTACTACTCGATCCTTCCTCCACATTACCCATCGTGCGTGCCATTTATAATAACCGAGTGTACACTACAACTTAAAACAATTGTTATTAACTATACCAAAAATATATAATCAACATGTATCTACATATATATCCAATTTTTACACTATATACATGCGTATACTCAAATTGGAATATACTATATACCTACATAAATAAAAACTCAACTTAATGCTTCAAATTTTTGCTACTTGTCTATTTGAGATCCAATGTTTACTTGGAAAATCAAGAAAATTTGTGTGATTTTGGGCCGAATTAACAAAAGATACAATGTTAATGCTTCAAAATTAACACGACAATTAACAAACATACAATGTTAATGCTTCAAAATTAACACAAAATTAAAAATGCAAAAGTATGAGAAACATACCGATAATGTAGGGTGATTGAATAGGTAGATAGTGAATAAGAGGTCGAAGAAGCTCCTTCAACCGCACTCTTGGATATTGGGGTTTAGGGTTTTTGGGGTTAATCGAGGATGAGATTTGTAGATGAGAGAGGTGGTAAATCGAAACAAGATGAGAGATGCGAGGATTTTTTGGGTTAATCGACTCTTTTTTTTGGGTAAATCGACCAAAACGAGATGAGAGATATTAGGGATTCGGGGTTAGAAGAGGTAGAGAAGATAGAGAGTTGAAAGAGAATGGGGTTGAGAATCAGATTTGGGGGCTTAAAAAGCCCCAATCGACACTAGCTTTACGAAAAAGCGAGTGTGGGTTAAATCCCATCGCTTTTTCAGAAAGCGAGTCTAGGCTAGCGAAAACCAAAGCCTCACACTCGCTTTCTGAAAAAGCGATGGGGTTTTACCCAAACTCATTTTTTCGGAAAGCAAGTAGGGTGTTTTGGGATTTTTTTTAAAAAGTAAGGCAGTTTGGGAAAAACTTTCAAAAAGTGGGACAGTTTGGGAAAAAATTCTCTGAAAGAATGGTAGCAAATATTATAGGATAAGTAACATCCGGCCCGCCTTACTGTACACAATATGATTTCACAGACGGTTTGTATTTTGTAAGAGCATCCACTCTCGTTTTTCCTAAATTTTGTACTTTTGGTAATTAGGATTTAGAAACTATACAGTGAAGCTGCTATCGTTATTGCTAAAAGTGAAAGTTTTTTTTAATAGGACGGATGAACTTCCTCCTTCTAATACAAAATGTACAAAATTTTTAATTTAAAAAAATTGGCACGGATAATGATCCTCCGTTTGACGATTTTTTTTTGTTTTTTAATTTATGAAAAACGTCGGACGTGTCTTCTTCATCCATCTGATAATTTTTTTAAAAAATTATTCTGAACTGATTAAAATAATGAAAAAAAAGCACAAAGCTTTGTTTTTATAAAAAAAATTAAAGGTGGAATATTGAACTTACTATTTTGCCCACCATCATCTAAGCCTATTTAAAAAAGATTCGTTTATGGTGTGAAGATAGTTGACGGGGTAAATAAGTAATTTTTAAAAAATGAGTCTCATCTATTTCCTTATTAAAAAAAATTCTTTACCAAAATTAAGAAAATATGGGAGATCTTTTCGATTTTTTTTTTTACAAAATAAACGACGGACGGAGCTTCATCTTCCTCATGTCCCAATTTTTTCCCCAAACGGTTCATCTTCTTCTGTCTTCTATATTTAGCAAAACTTCTATCACAACTTCTAAGTATAGTAAACCATTATTCACTTCTATTCTAAAAATTGAGTTTTTAGCAAACGTTAGTGGGAGTATTTTCCAATTCAATCTCTATCTTTTGGGTTTTTAGAAAACAACAGTGGATGCTCTAAGAGGGTGTTTAGTTGCATGAAGTGCACTCTAGCAAAAAGAAATCCAAAGAAATGCATTGTTCGCAGGTTTGTTTAGCTATTTTTGGATTTAATTGGATTTCTACTGGAGTGAACTGTAGCGATTTTTTAATTGTTTCTCTCTCCTTTCTTTTTACACTATCCAATAAAATAATTCCACGTACTTCTTTACATTAATTTTTTACTAATTTTCTTTTTTAATTTATCTCTCTTTCCTCGCTATCTTATCTATATAATAAATCACAAGGCAAATTTTTTTTTATCAAGTAGTTCTCATTAAATTGAAAAAAAAATTAATGGCTCAAATTCTCCATCCCAAAACACATTTTTCTCCCCCAAAACATATTCATCTTTCTAATGGCACTAATTTTATTTATGTGTTTACATGTCTTTTCATATGTTGCATTGTTCGCGAAGATGTGTCGTATGCACGTGTCCTACAGGTAAACCGAGTACTACAATAAAACTACATCTAAACAAACCACTTTTTTTAGAACTCATTTTCAAAATTTTCTTTTCCCTACAATAATCTTCATGGTTTGGATATATTTTACAATTAACCAAACACCTCCTAAGTGAAATTTTTTCCTTGATTGACTCACTTTTCGAAACTATTTCCGAAGATGGCCCACTTTCCAAACAATTTTCTATGATGGATCAGTCTTCATGAGCTGTAGTTCCCGACTGCGGCATATTCAATTGTGTGGCCGGAGTACATTTCATATTTGAAGTAAGAGTCTCCGAGACTTGGTAAAAAAAATTGCGAAGTTAAAATGTGCTAAACTAATAGCGCAATAGCCAACTGCTGCTTTGATATAACAGAGGCTGCACTTCTCAACTGCGACCTCTACTCAGTTATATCCTATCACTTAAAGAGATGGGCCTCCTTTCTCTCTCCTTATAGCCCACAATTGGGAACTGCGACATCTGTTATATCAAGGCCGCAGTTGGCTACTACGACTTTAGTTTAATACATTTCAACTTAGCATTTTTTTAATCAAATCTCGGAATCTCTTAACCCAAGTATAAATTGTACTGAGGCCGCAGTTCCTATGAGAATTGGTCCACCCTAAGAATTAGTTTGAAAAGTGTGTCATCTTTAGAAAATAGTTTTGAAAAGTGGTTAATTCAGAATAAAAATCTTGTGAGGATGGCAATTGACCCGAACCACTCTGGGCCCGCCTAGATCCGTCCCGGTTATTAGCGGGCTAGGGCTAATAATTTTTATTTCGGGCCGGGCTCGGGCTCATGTACTTGGACCCGAATCAAATTTATGCATCTGCATGTGTATATTTATGTATATATCATGTATATTTATATATTAGTTTTTAAAAAAAGATAATATTCATGTATATAAGTTGAAATGAGTATTACACTTTATAAGAAAGAAATTATGCCTTATGTACAGAGTTAAAATGCAAAAAATAAATTAGATATGAATTATACAAAATTTTGTAGTATTCATACTATTATTATTTTATATCATATATTTTTCTCAATGTAGTTTTATTTTGTTG
This sequence comes from Hemerocallis citrina, assembly GCA_017893485.1. Classification (NCBI taxonomy): domain Eukaryota; kingdom Viridiplantae; phylum Streptophyta; class Magnoliopsida; order Asparagales; family Asphodelaceae; genus Hemerocallis; species Hemerocallis citrina. The sequence continues at coordinate 207,876,611 of CM030363.1, read as the reverse complement.
GAAAGTTATATATTAAAACATGCATTAAGTAGTTCGGGCCTAGGTCCGAACCTATTTTTCGGGTCTAACTCGGCATGGGCTCAGGCCTTATTTTTAAAGCCCAAAGAAAAGTTGGGCTGGGCTTGGTCTCATATTTTAAACTTCAGGTTCAGGTCCGGCCGTTGCAAGCTTTATTTGTAAGGTCAAAGGATCGAATGCTTGCTTGCACAAGTCCCTAATTATTAGATGAGAGTCCGTTTGTGTGCAAAGATTCAAAAAAAACTTTAAACCCCGTAAGATATTAAATCTCTAATATTATAATGGAAGAGTTGAGGTTGTCATTTGTAGACAACCTGTAATTTGTAGATATTTATTCAATCATCTAATCTCAATCATTCATTTTTAAGTGGGAGTTATATCAACCATTCATTTACTCAACTGTTAATTACCATAAAATCCTCAAAGTTCAAATTTATTTACGACATAATTATTTCCAAAAATGTCACTCATATAAAACAAAAGTTTGTGCCACTATGGATAATTTGTAAAGTGTATGTGATGAGTAAAGAGAGATCTCAGATTCGAGGCCATATTAGGTCTTATTATTTACTATATAATTAAAATTTAGAATGTGCATCGCACGTGTAGATTACTAGTGTTAAATAAATTGTTTATCCATACTTTAAGTGGTCACAAAATTAACAGTTTTTCAATAATATAACAAATTAGTATCACGCAATGCACGAGTAAAAAGCATCCAAACAACATTTTTTTGTACACGTGTTTTATGGCACTATAAACAATTATAAACATAATGAACATTATGAATTTTTCATATAAAGTTTGACCAAGTGACTCAACTACTTCATAATATATGGTTTTCTTTCTATAAGTATAGGTCTCCATTTCCTCTTTATAGTTATTTGATTCAAAGATGTAGTTATAATATATGATTAGAGTATTAGCATGTTTGTTGTATGATGGTGAAATAAGAAAAGTATGATGAGTGTGGACATGTATTGTAAGTACAAGGATCAATGAGACATTATATGGTTTTTCAATATAGCATTCAATCTGTGCAGATGAAAGCGAATTGCATTAAATCGTTGATTTTATGCAGAATATAAATGAGATATTGAAGGAGACCAAATAAACTATAAATTTTGGCAGATGAATTCTCCCTACACTCATCTGGAGTACGATTCAGTAGTGTACACTCTCCATCTCTGATCGGTTCTGACCGGTTATTCTCAAGCTGCTTCAAAAGACCGAACCGACTCACTTGTAATCATTACGATGCTGTAGTATACATTCTCCTTCACTGATTGTTGCTTCTCAAGCCGTTTCAAAAGACCCAATTGGATTACGATCAATTGTTGTACACCTACCTTCTCTAACCAGTGATTGGCATTTCAGAAGACCTATTAGTTGGGTTAGTGGCCCATCTCCTTCTCTAACCGGTGATTGGCATTTCAGAAGACCTATCAGTTGGGTTAGTGGTCCTCTTGTCAGATGGGGACGGGATAGAGACAATCTTAATACTATTAGGGATGGAGGATAACTAATGGATATGTACATTGTAGATTCAGATCCAGTAACTCATAATGATCCACCGCCCGGGGTAATAGGACGGGTCATTGCTACTGGTCAAGATGAAGTGGACTTTTCCAGACGTTTGAGAGAATTGCAGAGGTTCTACGATTCACTAGGAGCGCAACACCCTTATAGTACAACAAACAACTACTATTCTCTTTTTAGAAGCCTATGTCTATACGAGTCTGTATTAGCCGTCTGTATGAGCCCAATGTTTCGATGAAAATGATGTATGAGTTCTTATTAGTCTATATGATAATTGTTCTTTATGAGTCCAGTAAGAGTTTTTTTAGGGGGAGTAGTTTCTTTCGTTCTGTTCGTATAAAAGGTAAGCCTATAAAAATATAAAAATAGAAATAGCTTTTCAAATGATAAAAAAGGAGAAAAATAGCTTTTGATGGATTGGATAATGGCCCAAGTATAAATTGTTTTAAAAATATATAGACGGAACATAGTGTTTTGTCTGCTATATTTGGCAATTGCCAAATCCGCTTCTCAAATTTGGCAAGCGACTGTTCCTCGTTTGCTAAAAATTGGCAAAATAGCAAACGAGTGTGATGCTCTAAGGAATTATTGCTCCAAAAGAAAAGGTGAATATCAATAATATATGTAATTACTCCAAACTGCTAACTTAGTGGGTGGGTTCATAATGATTGGTTGCAAAGGAGTAACACTAGGGATGCTTTCGGATTGGATATGGATCAGATATTGCTATTCCAACATCTGTATCCACATTTCAAAGCAGATTCAAATATGAAAATGAATATGACTTGGAAAAATAAAATCATATTTATATCAACAAATTTCAAATATGGATATAATTCGGATACGGACATATTTAGACTAATTTAGATGTGTAGATCAATGTGAACAGTTCGGATTGTCAATACGAAGGCAGGAAAGCCGAGTGCACACGGCGGCCTAGTGCACAGCGGAAGGGGACTCTCTCTCTCTGTGTATATATATATATATATATATATATATATATATATATATATATACTAGTTGAAATTTACCTTGCACCAAGTGCACGTGGCTTGTTGCACATAAATATAGAATTTTTTCATCTAAATACACTTGCATTTAGCACACCGATATTCTTCAAACTACAAATTCGACTTAGTCATCTTAATAAGCAAACCATGAATTTCAAAATTACCCCAACGATAACAAGCTCATCGAAATCAGATTTGAAGCAAGCATCAAGAACCCAAAGCTAGACAACAACATAAAGATATAATTATTGTATTTTTCATAAAATTAATCATCATTTTTACTAACTTTCTTGAACTAAAAACTAATATTAAAAAAAGATATTAAAAAAGAACAAATTAGTAATGGAAAAATAGTGTTGCCCTGTGCAAATTGCACAGCCTAAAATAGTTTTTGAAGGCCTCATAAAATTATATAGAATACAAGAGTGAGGTCTGCCACTATGGATAAAAGGTAGCATCAAAAGAAAAAGGTAGCATCAAAAGAAAAAGTTGGCATGTTGAATGGCTCAGGATGCAGTGCTCACGAACCTACATGTCTCCGGGACAACCCTCCTTACATATCACAATATTTGCTCTAAAAATATGCATGAGTACCATGTTTTTTGAACATATTTCTCCAACAAACTGGACCAAGTTCCTTTAATATATTTGTTATATTCCTCTAATCTGTGATGAAGCTTACCCCAAGCTAGCAACACACTAATGCTCCATGTTCATATCCTCAATGTAATTAACAAAATACTCGGTACTAAAATTGTCGATGTTTAGTCCATAAAAATTAATGAATCAAATAATGTAAGCTACTGATGCATCATGCATGCCTTCTCAACATTGAAACAGTAAAAATATGAAAGTTAAACTAATTTGCTTATTTGGCTTCAACAAACTTCTAGATTCGAGATCACAGAAGCGTAGATTTAGGATATCATTGATTTCAAGATTATCAACATGAGAACACAGCGCATGGAGAACAATAAGAAAATTGGTACAATCAATACATAATGAATCTCTTGCTGGATGCACCTTGTATTCCTTCTGTATAAAAGAGAGACAACTTTTGTGTTAAATATATAGGTTAAGATCAAAAGCCCCGATTAAGGTACTTAATCATTCTATTATTACAAGAGTAAAAAAAAGAACTTTATTCTAAAAAGTGAAATATACGATAGCTATTAGATTAGTATCACATTGACAGCCCTTAGAAAGTCTACATACATCTATATACGAAAAACATGAAATGCCATTAACGATTGATAATCTAAATAGCATTGTAATGCAATATGAAGAAGATAACAAGTGGTCAACTCCTCTTGAGATTTTACTGGATACTTGTTATTAAAAAGACCAAAATTGTTCATTGAGAGGCATACCCCTATCGAAGATATTAGTACTTAAAACACCATAATAATCTCTTCTTTAGTCTCTGATTGCTCCACATAATCTAGTGCATTAGATGAGATCAGAATCTAAGACACAGGTATTCATTATAGTGCCCACCATCAATCTTTTTATCTCTATTTTTAGATCTAAACAAATGCAGAACAACAAAGACAACTGTGAAACAAAACATCAATTACATGCTCATTGAGGCAATTCTAAGTGTTCTTTTGCCTTCTCGTACAAAATCCATACCTTTTACATAGTTTCACTGTGTAGCTGAAGTAAGAATACTAAGATGGATGGACAACAAGGATTTCAAAATATGTGCATAAGTTACCAATAAATGAATTGGTTGTGTTCATCCTAAAACAATAATCCTAAAAGAATTTATGTCACCATGTAAATGTATGTTATCTTAGTCATTAACTGAATTAATTGATGCGTGGGATAGGATGGGATCTTCTCATAAATAAAGGATTTTCAAAGTAGGCTATGCATAGAGAAGATAAGTACAAACTTGAACATGGCTTCATTATGAAATTCTCATAGGAATTCCACCAAATAGTTTATGGGCGCGTAATCATATAGAAGAAAATTTGTAGTAAAAATTAACGGGAAAAAATATCGTCAAATTTTAACATATGCCATTAAAGTTACTTACTTTCACAATCCTACTCTTCTGCACTAAAAATTGAGAGGAAAAAAAAATCTTTTAAATCAAATTTATCAAATTTACTAACTTCACAAGCCTACTAAATTTACATCTATCTACTCGGAAAAGCTAGGGTTTTCAGATCACGTAGTTAAGGAAAGAAGGGAGTCAATTTGCGGAAGAGGCAGAAGAGAGGCTCTTTGTAGAAGCAAAGACTAAAGAGGAAGAGGGAGCAGAGGGTTTTAGGAAAATGAGTTTATTTATTTATTTATTTTTAATTTCAAGGATGGAGACAACGAGGATGAGGGACTTTTCGCTCGAAGTAGACGGCAAAGAAGAGGAGGAAACGGAGAGGAAGATGGATTTGTTCTTGTTTGGATTATTATAAAAACTAATTAAAGAAGCAAAAAACCAAAATTAATAATCGCCATTGATCATTATGATCTATCTCCATGTCAGATCTACGGTTCAGATGATGTTTAAATGAATGGTTTAGATCGAGTTGTCGAAATTGATGGTTGAGCCATTAACTATCCTTTCGTCTAGTACCAAATATTTATAGTAAAATAATTATTTTTTAGGTTAATTATTCCTATCAGGATAAAAATGTAAATACAATGCCCACACAAATATACTATTGTATCTTGATGAGTCCATGACACAATCTAGCTTTGAAAAATTCTCACATCATGCTTGATTTGTATTCTACTTACTTACGTATCTTCATCAATGCTCCTAAACTTGTCATACAAAGTCCCAAAACAATGTAAGGAAGTACTAAACTTTTCTAATATTGATGTAAGAACCATCCTTTGTCATTAATAGACTTTTTTTAGTTGGGACACTCATAGTTACAAACTAATACATAAAGATCTCCTATAGCATCACAGTTCACTTAAACAGAAAACGCAAACACAATTTCACTAAATTTATCATGCAATGTGGATCGTATAGCCGTATTCGTACCCACTCAACTCAAAAAATTTGACATTGATGAACTTGTCGATTTCCTAATCCATGCACTATTATTCAAAATGATTCAGAAGTCGTCCTATACACATTTAGTTGTAACAAACAACCTAGCAACTCATTAAGCTAATCTCTTTTCCATTAAAATCTTTAGAAATCCCCACGAGTTACATCAAAAGATACCGACGTATACAACAGACTCGTCCAAATTCATCAAAATACACCGAACCATAAAGCTACGTATTACTTCTTCCTCAAATTGAACCTATTTCCAATTATTAGTTTATCAGTTCTAGTAATTGTTACTAAACCCAACTAATGCTACAACTAACCAATCAACAAATATACTATTAGGTCTGGTTGAAACAACAACAAAATATACATAAATCTTAATTATATTCCGCTAAATTAAACTCAAATTGCAATCAACCCCAACCACTACAAAATTCATTGATCACAGAAAAATTATAACATCTATACGAGTCCTAAATAATTGAGAAATTACAAAAGTAAACCGAAACATTTACCGGCTCCGTTGCATCAGCGGTTGTGCTCGGTCGAAAGTGACGAGGGGGTTGGAGATCGGCGATTCGGTGGCGGTAACCGAACCTTGAAGGTTTGGAAGGGAATGCACGAATCTTGAAGGGCACGTGGCGGTGGGAGGCGGGGATGGCGGGAGTGGCGGTTAGAGCTCCGACCTGCATTGCTTGCTCTCTTCTTCGTCCTTGATTTGGGGAGATTTTATTTGTTTATTTTTTTCGATTAAGTCCTTTGTATTTGGGTATTTATTTTGAATGGTTGAGATTTGATCTAGAAATATGAGATCTATGGTCTAGATCTACTCTGGACAGCTTTATTGTGGCTTTTATAATAGAAAATAGATATATATATATATATAGTGTTTTTCTTTATGCACAGAACTTGTTGAAATAGCAAATTATATGCCCAATAGTTTTGGAGTTACAAATTGAGGATCCAAACTGTTCATCATAGATTCATAGTTCATATATTTCATGGAGGTAGGGAGGGAGGGATCACCATCAAGACTCTAGATTGTTAACTTGATACTGACAATTGTTCAAATAGCAAATTGGTCACTACAAAATTTTGGACATGATCATCATTCATATATTTTAGTTATTATGACTGTTGGATATCAGTACAAGTATCAAATATGCAATGGTATTTATATCTAAGTACAGCATTTGTAGATAATAATACAAATATGAAATGATACTTGTAACTTAATGGGCAATGGCTTAGAATTTGTGTGTAAACCTAACACACATAATTGCCATTGAATTTTCAACGCGTCTATCATCGACGGCTTAAGTAATCAACCACTGTATATTAAAAAAATCGGCATTTAAATACATATTGCTGTTTCCTGGTTTTCTTATGGAAATTGATGTGTCATTGTATATGTGGTGTCATCTCAGTGTCCGTGCAACATAGTTCATTTGCTACTCATATACACTCTTTTGTGAATTTTTTTGGTAGCTTTTTTAGATGAAATGTAAACTCACTTTTTTAGAGTCTTGATAGTTTTGGAGTTACAAATTGAGGATCCAAACTGTTCATCATAGATTCATAGTTCATATATTTCATGGAGGTAGGGAGGGAGGGATCACCATCAAGACTCTAGATTGTTTATCATCGACGGCTTAAGTAATCAACCACTGTATATTAAAAAAATCGGCATATAAATACATATTGCTGTTTCCTGGTTTTGTTATGGAAATTGATGTGTCATTGTATATGTGGTGTCATCTCAGTGTCCGTGCAACATAGTTCATTTGCTACTCATATACACTCTTTTATGAATTTTTTTGGTAGCTTTTTTAGATGAAATGTAAACTCACTCTTGCTCTCACCTTAAATTTTATTCAAAAAGAGTTGGATCAGTTTCGCTAACAGGTTACAGGACAATCTTCATGACTAAGAAGGTCCTATATATCTGGATAAGTTTTATTTATTCAGGAATGTAGTCATGTTTGCTGTGTAATCTCAGTTTACATGGCACATGTTGTGTGTTAATATTTTCTAATCTCTCATTTATTATGTTACAGGGTACGAATTTACAACTATAGCAAAGGAAATGCTCTTGCAGTACTGAAGTATCATAATGCTTCGGTATGGTTATTCCTTTTTGCTTTCCATACTATTTTCCTTTTTTACTTCTGATCATTATCAAACTTTCACATGTTATCTATGCTGCAGATGCAGTATCCCTGCTAACTGTGAATTCCTTAAGCAATTTGGTAACATTTGACACAGTTGCATCTGACTATAACTGTCTAGAATTTGATTTGTTGGAAAATCTGAAGACAAGTGTTGTTCTTTTTGGGGGGATCAAAAGGGTGGGGCGAAGCACCCTCCCAAAGGTTTCATTAATAAGCTTTTAACGAAATAGATAGAACCAAAACGAATGATGTTCGTCCACCCTAACCGGCTGGGGGAATGAGACTCATTCAGAGCCAAAATACAACCCTAAAACCATAAGCAAGTAGCAGTACATCTACTCAGTCCACTACACCCAAACTATACATCACATATCACATATATCTATCCCCCAATAACAACCAAAAACATATAGGTAGAAACTCCCAAAATGTAGCAGAAGTGTCATCAATCAAGTGTGCTCATTCTGATGCCCATCATATATCTATCCCCCAATAACAACCAAAAACATATAGGTAGAAGCCCAAAATGTAGCAGAAGTCTCATCAATCAAGTGTGCGCATTCTGATGCCCATCACCTGTGTCCTCAGAATCGGCCTTGTGTGTAGAAGTGGATTAATCCACGAATTTCTACTTGTTCCTCTTCTTTGCCTCCTCACCTGCTTTGGCCGACCAAAATACGATATTAGCCCTCATCATATTAAAGAGCTGATGATGATGTTGATGCAAGTGTGTGCCCCTAAAGATTTGGTTTCTTTCTAACCAAATGGCCCAACAAACAGCTGCTGCACCAATATGCCACAGGACACGATCAGATTTATGAACATAATTAATCCCACCAATCCCCCCCCCCCCCCCCCCCCCCCCCCCCCCCCCCCCCCCCCCCCCCCAAGGGCCACAATAGACTCCGGAATTGGGTTACTGGGCCAGTCTGAAGACAAGTTCAAATTACTGGAGAACTAGTCTGTTGTTGTTGTATTGATATGATGTGTAGGTCACATCCCCTTGTTTTATGCTCCCCTTGTCCAGCAAACATATTAGTATGTGGCCAATAATCTTTTGCATGCTATCCTATAGAAGCTTATCTCTTAAAGCACAGAACAAGCTTAATGCTTTCTTAAATGGAAATAACGGTAAATAACCCTTTGGGGAACTACATTCAACTTAGTCACAGATAACCATAAATATGCACTCACAAATAAGCATAAATCATATTTCATAGATCTACTGCATTTATCATATTTAATTTGGGACTTGGGAAGAAATTGTTTGATTGTAAAGAAATGACTTTCAATATGCTATATTGATCTCATATAAAGTTGAATTTTTTCTAGTGTGCTATGCAAATTAGAATTTATAATCCCAATTCTTTGCCCCTGAATCTATGGATCTTATATAGATAGGTGGACAGGGCCTCATTGGCAGTGTAATAAGGTTTTCTACACCTTTAACTTAAAAACAATGGTTGACCATCTGTTAATAATCCTCACCTATGTTATTCTCTGTTTCCTTAAAGAAGTATTCTCGATGGAATTTAAGTGGTTGTAAAATAAATGATATGCCAATGATAAATCAATTGAACCGACTGAACGTTTTTCCAACAATAGCACAAATGAATGCTCTTGATGCATAGCTAATGTGTTCAAATCATATAGAATTTCATGCACGTGCCCGAACAGAGATCATGATGAAAGCGTTGATGATCCATTTAGAATTTTAGATGGTCCACCATCAGAAAATGCACTGCAAATGAAGAAAAAAATTCGCCAACCAATGCATTTCTCTTCTCTTAAAACACACAAATTCACTTGAAAGGGAACCATGCGCAGGGGACAATGTGTCTGCTCGAAACAGCATGGAATGTTTTGCTTGGACAAATAGTTAACTTTCAATTTCTGATCTCAAATAGAACCAGTTGGATTCCAAATTTTGAGGGTTTTCCAGATCATGTGCGATATATCATTAGTTTTGAAGAGTTTTAGAATGGAATGGTGATTAAAGATGAAAGGTGTTAATTTGTAAACCTAGCAATGATCTAATGACATTGACTGGTCTTTTTATAATTGAGTTGAAAAATTTACACGGAAACAAATTTGAATGCATCCAAAGTGGACTTCGACTGTTTTTGAAGTAAACCGTTATCAGGTATATGTACCTTTGTAAATCATTTTGATGATATTTTTTAAAAGAAGGTTTTGTATTGATAAATAGCTAATAAGTATCTAAAATTATCAGTGGCATTTATATTTTTCAATATATTTTCGTCTGGGAGACATTTATATAAACAAATTATACAATTTATACAAAAATTTTGGATGACATTTATAAAATTTTATAAGACATTTATATTTCTTAAGATAAAATTTTGGATGACATTTATATTTCTTAAGATAAAATTTTGGATGACTCAACATGTGATAAGTTCTTAATCTAAACATATTCTCAATCTTTTGCACTTAAATTATGGCACATTTCATAGAAAAATCTATGAACTTTTTGGATTTTAAGATTCTGGTCTATGTCAATCTCAAAATAAAATAGACTAGTTCTCGTAGATCTGTAGACTAATGTATGATTTTTTAAGATGCACTTATGGAAAATATTATCCCATTCATAGCATGAGTTATTGCTAGCTCAAAAACAAATTTATATCGTCTAAAATAAACATTGCACCTAATGAAAAAGTGATCTTACTGTCTAAATCTTGCACCATATTGTAAGCTACAGAGTTTACATCCCTCTGCTGCTTCCGTCTTGCTTTAAGTTGGCATTTTACTAAAAGGGTTTGTGACCTCCTGAAGTTATGATCTAGTTTCGATACCTAATCACTTTTATGAAAATTCTTAATTTTACTTGTTTTAATTGAAGTGTTTGTAATTGTGAATAGTTTTCTTGCAGTGCAATGCAGTGTCATTCTCCGCCAATTGTAAGCTAATGGCTTCCTGCTCAGAGGATACGACAGTGGCACTGTGGGAGTTATCCTCACCTCGTACAGTAAATTAATCTTCACACCATGATTTGAAGTCAGCTGCAGATATTCAAGGCAATTGTGGACAATTTTACCCTTTTTAGGCACATAAAATATTGTACATATGGGTGTCTACTGGTGAGCACAAATTCAATCCTTAATGTTATAACTTGAAGGGTATATAACATACATCAGGTAGCCAGTGTGATAACGTTTAAGTCGCAGCAGTTGTGTTTGAAAATCTCTTATGGAGAGGATTTATGAGGAACAGATTCATGTGATGTGTTTTGAATCTCCTCCCCTGGCTAGTTCGACATTTTTCCTCCTTCCATGCATGGCGTGTAGTTTTAATACTTTATCTTTTGTATTAAGAAAATGAAGTTACTTGCATGTCTGGATTTATTAAGTTTTGGTTGGATGTTTCCATCAATTCAAACATATCTTCACCTCTTCTCTGGGCAAAGTTTTAGAAAATCTCAAATTATTTTTTGTATTTATAGAAACCTTCACTATTCAGCTCATGATTATTCCATTTGCTTGAAGAAAACTGTCATCTCGGAAACATGAGCACATTATTTTGGTGCTGTGAATCGTGTTCTATCAATTGCACGTTTACTTTTTTAGGAAAAACTTATATTTTGTCTTGCTTGTTAAAAGAGAATTACTGTAAGATGTCTATCTCTGGAAGCTTACTGGGAATCATTGATAATCTACGCAACGTGATGGTGAAAGGTCTTGGTTCTATATGCTGTCTCACATTGTAAAAGTCCCAAGGTACGAGATGTTTACATTATAAATGCCATATTCATTTTTCAGTGCTTCAAGTGTTAGAGCTAGTTTGTTTATATTTGAATCCGCCATGTTCAAATATTCCTCCACAATATAGCCACCACCATACGGCATTATCACTCGTCCATTATTTCAGGGACAAATTTCACTTAATCACCCCCCCAGTTTGGGGATTAGACAGAAGATCCTTTTTTTTTTCCATCGTCATAAGCCGCCCTTTTTAAACTTTTCGAAAAAACCTTTTTATACCGTTAGCTCCGTTAATTTTGAAGTGAAAAATCTCAAATACCCTTGTTTAAATCACCTCATTTCTGCTGCTTATAGTTTGGAGGTGGGAATAATCTAGTGATTTCTATGATGATGGATGGCTAAGATCCAAAACATCTCTATCTAATCTAATCTAATATTATAATGGGATCTAATTTAATTATCTACTATTTTAGTGGGAGAGTTGGGGTTGTAAACAAACAAACCCTAATTTTGTAACTGCGCAAACCCGTGCAATATACGGCCAAACTACATCCACTAAACATCCCCGTGTCATGCACGTCAAATCAAAAAACCCCTCATCTTCTCTGTTAGCAAAAAAAAAAAACCCTAAATTCAAAACCTCAACTCATCTTCTCCCTATTCACCCTCTCTCTCACACCGTCCCCTCTCACCCCATCGGCAGCAGCAATCGCCGATCGAGGTCGGACGAGGAAGAACTAGCCCGGTCCTCTCTTTCGAGATTCTCTCTCTCTCATGCCGTCTAAATCCTCTTTCGCGCGATCCTCTCTCCCTTTCCAAAAGTCCTCAACAACGAACCTCTCTTGCCATCCTCTCTCACCCCATCAATAGCAGCGGTCGCCAATCGAGGCCGCGAGAGGACGAACTGAACCGACGGGAGTTGTGTGGACCGGGTGAGGTTGGCAAATCGGTAACTTCTCCCTGTTCTTATGCATTCTAAGCATAAAACTTCTATGGAAAATTACTATCTAGAAATTAATTAGTTATTACTATTTTATCTAACAAATCATTTGAGCCTGTTTATATGACGAATTTCAGTAAACCTGCTATGGGTTTTACGACTTTGTTAATATTTGTTAGGGCAAAAGCCAAAGTATCCCCCCCATCATTTGGCCCGAGTACAAAATGCCCATACAACGTTTGAAAAAGTACAATAAACTCATTTCTCCGTTAACCTCATCCGTTAAGTTATAATTATTAAATTACTTTTTTACCCTTACCCTTTCATAATCAAACCTCCTCTTTTTTCTTTTTCTTCATTCCTTTTTTTTCAAATCTCGATCGATCTGTCGTTTGAATAAATCAGAGTTCTCAGAAACCCTTGCCATGGCCATGATGCTCCTCATTCTCCTACTTGTGCTGCCGCTTCTCTCTCTGCAATCGATGGTCCTTTCTCTTTCTTCGTCTTCCCTCTCTTTTGTTCTCGTTTTCACTTATTTAATGAATTTTTTATTTTGATTTTTTTTGTTTGATAAATTTAAGTAGAGGATAGGGGATCTGTCGCCTCAGTGTGAACTTAAGATTTGCTGTACAACCTAATTTTAAAACCATCTTTCCCTCTCCCTTGGACCTAAGAAATTCTCCGCAAATAAATATAAAAAAGTGAAATTAATACCAAAGCAGGATTGCACATGCAATATCCAATAATATCCAGTTATTCTATCACCGTCTGCTCTTCAGTTTTAAACTATCCTCACAAAGACTGTTAATTCATAGTAGTAATAGAGGTCAACAAGTTATTTTACAATACAATTATATTGGAAACGTATTGATCAAGAAGTGAAATACATTTAACTAGCTATGAGAAGAGGCCAAGTCATTTTACAATTATATTGGAAAAATAACATACATTTAATGCCACGCCCCGCTTCCCGGGATATGGAAACACAGGCACGTAACTGAGGCCCAGCGAATGATATAAGTACACCAACTCATATCATCCATGAGCTGTACCAGTCTTACTCAACAATATAAGAAAAATGAATCACAACCACGCAGAAATCATAATCACATAAACGAGAATGAAATTCAATAACCAAATCTGGAATATAAGAACTTACCAAATAGCTCAAGAGGCTCCTGCTCCAATCGTAGAAGAACTGCTCATCAATGCCTTCCGAGAATTCTCCTTATACACCTGTACTTGTTCATCTAAAAAGAAAGAATAATTTGTCCTTAGAGCAAGTACGGACAGCAAGTAGGGAAAAGCAGAGAGTAAGGGAACAGGGTACATGAAGGAATATGAATTAAGATCAAATTGTAAAGACAATAATGGTACTAATAACAATGGTCATAATCAAGTATATACATGTCAATTTATGTCTGTTAGCATGTTATTTCTCCTATTTACTGCACGTACTACTGCGTCCCATACCACAGATTCGATGCACGCACAACAGTGTACGTTTTAGACTTCGTGGTGGGGTCTACAGAGCGTGTACTCGATTTCAATAACAATCATTTACAATTTTCAATTTCCAATCAATCATTCACAATCAATACTTCTCCTTCTATGTCAATACGATATCAATTTACAATTTACAATCAATCATTCATTATCAATACTTCTCCTTCCATGTCAATACGATATCACAATAGGCCTTACCGAGTACATTTTCTGAGATTATCCACTACTAAGTAAACCCTTATAAACCCCGGCTTGTTTAGTATTTTATTATTATGTCACTCATGTCTATGCAAGTGTGTATAAGAATGTCAAGGGAATGATGATAATGCAGCAACATGATGCATTGCACAATAATAACATGAAATAGTAAATCTGAAACAACAATTCTGTTTATATTATTTTAATTGATTCCAATTATAACTGGGTCGAAACCTCAGTACAAGATGCGCAAGGCAGCAGGAATTATAAAATGTCATCACGCATATGTTCATTTAAGTGGATAATTAACATGCTACTATATCATGAAATGCATTACATTGTTATACAACAATTAGAATGTTCATTACTGTGTACGAGCCAATTCACGATGTCATTGTTCAAGTCACGATATTTCAGTCAATCAATGTATTCAATCACCATTCATTTTCCTTATATACAATTCTAGTCATTTCATTTATGTCAATTGTGTATGTAGTAGGCTTGGGTTTGAGTCAATGAATACTAATAAGATGTCAAGAGTACGTCGGGTTAGCTCGTGTAAACCCTCGATACTCCCAACGGAAGGGACACAATGCAAATTAGAATAATTGAAATGGAACTACTTGTTTAGAGATCAAAAATCTTGAACTAGAATAAATAACGGAGTTCAAGTGGACTTGCCTTTTTCTTGTAGACGATTCAATAATTTAATAAGAATAACGGGATCAGAATCCCGGAGAGCAATCCCAAGAACACGTGCAAAATGCGCGCTAAAATACCAAACAGTAGATTCTACTCCATACCGGATCAGCCAGAACACGGGACGGCAAAATCAAATTTGCTGCGGCCAGAACACGGAACACCAAATCGACCAATAAGAATTCCTTCTACACATCCGATCCGATCCGAACACGAAACAGCGAAAACGGGATCTGGTGTGCGCCGAACACAGAACAGCGGACACGACCACTCAGGAATCTTCCACGCAGCGGATAGACCCGAACAGCAAACAGCGAATTGGGATCGAGTGCGGCAAAACAGCGGACAGCAAAAGCAGCCACTCACGGCTCGTCTTCCACCTCTCGACAGCGGAGGAGAGAGAGAGACGGCGGCGACTTGGGGACGACGTGCGGCGGGCTTGCGACGGCGTGGGACGACGGCACTGGTCGGGAAGCGACGCAGCGGCGAAAACTTCCGACGTCGAGAGCGACTCTGTTTTCGCTCGAAAACAGAGGAGGGTAACTGGGCGTCTTCGGGCTTAGGTGGCGGCGAAGCTTCTATGGGTTCAGCGAAGTTCTTCGTCAATTGGGGACGACGAGGTGAGTGAAGACGGTCGCGGTGTAGAGGCTGAAGCGGGGTAGCTTCCCGACCAGTGCGGCGAAGCTTCTATGGGTTCAGCGAAGTTTCTATGGCGGCGAAGCTTCTATGGGTTCAGCGAAGTTTGACAACCAATATCTTCGTGTTACAAATCTCTTAATTCTTCTCAATTCGTCGATCGCTATCACTTGGTATCAGCAGCAAGAAGCATCACCATCAGAGTGGCGTAGCAAAAACATAGCAGAGTCCCATATTGATTGATGGAATGAATTTCAAAGCAAACTTCATCGTCATCAACATCTCAGGGTTCGATGTTATATTTAGAATGGATAGGGAACAAAGTGCAAATATTGGCCATAGGCCGGTTATAGGGGGCGGTGCATTAATGAAGAAAAGACAAGAAGAAGAAGAAATAAAAAGAAGAGAAAGAGAGAGAGAGAGAAGTCAAAGAAAAAAGAAAGAAAAAAGAGAAAGAAAGGAAAAGAGAAAGAAAGAGGAAGAAGAAAGAGAGAGAAGTCGGAGAGGAAGAAGAAAGAGAGAGAAGTCGGGGAAGAAAGAAAGAGAGAGAGAAGCCGGGGAAGAAAAGGAAGAAGAGAAAGAAGAAGACAACTCGGGAGCAAGCTTCGGAGAAGAGAGAAAGTGAGAAGCCGATAGCAGAGGCGGGAGCAAGAAAGAAAGAGAGAGAGTAGTAGCTCGGATTTTCTTGGCAAATGGAAAGAAAAGATCAAGAATCGGTAGTAGGGATGAAGAGAAAATCGGTGCAAGAAGAAGGAGAAGTGGGTATGAAGAAGTTTTCTTCATCTTCATCATCTTCATCGAGATTCAGCAGGATCTGTGTATTTTGTGGCAGTAGCTCTGGCAAAAGAGCTAGCTACCAAGAAGCCGCGATCGAGCTCGGCAAGGAGCTTGTAGAGAGGAATATTGATCTTGTCTATGGTGGTGGGAGCATAGGATTGATGGGCCTAGTTTCCGATGCCGTTCGTGCTGGTGGCCGACACGTGTTGGGAGTGATTCCCAAGTCGCTGATGCCGAAAGAGATTACTGGGGGAACTATGGGAGATGTTAGAGTTGTCTCTAACATGCACGAGAGGAAGGCTGAAATGGCTCGTGCTGCTGATGCTTTCATAGCCTTACCCGGAGGTTATGGAACACTTGAGGAGTTGTTTGAAGTAATCACATGGGCTCAACTAGGGATCCATAGCAAACCGGTGGGTCTTTTAAATGTTGATGGATATTACGACTCACTGCTATCCTTCATAGATTCAGCTATGGCTGAGGAGTTTATATCCAGTCAGCCCAGACGCATCTTGATTTCAGCACCTTCGCCGAAGGAGTTACTCAGAAAATTAGAGGAGTATGTGCCAGAGCGAGATCAGCTTGTGACTCAGCTGAACTGGGATGTTAGCGATGTCGGTGGTTCAGATTCTGAGCCTAGACATTAAATTGTTAATTCCTCCAGTTGAGGATGCACAATTTGTCTTTAGTTGTTTTCGTGCCTTTGTACTCATTGTTTCTTTTATCTTTTGTTGTACTCTCGATTGAAGAGTATTGCATTCTTAGCTATCCTATATCTCGCCTAAGTAAATTTCGAGGACGAAATTTTTTGTAAGGTGGGTAGGATTGTAACTCCCTGTTCCAGTAGTATGTATTTTACTACGTGAATTTTTGTACTTCAAATTTTCAGAAGTTTTATTTTTCTCTTTGGACTCTTTATCTAAAGCCAGAATATTTTTCTGATCAATTCTATAATTTTGTGAATTTTTCGATCGGAGTTTAAATACAAATTTTAAACCCTGATTAATCCTAATCCTAATCCTAATCCTAATTCTAATCCTGCCTAACTTTTTCATTTTCTCCTACAACCTAACTTCTACGCCTAACTCTCACTTTTTTCCACACATTTTATTTTTCTACACCACCACACCCCTTTGTTGATTTTCTACACCACTTTGTTGAATTTTTCTACACCCCATGCAGCACACTCCACCTCCCTTCCCTTCTATATATACACACACACACCTCACTCTCTACATCCCATTCTTCTTCATTTTCCCTTCTTCTCTTCCTCTGCCTCCTTCACACCCGAGAGCAAGCAACGCCCAAGCTCCACTTCACATTCCACCTTCGAGCCAACGACTCCGCTTCTACGATCCCGTGAACCCCGAAAAATAACCCGACGCCGCGCCACCATGTTGTTGTCGTCGCTCACCGTTGCTACCGTTAGCTACCGTCTTACAGCCATTCTTACCGCCGTTGTGCCGCCGTCCGTTGCCGACGTCGCTTCCTTCCGTGGTTAACACTACCACCGTAATGTCACATTATAAGGCAAGTACCTTGTACACTTTTTTTGTTCTCGTACAAGCATTTTCCTTTGACTCGTGGCAAGTAGTCTAGTTATCATCATGTTTTATTGTCAAACTCCATTCTAGTCACTTGTTCCATGCTATATCAACTCAAGAGTGAACCGTTAACACATTTCGAATCGTGTTATCGAATATCGAATATTCAACCTTACTATCTCTAAAATTTCTTGACCTTGCACTAATAATTCGACCATGCTCCCAATACTGGATTGAAGATTTTCTACGTGAAAATCGTAGCCTATCGAGTCCCGAATACAGAACATCTTACGGTTTCTCAATCGGATGTATAGATTGTGAGATATCGCGATTTTAGTACTGACATATCATGAATTCCTGAACCTGCACGGGATTACGAACGGTATCTTGTACTGAGAATTTGACCATCTTCCCGACACTGGATCGAAAAACTTTCTACATGAAAATTGTAGCCCTTCGAGTCTAGATATCCGAAACATCCTACAGTTTCTCAATCCGATGTATAGATTGTGAGATATCGCAGTTTTAGTATTGTGACTCCGAATTTCCAGAATGTGCGCGAAACATCGAAACCAGCGAAGAATGAAATTGTACGCATAGCTACTGTCTTTAAAGTGTATCGTGTGAATATGCGTTGGAACCGAAAGAGAGTCTACTTTCTAGAATGTCGGACAAAATCGGATTTTCTTTTCTGTAACAACTGGAAAGTTGATTTGAATGCAGATATGTCAAGTTGTCTAAAAATTCATCTATACATTTTTGCATATAAACCCGTTACTTTTCATATTTAATGAACTAAGTGTATTATTGTTCTTGTAATAATAACTTGCATAGATATAATAGGTTGATAGAATGTATTTTATACCACTCGATAATTCTATAATAACTACTTTCGATACATGTACTCATTTTACGTCTCATGTCCATGATTACTGCCCTTGATATTTTCCTTGACTAAACTATTCGATTACACTGTTCCACTAGTCGTACCAATTGCATGTTCATAATTAATTATAAAAGAATAACAAGCCGGGGTTATAAGGGTACGGCTTAGTAATGGACAATATAGGAGAGTATACTCGGAAGGGGGCCCGTGTTTCCCGAAATAGTGATTCTTGATTCTTGATTCTTGATTCTTGATTCTTGATTACACAATTCTTGATTACATAATTCTCGATTACATGATTCATGATTACATGTCTTGATACTATCACTGGAAGACCCGAGTACATAATCCTATAGAATTCACTACTTAAGTCTAAACGTCACATGATTGATATGCACCGAACTTGTGGTATGGGACACAGGATTGCGTGCATTAGATAAGTTAATAAAACAGATATACTCGAGATTTCTACTAAGCATGATTCTTGATTGCATGACTCTTGATTACATGACTCTTGATTACAAGACCCTCATTACATGACTCTTGATTACATGACTCTCGATCCTTGATTACATAATTATCGATTAACTGAGCCTAGGTTATCAATTACTTATATCTTGAAGTCTAGAATACACTAGTTATAGTTATTACTTACATGATCATATTGTCCCAATTCCTTGCTTACTTCCATATTGTATTTGTACTTCTACTTCTTGTTTCTTCCATGTTATATCTTGTTATATTACCCCTTTTTCTGCTTGTTGCTACTTGCTGCCCGAAACTTGCTCTAACGGGAACTTTTCTATTTTTCTTTGAGTTAATAATTATACAGGTACTGATGGACCCGACGAGCAGACTCTCTAGATGATCGTTGCTGCTTCCTTACTACTTCATGTTGTTTTCTTTCCGTCGCTATTTTATCTAGTTGTTATAGCGAACTGCTTATCATATTGTTTTAATTCTGCACCTTGTACTCCCGGGCATCTTGACCCGATATTGTATTATCCAAATGATGGTTATTCTATTTTCAGCTCATGTGATTATTATATTTGCCTGCGTGAATGTGTTATAAATATCTTGTTGAGCTTATAATTGCACAGCTTATGGATGATGTATATCATTCGCTGGACCTCAGTTGCGTGCCTGTATTTTCGTATAGTGGGAAGCGGGGCGTGACAGAAGCTAATCCCGAGAAGATCAAGGCCATATTAGACATGGCTCCTCCGAAGAATGTCAAAGAGGTTCAAAGGCTAATGGGTCGCCTGGCAGCCATAGGGCGTTTCCTTTCCAACTCCGGGGAGAAGTGCCTTCCCTTCTTCAAGGCTCTCAGGGGGGCTAAGGGCTTCGAGTGGGGTCAGCAGCAACAAGACTCATTCGACCAGCTCAAGGCTTACCTAGTCAATCCTCCTCTCCTCAGCAAACCAATTCCTGGTGAACCCCTCTTCCTCTACCTAGCAGCCTCCGAGCAGACCCTCAGCGCCGTTCTCATGAGGGAAGAAGATAAGACCCAAAAGCCCATCTATTACGTGAGCAAGGTACTTCGGGATGCCGAGCTCCGCTACCCGATGATAGAAAAGATGACATATGCCCTAGTCATGGCCGCAAGGAAGCTTCGCCCGTATTTTCAGTTCCATTCGGTGGTCGTTCTTACCGACCAGCCGCTTAAGCAAGTTCTCCACAAGCCAGAGACCTCAGGTCACCTTATGAAGTGGTCTATCGAGCTGAGCCAGCATGATATAACGTATCAGCCTCGGACCGCGATCAAGGCTCAGGCCTTAGCAGAATTCATAGTCGAAAGTACCATCCCTGAGTTCAGCCAAGCAATGAAGGGACCACCTGTCTGGTCGATTTATGTGGATGGGTCCTCTTGTAACGAGGGAAGCGGAGCCGGGGTCATTCTGGCAGGCCCAGATGACTTCATCCTCCAATACTCCCTCTGTATCAACTTCAAGGCCTCTAACAATGAAGCAGAATACGAGGCACTCATAGCCGGCCTTGGAATGGCTCGTAATGCAGGGGCACGACGCCTCCGGATCTTTAGCGACTCTCAGTTGGTCGTAAATCAGGTCCTAGGCGAGTATGAAGCGCCAGATGACCGAATGGTTAAGTACTTAGCCAAGGTCAGGAATCTCATGGCCTTATTTGAAGAAGCTCTCATCCAGCGAATCCCTCGAGAAGAGAATTCCCAGGCCGATGCACTCTCCAAGCTAGCCTCTTCCTCCCTTCAAGGTCTCGAGCAGACCGTCTTGATAGAGGTACTCCTGAAGCCAAGTATAGAGGATGAAACTTCCGACTCAATGGAGTCGCTACCTGTCCTACTGCAAGACGATTGGATGAAACCCCTCGTTGAATTCCTAAGGGATGGGCTCCTTCCTGAGGACCCTAAGGAAGCTCGACGAGTTAGAACCCGAGCAGAGCGATACACACTTATCGAGGGCATCCTATACAAGCGCTCCTTCACACAGGTGGACGGCAGGCCTTACTTGAGATGCCTCTCTCCGGAACAAGCCGACTACGCCCTGCAAGAACTTTACGAAGGCATCGGCGGAGCACATTCAGGGTCCAGATCCCTAGCCCGCAAGGTATTGAACTATGGATATTTCTGGCCCACTCTCCTACAAGACGCAGAACTACATGTTTGGCAATGCAGCTCCTGTCAGAAATACTTCAACGTCCGTCGCCTCCCACAAGCTCCACTCACCTCCCTATCAAGTCCTATCCCCTTTGCAATGTGGGGGATGGATTTACTAGGGCCATTCCCACCCGCTCCCGGCCAGTTCAAATTCCTAGTCGTGGCAATCGACTACTTCTCGAAGTGGATAGAGGCCGAGCCCTTGGCCACAATCACAGAGAACAAAGTACTTCAGTTCTTCTGGAAGAATGTAATTTGCCGATTCAGCATCCCACGAGTCCTCATAACAGACAACGGAACCCAGTTTACCGGGGCTGCCTTCCGAGCTCTATGTGAAGACCTCGCCATCCAACATCGTTTCTCCTCCGTCTCCCATCTACAGTCGAATGGCCAAGTGGAGAATGCTAACCGACAAATCCTCTCTGGTATTAAGAAGAGGTTGGATAAATGCTCTAAAGGCTTATGGGTCGATCAGCTCCCCAACGTGCTGTGGAACTAACGCACCACAAAACAGACCCCCACAGGAGAGTCCCCATTTAATCTCACCTATGGGTCCGAAGCTATGATCCCCCTAGAAGTTGGTATACCCTCTCCTCGTCTAATGGCTTATGAAGAAGAAAAAAATGCCAGGGAGCTCCGGGCAAATCTAGACCTGATCAATGAGATCCGTGAAAGAGCTGCCATTCGTCAACAAAGCTACCGAAGAAGGATCGAGTTGGCATACAATAAGAGAGTCCGTCCTACCGACCTCAAAGAAGGGGACTTGGTCCTCAGAAAGTTAGCGATCTCTTTTTCTGGTCAAAAGAGTAAACTGGCTCCAAATTGGGAAGGACCTTACAAGATCGCCAAAGTAATTCGGCCCGGGACATATGGACTAGAAGACCTCGAAGGCAGAGAGATCCCCAGGACCTGGAATGCCGACCATCTTCTAAAATACCAAGAGAGAGCATTAACGCCTCCCTAAGTATTCTGGATGTCGAACCGTTCCTCCCCTATTACTTGTATTTTTTCTTTTATTTCTCTCATGTAATAACGGCTCGCAACTTAGAAGCAGCCAACTATTTGTAATCAATAAAGAAAGTTTTTTCATATTTTACTTGTAAAATTGTTTGCATTTCTCTGCTTTTACTCTTCACCCAAACAACGAGTTCAAAGTCCAACACTTGGTTCGATTCTCCTCCGCAAGCTCGCTCTTAAAAGCGAGCTAGGAGTGAGTCACTATTCGGAATTGCTCCCACAACCGTTGAACAAACTCTAACGACGAGTTCGGAGTCCAACACTTGGTTCGATTCTCCTCCGCAAGCTCGCTCTTAAAAGCGAGCTAGGAGTGGGTCACCATTCGGAATTGCTCCCACAACCGTTGAACAAACTCTAACAACGAGTTCGGAGTCCAACACTTGGTTCGATTCTCCTCCGCAAGCTCGCTCTTAAAAGCAAGCTAGGAGTGGGTCACCATTCGGAATTGCTCCCACAACCGTTGAACAAACTCTAACGATGAATTCGGAGTCCAACACTTGGTTCAATTCTCCTCCGCAAGCTCGCTCTTGAGCGAGCCAGGAGTAGGTCACCATTCGGAATTGCTCCCACAACCGTTGAACAAACTCTAACGACGAGTTCGGAGTCCAACACTTGGTTCGATTCTCCTCCGCAAGCTCGCTCTTAAAAGCGAGCTAGGAGTGGGTCACCATTCGGAATTGCTCCCACAACCGTTGAACAAACTCTAACAACGAGTTCGGAGTCCAACACTTGGTTCGATTCTCCTCCGCAAGCTCGCTCTTAAAAGCAAGCTAGGAGTGGGTCACCATTCGGAATTGCTCCCACAACCGTTGAACAAACTCTAACGATGAATTCGGAGTCCAACACTTGGTTCAATTCTCCTCCGCAAGCTCGCTCTTGAGCGAGCCAGGAGTAGGTCACCATTCGGAATTGCTCCCACAACCGTTGAACAAACTCTAACGACGAGTTCAGAGTCCAACACTTGGTTCGATTCTCCTCTGCAAGCTCGCTCTTAAGCGAGCCAGGAGTAGGTCACCATTCGGAATTGCTCCCACAACCGTTGAACAAACTCTAACGATGAGTTCGGAGTCTAACACTTGGTTCGATTCTCCTCCGCAAGCTCGCTCTTAAGCGAGCCAGGAGTAGGTCACCATTCGGAATTGCTCCCACAACCGTTGAACAAACTCTAACGACGAGTTCGGAGTCTAACACTTGGCTCGACTCCTCTTCGCAAGCTCGCTCTTAAGCGAGCTAGAAGGGGTTTGCCATTCGGAATTGCTCCCACAACCATTGAACAAACTCTAACCACGAGTTCGGGGTCCAACACTGGGTTCGACTTCGCTCCGCAAGCCCGCTCTTAAGCAAGCTAGGAGTGGGTAGCCTGTAAGAAAGAAGATTTGCTTCTGATTTTGAGTAGTTGTCAAAAGTTGGAGGAGTTATACTTATTAGTTTACCAGCCAACGCAACATTCAAACATCGGAAGCAAAACAAACCTTTTTATTAAGGGCCCGGACAAAGCCGACACTACAGCAGATTTTCACAATAACTTGAAGAGCATAATACAACTAGCCTAGCGCTTCTTTGGAAGGGGAACACTTCGGTTCAGAGACACACGAGGGCGGCGTCGCCTTGCCTCTGAGCTAGACTCTAAACCAGCGAAACGAGATCCCCCTTCGCCGCTAGTTCTAGCTGTGGCCCCAACCGAGGTGCCACTAGACGAAACAGCTACCCCACTCTGGGCGTCAGCTGGGCTCCGCCTAATGATGGGCAAATGAGTTGCAAGTTCATAGAACGAGATTCCTCTTTGGCTTTCTTCACGAGTACACGACGTACTGCGAACATTGGCCCTCACAGGCTGAGGTTTTAGCGTTGCAATCTCCTCCTCTAGCTTGACGATCCTATCTCTCAGAATATCATCCTCTGCCGATGCTTTGAGACAGGGAAGTTTAGACGAGCCTGCGATGTTAGTACTATTGGCCACAATACGACGGAAATTAGTCACTTCGATCCCCCTGTCGATCGTGATCCTCCTCAGTTTGTCAATTCTTGCCAACAACTCATCGCGCTCGGACATCAACGTCCCCACCTTCGAAGCTAACTCCTCTTCTTCGGCTGAGTGTTCTTTCACCGTCACCTACAATTGACGAATCTCCGCCAGCAGTTCACTGTTTCTTTGTTCGACATCAAAAAGCCCCTTACGGATCAACTCTACCTCGCCTTCGAGAGGAGTCGCTCGAGATTGCTTCTGCAGTTGCCTCAACTCGCGAAAATACCCTCTCGCGGTTGCTTTGATGTCTTCCAATTTCAAGAAGTCATAAAACGCTTTATCTCGACTACTAGAAAGAGCATTCTTCGTTTTCTCCAACTCAGCGCGAAGATAGGAGACCTCAGTAATTGGACCCAACTCAACCTGAAAAGCGAAAAAATATCAAGAGAAGTCTTCGACACTTAAGGACGCAATCCGAGCAAAAAGAGTTGAACATTTTGCGAAAATTTCGTAATCTTCAGCCAAAACACCACAAGTTTTCATTGAAAGTCAAAAGTTTACAAAAAGCGGTGGCCAGTCCGCAGTTAGGCGTTACAAAAAAGAAGAAAAAGAAAACGGAGAAGAAGACGACAAAGTCAGGGGTCGACCTCATCATCGGTTGGCATGGTTACAATCGCACGATCGGCATCACCCTCGCCTTCGGAATCTTCGCCCTCCGGCCTTGGAGCGAGCGCGGCCAAGGGCATCTCTTCCTCGCCCTCTACGGAGTCTTAGAAGTAATAGGGCGAGACGTCGAACCCGGGGTTCCGAGCGACAATATGCTTCAGAGCTCGGCCATACGCCTCCTTCATGTTCGTCAGCATGTGAGCCTCGGCCTCGTCCCGAACTGCTTTCTCTGCGGCCGCCACCTTCGACGCTTGCTCGCTCAGGGCTTCCTCCGTTGCCTTTCGAGCCTCAGACAGCTCCCCTTCGAGCCAAGCCCTCTCCTTCTCAATGGTCTCGACCTTGGAGGCCTCGGCGGCCGAGCTTCTCAGCGCCTCGGCAAGCTGGGCCTTCAAGTCGGCGACTTTGGGCTTGAGCGAAGTAGAGTGCAGCTGCTCGGCCTCCAGCTCCTTCACCGCTTTAGACTGCTCCGACCATTCACGGTCATTCAGAACTGTCATCTCCTTCTCCTTGCTCGCAAATTCCTCGAGCAAATAGTTGAAGTGGCAGAGGGTCTACAAGCAACACAAGAAACTGTCAAGAACGAGCACAAAAACTTAGAA
Source organism: Hemerocallis citrina (assembly GCA_017893485.1). Lineage (NCBI taxonomy): Eukaryota > Viridiplantae > Streptophyta > Magnoliopsida > Asparagales > Asphodelaceae > Hemerocallis > Hemerocallis citrina. The sequence goes on along the minus strand of CM030363.1, from coordinate 207,851,069 downwards.
AAATTCTCAAGAAAGTGATCTACTACTTACCGACATAGTGTTCCGAGCGATCTGCATCGCGGCGTCCCCAACTTCACCTGCCTTCAGCTGTAATGCCCTGATTTTTCATTTAATGAAAAATTATTTATTTTGCACGTGGTGTGCACGTGCAATATTTTTAGTTAATATTTTCATCAAGATGAGTATAGATATTTAAATATGTACTTTTAATTATTTTATACAAAAGCCTTCCTTTAATTAGACAAAAAGCCCTTTCTTTTAAAAGCCCAAAGTTAATTTAATTTATTATTTTTATAATAATTATTTTGGCCCATAAACTAAAGCCCATGGACTATTTTTTTATACAACTTGTCATGTAGAGTACAATTTAAAGACTATTTTATTTTTATACAAAAATTTAATGCACAATTTTTAGGCCTAGTGGCATGCACGTGCACTACACGTACACGTGCAATATGCACACTCCTAGTTGGCCGGTTGTGTTCTTTTTGGAGGGAAATGAATATTTGAGTGGTGATCATGGTGTGGTGGTTACTTGGTTGTGGGTAGTTAATGCAACTCCTACTTTCATCCTAGCCCTCCATCTTACAACCAACTACTTGATCCTAGCCCTCCATTCCATCAAGATTTTGGTATAAATACCCCCCCCCCCCCAATGGCTAGTTATTCTTGTGCAAAACTATTCTCTTCCAAACCTATATTATCTAGTAGTGTTTTGTGAGTGAAAAGATTGAGAGAGAGTGGGATTGTGCTTGCAACATCAAGGGGAGGCCGGCTACATCAAGGAAGAGAGGAAGCTTTCGGTTTTGGTGCTTTTGGAGGCTCGAGTGCGCGCTTCAAGGAGGAGGAGCATTTCGTTGCAAGGACATTTGTCTAGGAGGGTGCTAATTGTTCTTTTCTTCAATAAGGTGGGTAAATTTTCCCTATTTCTAATTAGGAATGCATGCTAGTTTTAATTAGAAGAATGTTGCATGAAATGATCATTTAGAGTATACATTTAATTGAAAAGGACTTATCGATTGATTGATATATGAATGTGAAATTGTATGTGGTTCTACTAGTAAAAGCAAAATTATGTGTGAATTGGTTGTAGCCATAAATTATTGAAGAAAATTTCATTATCTATGTCACAAATTATATACACAAAAGTTAGTAGATAAACCATGCTACTTTATGTGTTTAAATGAGCCTTTGTGTTACATTGAAATGAACAAATCAAAATATGGATTCGTATGGTTGGTAAATGATTAAAAACAGAAATTAATATGAAGAATTTCTAGTAAAGAGATTGAGATGTTAATTGTGAAGAAATGTCGAAAAAAAAGAAAGAAATGTGGTAATTACAATGTAGAATTTGAATTAGTTGTATGAAAATGTGTTTTAATTGTTACAAAAATTATTTTGCTCATACTGGTATGTAAATTATGTGAGGAAGAATTAATCTGGAGTTGTACAGTAATTTTTATGAAAACAAAATGAAATGGGGACTAGTTGAACATCGAAACGTTTTAATAACAGAGAGAATGGTTTTAAAAAGAATTTCGAACTACTACTTGACAACCTGAGCATGTAGCTCAATTGGTCGGAGTGCGCGGCCTGTTTCTCAGAGGTCACGGGTTCGAATCCCCTTAGTAACATACTTTGCATTTTTTGAGAAAAAAGGATTAAAGTGTGCGACCGAGAGTATTTATTACTCTCAGCGTCCTTTATATCGTCTAGCACCTTGGCCTAGTGGTCTGTGCCTTGGGCGTTTTTCCTAGGGTGCTGGGTTCGAATCTTGCCATCGGCAAAATTGAAAAATTTATTTTTTTGAATGTTTTGGTGGCCAAAAAACTATGAAAAAAATAGGGTTATTCCTCTAAAAATATAAGGGACTTAATAAAAATAATTTGGAGATTATTCGCATGAAATAAAATGTGATTTGGGAATAAAATGTGTAATTAGAACTATGGTTTTATAAGTGTATTTTTGGGAAAATTATACCTTGCAAAAAGAACTTGAAGTGAAGGATTAGAAGATTAATTTAGTAAAGATTGAATTGATATTATGTGATGGATATGATTTATTCCCAATTGAGAACAGTATGAAAAATTATGAATTGTGAACATTCATTAGTGATGTAAAGTATTTCTCATTTGAGAATAATGTGACAACTATGAAATGTGAATTATTTTCGTTGGAGAATAGTGCGACAAATTATGATGCGTGTATATCCATCTTGATTGAATACTAGTGATGTGGGTTTTTAATGTGAAAATAATAATTCATGAGTACATGATGAATAGTTGAAATTAATGTATAATTATGGAATATTGAATGATTTGGAGATCATGGTTGGAAAAGAGAAACATTTTTGAGTATGATGATTCAACAAATGAATTTATGAGTTTGAAACACTCAAATTGGAAATTGTGAATTTGAAATTGAAACAAAAGAGTAGCTAAGTCTCCCCCGGCATTTGGAAAGAAATGAAATGAAATATTGAAATGAAAGACCAAGGTTGGTCATGTAAATGAATAAGTCCGGTTTAGTGGAGAGGCTAACTCTAAAGCTTTGATTTTGTTCATGATTTTAATAAAAATTAAGGATTAGTACATAGTGAAGACGTGATGAAAGTAAGAGAAAAACATTGAGTATGAGGGCCATTGGATAGCGGCGAGAGCGTATCCCAGAATGTCCCATGATGAGTCTGGGCGAGGATACTACTCCAGAGTACCGTCCCGGTGGCGACGCTCGTGGGATGTTTGAAGACTACGGGTGGTGTCATGTCTATGGTAGGAGCTGAATTACCACAGGATGTCTGCATGATGAGTCATGTCAGCGATGGGATTCCCTCCAGGGCGCCTAGACATGAGTTCGTAGGTCAGAAAACATCTAGGATACTTACCGTAGTTACAGTAGTAGATTAAGTCATGACGAGGGATTGAACCCTACAAAGATGAAGAGCGATTAAGGGCTTGCCCTCGGACCTATGTAGTATGGAATGCATAGAATCCGAACAAGTGTGCATTAGTGTCATATAATATAAATAACTGCATTAAGGACTAAGTGCACATTCACAACACGACATCAATAGGGTAGTTCTTTTAGTTTGATATGTGACAAGTTTGTGGTTGCTAAATATGGAAGATAAGTTATACTATTTCCGGCATAGAGAGGATGGCCGTGTATAATGATCGTCAGTTGAATAAACTGATGTACTCACAGTCTTATATGCAGGTAAATGACACGATAAAGATTAAAGAGGAACAGATGATTAAAGATGATACAATGTTGTTGTATATTTATTTCATTGTTGTAAATTTTACTTCCGCTGTGCAATGTAAAGTGTAATGTATTCATGTAAACTCTGATGTAAAGTGAAAAGTTTAAATTTCCTTGTAAAATTGTACTAAAGGAAGCGAAAAGATCCTGTAGAACATCTCGAATTCAGTGTATTTGGGATTCAGGGCGTTACATCAGCGCCGCTCGGTCTTTGGGGGTCGGGAGGTGCTTCACCGCCTGCATACAAATGTTACCATCCCCCAAAAACCCATCGAACTTCATCACCCGCCAGTCGGGGACGAAGATGTGCTTGTGCTCCTGGGTCAAGATCCGCTCCGCCTCAGCAGTAAGTGGCGGGACGTCGAGAGCCAGCGCCACGCTGATGTTGAACGCTCTGCCAGAAGACCCCGGGGCGTCGGTTCGTGCCTGTGGGGTCGGCACATCCGATGTAGGAAGGACGGTCGGCGCAACGAGGCCTTGCTCGGTCTCGGCCTGAGATGCCTCAACAACCAGATGCTCGGGCATCGGAGAAACCGAGGGTACCTTGGGCGCTCGGCCGCCTTGAGGTCTGGACACGGTCCTCTTTCTCTTCCTTGTCTCATGCTCCCTAGCTGCTCAGGCCTTCGCCATCAAACCTTTGTAGTCCATGCCGGAGGATTCTGCACAAACCGAGTGAAAAAAGTTAGAAAATTTTTCCAAAACTTCAAAGACAAAACTAGAATAGAAGAAGCGTACTAGGGTCAATCGGACTGAGACCCCCTCGGAATAATGCCTCCTCCGTGATGTCTTTCCAACTGAGGGTCGGAAGGCCGAGCAACTTCTCCATGACTTCCGCCTCCTCATTACTGAGCACGGGCTCTTTCTTCGCCCGCTTCGGAAGACCCTCCCTCGACCATACCGTCGGAATCACCCATGGCACGGGAGCTCGGACGAGGAAGTACTTTTCCTTCCAATGCTTGATCGAGTCAGGGTTCTCAATTAGCTTCACACTCTTCCTCGGCGAGAGGTAGTACCTTTGCTCATTCTTGCTGGGTTGGCAAGGTCGGTAGAGACTCCGAAGGATGAACATGTTCGGCTCGGCGCCGACCTCCTGGCATTGAAGAACAAATGCCATCACATGCCGCCACGTGTTCGGCATTAGCTGAGCCGGACACAAGCCGTACCACTGCAGCACCTCGACCACAAAAGGGTGCAGCGGCAGGTGAAGTCCGGCATTCAGTGAGTCGGCGGGAAAAACACAAACATCAGCCGAGGACGAGGTGCACGCTCGGAAGCCAGGGCTAGGGAGAAGGATCCCGTACTCCGCGGGGATTTGGAACCCGCTCCGAATCCGATGCAAGTCAGCCTCGGTCAGGACCGAAAAGATGTAATCCACCTCGGACGTTTCCCTCGGCTCGTTCTCCTCGATCGACTTGGCGGTGCCCTGCGTCACCTTCTCCAACAATTCTCCGGAGTAGCTCCGTACACCGCCGACGCTCGACAGAATGATCGGCTGCCGACCTAGTTCCCCTGCAGCTTTCGGGTGCTCGATTATCGTCTCCACACCCTTGCCCTTGTTAGATCGGACCTCTACCTCCTGAAGAGGCTCGGCAACCTCCCCGTCTGTATTCGGCCTGACTAAGGTCCCTCCGGTCGGCTCCATGACCCTCTTCCCTTTATCTTTGCTCGGCCTGACCTCTCGGCTGACGCCTAGGCCCGAGGAGGGGGTCTCGTCCGTGGAAGAAAACTTAACCATTTTTATAAATATAGGGAGAGGGACTGACCTTGAAACGACTAAAAGTGAAAGTGAGAAATGAGGTGAAGTGTTGAGGGGGTGAAAACTTATAGTGAAAAAGATGCCTCTTGGGCTTCGTAACATAAGGACGCGACTCTTGGGCCCCCTTGAAGCGTTACAAAAGCCCAAAACGACTAAGTGATGAAGAACCGCAACTGTTGGCAAAGGGAGCGACATTTCAGCCCAAGTAAAGCAGCTCGGCACTTCAGATCCGATGGCTAAAATCACCCCACGTCACTCGGATCCAACACCCGAGCGACAGGTGATCCGAGCCATTTCGCTCGAATTCCGAGCAAGTGCAAATCCGAGCTACGAAATGGAGAAAAACAACTTTCTCCTCGAGATTCGCGCAAGATTTTGATCAGACGGCTCAGATCTTGCCAGTGCCACTAAACGACAAGATAGTGTTTTCTTGGGAACTGAGCCAGCATCGAGATTCACACCGCAATCCAACGGTCCAGATCGCTCCACGTCGCTCGGATCCAACACCCGAGCGACAGGTGATCCGAGCCATTTCGCTCAGATTCCGAGCAGGTGCCAATCCTAGCTACGAAATGGAGAAAAACAACTTTCTCCTCAAGATTCGCGCAAGATTTCGATCAGACGGCTCAGGTCTTGACAGCGCCACTAAACGACAAGATAGTGTTTTCTTGGGAACCGAGCCAGCATCGAGATTCGCGCCGCAATCCAACGGTCCAGATCGCTCCACGTCGCTCGGAATTCCGAACTAAGCGACTAGCGATCCGAGTCACTCGCGCGAGGGAAAAACCGAGCCATTTCGCTCGGATCCCGAGCAAGTGCCAATCCGACCCTCGAAAGTGAAGAAAAATACTGCCGAGCGTCTCCGACCGTTGGATCATTACAAAATTCGCGCTTGAAATGATGGACGGCCCAGATTGCGCCACGTCCACTAAACGACAAGATAGTGTTTTCTTGGAAACCGTGCCTGCCTCAAGATTTGCACCAAGATCCAACGGCTCAGATCGCTCCACGTCGCTCGGAATTCCAAACCGAGCGACTAGCGATCCGAGCCACTCGCGCGAGGGAAAAACTGAGCCATTTCGCTCAGATCCCGAGCAAGTGCCAATCCGACCCTCAAAAGTGAAGAAAAATACTGCCAAGCGTCTCCGATCGTTGGATCATTACAAAATTCGCGCCTGAAATGATGGACGGCCCAGATTGCGTCACGTCCACTAAACGACAAGATAGTGTTTTCTTGGGAACCGTACCTGCCTCAAGATTCGCGCCAAGATCCAACGGCTCAGATCGCTCCACGTCGCTCAGAATTCCGAGCCGGGCGACTAGCGATCCGAGCGACTTGTGCGAGGGAAGAACCGAGCCACTTCGCTCGGATTCCGAGCAAGTTCCCATCCGACCCACAAAAGCGAGAAAAATACTGCCGAGCGACTCTGTCCATTCGATCTTCCGAAAATCCACGATCGCTCAAGACCAACGGTCCAGATCGCACCACGCCATAATTCGGTATTTAAAATTAAATTTTATTTATTAAAATCATTTTATTTATTTAAAAATTGCGAAAAAATGATTAAAAATTCTGGAAAATTAATTAAAAATCCTGGAAAATAATTATAAAGTCGGGGACATGTTTATGAACCCCCGAGTAAATAATTATTGCCTAGGATCATTTATTAAGACCCCCGAACGACGAATCGACACTTCGCAAAATTAACTAAATATTCCGAAAAAATAGATAAAAATCACCAAATGTCCAGAAGAGCTCAAGAACAACTTAGAGCGCAACCAGCTTGGAAAATCACCATACTGCCTCCTGCAAAGGTTCGAAACCTTCCATTTGGACTCCGATACAACTCCACTAGCCATTAAAACAGTAAAACTACTCCTCAAAGGCTGATCAAGCTCAATCTTCGGGAGTGGGGGGCTCGTGATATGGCTAAAAATGGGGTTAAATCAGAACCGTCCAAATCAGGAACGAATCTTAAAGCTGATGGGTAAAATGGTAATTTCACCTACCAGTGGGTCTGAAGCGGGTACTGGATCTCTTCCCCAAAGATCCAATAACCCACGAACGGATCCACCTTAACTGGGCACGGGTTTCAACCCGCAGCAAAACCCGGTCCATTAGGATAGAATTAGGGTTTCTGATTAATCCTAATCAACGGCCCTGATTCATGTCTATCCTTTCACTGGGAATTAGGGATTGAATTAGGGTTTCTGATTAATCCTAATCAACGGCCCTGATTCATGTCTATCCTTTCACTGGGAATTAAGGATTACATTCCTTATCTATACACAGGAATTACATGCCTAATTTGGTCCCAAAGGCGGCTATAAATACCCCCCATCCATCTCCATTAAGAGGTAATCAATCTTTTGCCAGTTTTACGCTCTTTCATAATCATTTCTGATTACTGACTTGAGCATCGGAGGGTGCTTCGCCGGGATCAACCCCGGTGTCTCGCACTTTTTGCAGGTGAACGGTGGGAGTCAACGATTAAACTCCGGCGGAACAGGTTTCAGGTTTGCTATTCAAGTTTTTCAAGAATCCACAAATACTATCTGTTTGCCCCCACACCAGATTTAGCGGTAACAGTGAGCACGGTTGGATTTTGCTCCAAATAATCAACTGCAACTACTGCAGCACTCGCTATATATGGAGGTAAAGATGCAGAAAAAACATATCCAGAGCTGCTGAGGCGCTGCAATTTAAAAATTCGACAGTCAAAGAAATTAGTGGTGACAAAATATTTGTTACAAGTACCAGCAAAATAGCTCTGTCAGTTGTTCCTACTTGATGATCAACAACTCTGACACTTCCACTACAGATCCTCCATCGATACCCAATGCATTCCCCATACTAGCAGTTATCATATCAACTTTCTCAATCTGCAATGTTGTACCAAAAAAATAATGTGAAAAAACCCTACAATATTTGAGATATCTAGGCAAAATGGAAAATATTTTATTAAGTATTACTGGAACACCATAATGTTCAGCTAGACTCGCCCAAATTTTCCAAGGACGCCAAATGAGTGACTTTCAACCAAACCAACTTGGAAGTGGTATTTCTCTTTCAGTCTGATAATCTCATCCAACGGTGCTATTTACCCCATAATTTTGTTTCATAAGCACAAAGGAACTTTTGAATCATGGTTATTTTTTTCGTATCAGTAGTAACTTGAAAGTTCCATGTCATTCATGTTATATAAATAAAAAAGATCTGTAATCTATAGAGATACAGAATGCAAGAAATACAGTGAAAAAAAGAGTGTCAAATTAGAACCTGGTATAGTGCTTCCACAACAATACACCGCCAAACTTTTTCTGCTCGCTTACTGTTTTGGGTTAGTTTTTCCAAAGTGCTTTCCAGAGAGGCCATATCATTGTGCTTGAAATATACAACTCTATTCCTGGATAGGAAAAGCCTGTTTTGCACCCCCTAGTAGACACTTTCATCACTGTATTTTAATACGTATACCATAAACATTTAGTTACATCGTTGTCAAAAAAGAAAATATATTAATCCAATTCCAAGATTAGTGAAAAGGGATATCATTCTACTAACCAATAACATAGTTTAATTTTTGTTGGTGAAAGAATTGAACTAGAAAACTATTATTTAATGCAATTCCTATAACTGATACAGTAAAGAAAATCTTCCAAAGCTGCTAATTTGTGTAATACCCCACAAAATAGCATATGTCTATTTTTGCGTAGTAATCCATGCACGTCTGAGTATTGCACACGATTACACATTTCTAATGATTATCAGAGATTTCAGACGTATGAGTTGTTCTAAACCCGATGAGATAAACTCGGAATATCTTCTCGATTAAACTGTAGATTTGTCCCGATTATTTTGATCGGACAATTTTTGAGAGAAAATTATAATTTCCATAAAACATATATTTTTATAGATTTTAAATTATATATATTGGTCATTTTAGACTAAGTTGATGTTTGAATTGAATATGGATTGTATTCATACACAAAGGTTAAGGTTAAGGGTATGGTAACCTAGGGTATGGTGACCTAGGGTTAGGAACCCTAGCATCATATGTTCATGGCTCGGATCTTGATGAAGATCCAATGGTAGAAATATTTCACCATGTGTGTTGACTTATGAAGAATGAGAAGTTTCCAAAGTTTCTTGGAAACTTCCAAGAAGCTTCTACTTTTGGTGTTGACATCTCATTTCACCACACATCTCTGTCCACTCCACACTACTCCACCTACACCCTCCATCCTCCATCAATTTCCGGCCAAAAAAGGAAAACCCTAGCCCTCCATCTCCTATAAATACCCACTCCATCCTCTTCTCATCCATTCTCGTCTTGTCTTGTTTTTGCTTCAAAAATAAAAAAGTAGAAAAGAAGAGAAGGGAGGAGTCTTGAGTAGTGGGAGAGGAGAAGAGTAGTAGGAGACTGAGATAGGCAAGTTCTACAAGCAAGGAGCAAAGGAAGGAGCAAGCAATCTACGCGGAGAAGTTCTCTTACAACTACGTGTGGGTGATTTCTCTTAACTCTACAAATTTAGTTTTTGACGTGTATGTGAATTTTAGCATGTGGAAATAGTTAGAGAAATTTTGATTATCATGTATAACAGTGGAGTGCTAAGAAAAAGATGGTTGTATGGTAAGAACAATATTTTTCTTGAGCTTTTGTTAAGAAGCATGTTTGTGAGGGTGAGTTTGGAAAATTCTTGCTCTCAAATGGTTCGGAATTTGAGGCTCAAATTTGGGGGATTTGTTCTTCTATGTATGTAGAGCATCCATGAGTTTTTTCATAATATTTGGAAGCGATTTAGTAGCCCAAACATCGAGTCCAATTCAGGACAGTGAGCAGCTGAAAATGCTGATGACTGTGAAAATTTGTTGTGTCTTTCCGATTTTATAACTTACTGTGGACTGGGCATTTTGAGCTGAAAATTTTGTGGACACTCTTATATGTGTATACAACTATAGTCTTAAATTTCATATTTTCCTGAGGTCGTTTGATACCTCAAAGAAATTGTAGAATGCACTGGTCTGGAATTGCAGCTGAAAGCTGACTGTTTTTGGACTGAAGTTCAAAGGTCATAACTAGTTGTGTGTGTATGATCTTGCTACGAAATTTTCGGAGTAACTTATGGTATGAGTCTATTTGATGATTCTCAAATTTTAGAATTTTTAGACAACATTTGATGAGGTTTCAAAAATAAACAGTATATCATGGCAAAGACCCCTGTTGAAAGAGCAGCTGGAAATTATATTTTGTTTGAGGAGTCATAACTCATTGTGTGATATGAATCTAAATACAAAATTTGGACAAAATGGAATAGTATATGTGTGGATTAATAATCTCAAATTTCATGAACTTTGGATTTAAGGTTGATTTGTTATTGAATTTTTAAGAGAACTAGGTTCAGCCTAGTGCAAATCGACTAGTCTGTAAAGATGGGAAATTCTGGAATTATTTGTTCAGAATTTGGGAAATTGACCAACTAGAGATTTGTAGTAGGGAGTCATACATTTCTAACCCATCTGGAATTTTGTAATTCCAGCTTGTAGGTTGAGAGTTATGATTTTCCAAAGACTAGGGCAGATCCAGTCTAGCCGATGCCCTGTTTATTGAAAAATCAAATTTCCCCCTGTTTGTGCACCCGATGGAATTTTGGGTTTTTGGGGACTTTAGTGATGGAATCTGGCGACGTATTCAACTAAGAAGTTGTAGTAGACACTCCCACCTTTCCATAGAACCCGGAGTCGAGTAATTCTGACGAGTGAGCAAATTTTTATGATGTTGGAAAGGTGCAGTGAGTGCATGAAGGAAGGTACAAGCTGTGAGTGTATGAGGTTTTATGGGGTCAAGATGATCGAATTTGAGAAAATGGTTAACTGGAGAGTTGTAGAGTAGGATCTTACTTTTCCAGAATGGGTAGTATTAAGCAATTCCGACTTGTGTGCTGGAAGTTATGGACGTTGCAAGTTTAGCAACCTGTTGTTTAGTTTGACTTCGAGCTTAAGTTAGCTCCGGGACTTGAGTTCTTTAAAGAATTGAGAAAGTCATCCACTAGGGGATTGTAGTAGATCTCCCTACCCTTCTAGAAAGTCTGATTGTGTTGGATTCTGATGAGGGTAGCTTGAGTTACAGCTACTACTATTTCTTGAACTATTTTATCAGACAATTGATGAGGAGCCCTCTGCGTACCACAGTTTGAATATTTTTATAATCAATTATAATGAGTTTATGTAATTTGTATTCCTTGTTCAAGAACAAGATAAGAAATGTAATTATTGTTGTAACGATTCTATTTGGCAATAAAGGTTTTTAAATTTCCGTGTTATTTACTGTGTTGAGATACATTTGAATGAAAGGATTCTGGTGATGTCACGGATGTCCTGTAATGGGAATCCGGGGCGTTATAGTTTGTATGTATTTACCAAATATTAGTAACAAAATGTATTACTACCATAACTCTCTCCTACTCACAGGTTTCACATTAAGAAAACAGATGAAGTAACTTACGCAACAATGATATCTCGTTTTTGACAAAAGGCGGGAATGACACTGAAAATTGCAGAGATCCCATATGAATAGAGTATTGAATATGGGGTTCCCAAGAATTCAACAACCTCTGCTTGTCCACAATATATAGTGGACGACTGCAACGACTATAATCTATATACAGTCTCAGTTATTTGAGATGAATGTCTCAAATAATTCCCAACTCGGAATTGACATCAACCTAGAAAAGGAAATAAAAGAATTTAGTTAGTGGTAAAAGAAATCAGAAGATGGTTAATAGCGGAACAGAAACAACATCAATGAGAAAACTTTTATGTTAGTTTTAGTAGGTACGAGTTATCAATAATTAACATTTGATACTATATGACATGTCATAAGAAACTATTAGAGTTACAATAGTTTCTATACATGAGATCATGGCCATCCCTTCTTGCATCATGCATCATGTATCATGTTGTTTCTTTGATTCTTTCATCTTTATCCACTAAACAAACACCTACATCATTACCCATTAACAACAGCAAGAGTGATGACGACAACAACAATAACAACCATTCATATATTTAATCTATTTATGTTGAAATAATGAATGTCTAACAATATATATAAAAATATTGCTACGGAAATTGAAATTGAACTAGGGCTAATTGGGAAATTAGAGACTTGATTTAACAGTCAATTCCCATTATTGCCGCAGAAATTGAAATTGAAATTAGGGTTGAAAATGATACCTTTTTGCGAGCGGCTGAAGGAGAGAGTAGGGGAGCGACAAGCGGCAGTGACATCTCGGAGTGATGACAGGCGGGGGCATGCGGGGTCGAGAGAGGGAGGAGGGAAACAGATTTGGGGGTGGGGTGTGGATTTGCAGATAGAGTGAGGGATGACGAAGGGAAAGGCGATGATGGGGAAGGCGACTATGTTGCGAACGGTGATGGGTTTCAGCAGGAGTGAGCAGGAAAGAGGGAATTTGGGAATTGTGAGATTTAGGGTTGAGATTTTTTGGGTATTTAAGCCAAGTTTCCCTGATGTTTTGAAACACCCGGGTAGTCTAAGCACCTCCCCGGCGCTTGAAAAACGCTGGGGATACCTCGACAAAACGACCCAAACGCCGAGGTAGTTTCACCACGTTATCTCTTTTCATTTGTAGTGCAATTATGTTTCCAAAAAAACCCAACGCGATGGCGTCATGTTCCGTTATATTTTTTTGACACATGCAGCGCACGTACCATTTTTTCAGACATTGTTGACCTGTATTAAAAAACCTCAATCATCTTTCCATTTTCAAAAAAAAAAAAAAAAAAATCACTTATCTAATCAAGTTATTTTAAAAAACACCAAAGAACTAACACTTTTCGCCATTTAAACCCATCTCGATCTTCAAATATCTTCTTCCTCCACCTTCTAGCAAAACCCCTTCTCCCGATCTGTAATGCCCCGATTTTCATTTATGAAAATTATTTATTTTGCACGTAGTGTGCACGTGCAATTCTCGTAATATGAAATCTTATAATCATTTTCCTTATGGATGATGAGTATATGCATATATATATGTATATGTGTTCTTTAAATTATTTTTTATAAAAGGCCCTTGTCTCAAATAAACACAAGCCCAAAAATCTAATTTATTTATTTTGTAAAAAACTAATATTTTGGCCCATCAATTCAAGCCCATGAATTAATTCTTTTAATAACAACTTGTAAGGTAACATCTTTTAAAAAATTATTTTTATAAGGATGTATAATGTACAAGTTTTTATATGGAGACTAGTGCATGCACGTGCATTGCACGTACACGTGCATGAGCACCTTTCCTTGGCCGGTTTTTGGAAGAAGTGGAGTTAGTATATAGGTGGTTACCTAGTTGTGGGTAGTTACTATAACTCCTACTCTCATCCTAGCCCTCCATCTCATAACCATCTACTCAATCCTAGCCCTCCATCTCACCCAAAGATTTAGTATAAATACCCCTCTCACTCATTTATCTTTTACACTAAGAACTTTATTTGAAAGAAATATATATATTTTTTAAGAGAGTTGTGAGTGAGTATCTTGGAGGCCGGTCATCACTTCAGAGGATTCTCGGTGGCAAGAAGCAAGGAGGAGGAGTCACATTATCACACTAAAAGGCTTTACGGGATTTCGTAAACTCTCCAACAAGGTGGGTGTTTCTCAGGACTTCTAATATAGAGATCATGCTAGGGTTAATATTGATTGTTATCATGTTTGTGAAAAAGTGGATTGATAGGGTGATCGTATATCAAAATGCTTTGTGTTATACTTATTGTGGAAGATGTGAATAGATGAAAAAGAACTAATGAAAATTAGAGAACTGGAAATGACCTGTACAGTCGACCGATCATGTGAGCAGTCGACTGGTACACCGAAATAAAATATGAATAGTTCGGAATTTCATGAAACGATGTATTTAAGGTAAACTGTTAACTTGATTTTCTAGCATGTTAAATTAGAGTTAGCATTCATTTTCGTGGATAAATGATGAGTAAAGGAAAAATGTATGTTTAGCATCTCATTTGGAGGAAAGAACATATTAATTGTGTGAGATTTATATTTAATCATAAACTATGTTATGATGATGGTAAATAGATAAGAATCACATGTTTATGTTGACATTGAACATACTGTAGTTGAATGAAATGCTGTGTGCTAATTGAAGAACAGAAGGGAGAGATGATCCCTTAATTCAAAAATTAACCCTGTTCAGTCGACCGAATGTATGTAACAGTCAACTGTACTGAACTTGAAAAGTTGTATAATTGAACTCTGTAGAATAGCCGATTGGTTTGAATGACAGTCGACTACCCCGTAAATGATATTTAGATTTTGAACGCTGCGGAACAGCCGACTGGCCATGTGCAGCAGTCGACTCTTCCGAGCGGTTATTGAAGAACTTTCTTCGACTAAACAAGTCGACTGGATAAGCTCTAAGTCGACTGTCCAGATCACTTTGACATCTCAGAAATTCTATGAATTATTTTATGGTAAAGATTATGAATCTTATGTTGAATGATTATTGATTGTGACAATTTAAGTAAACTCTATTTGTCTTTGCATGAATTTATACCTGAAATGAAGCGAATCATTTATTTGAATTTATGAAAGTTGTATGAATGTGAAAGTTATGAACATGGAAAAGGAGAATCTATTGAGATTATGAAAATGAACTCACGAGCTAGTAACGCTCAATTTTGGTAATTGTGAATTGGAATTGAAACAAAAGAGTAGCTAAGTCTCCCACTGGCAATTTGAAATAAATGAAATGAAATTTGAAAAGAAAGACCAAGGTTGGTCATGTTGAATGAATGATTAACTCCGGTATAGTGGAGAGGCTAACTCTAGAGCTTTGATTTTGTTCATGATTCTAATAAAATAAGGACTAGATACATAGTGAAGATGTGATGAAAGTAAGAGAAAAACATTGAGTATGAGGGCCATTGGATTGGCGGTGAGTATGATTATTGATTGTGACAATTTAAGTAAACTCTATTTGTCTTTGCATGAATTTATACCTGAAATGAAGCGAATCATTTATTTGAATTTATGAAAGTTGTATGAATGTGAAAGTTATGAACATGGAAAAGGAGAATCTATTGAGATTATGAAAATGAACTCACGAGCTAGTAACGCTCAATTTTGGTAATTGTGAATTGGAATTGAAACAAAAGAGTAGCTAAGTCTCCCACTGGCAATTTGAAATAAATGAAATGAAATTTGAAAAGAAAGACCAAGGTTGGTCATGTTGAATGAATGATTAAGTCCGGTATAGTGGAGAGGCTAACTCTAGAGCTTTGATTTTGTTCATGATTCTAATAAAATAAGGACTAGATACATAGTGAAGATGTGATGAAAGTAAGAGAAAAACATTGAGTATGATGGCCATTGGATTGGCGGTGAGAGAGTATCCCAGGATGTCCCATGATGAGTCATGATAGGGCGTGGATACTGCTCTAGAGGACCGTCCCGGTGGCGACGCTCGTGGGGTGTTTTGACGACTGCGGGTGGTGTCATGTCTATGGTAGGAGCTGAATTACCACAGAATGCCTGCATGATGAGTCATGTGTCAGTGCGTTGGGATTCCCTCCAGGGCGCCTAGATATGAGTTCGTATGTCAGAAAACATCTAGGATACTTACCGTAGTTACAGTAGTAGATTAAGTCATGACGAGGGATTGAACCCTACAAGATGAAGTACGATTAAGGGCTTGCCCTCGGACCTATGTAGTATGGAATGCATAGAATCCGAACAAGTGCGCATTAATGTCATATAGCATAATAATTGCATTAAGGATTAAGTGCACAATCACAACACGACATCATTAAGATTTTCCTTTTAATTTGATATGTGATCAAGTTTGTGATTTGTTAAGAAATGAGAATCGTTATACTGTTTCTGGCATAGAGAGGATGGCCATGTATAATTTTCGTCGGTTGAATAAATTGACGTGCCCACAGTTTTGTATGCAGGATAAATGGCTTGATAAAAGTGAAAGGAGAACTGATGCTTACAAATTATTCATTGTTGATGTACATTTATTTAAATGATGTAAATTGCTTCCGTTGTCATTACATGTACATTATTGTGTTATATGCTTCCACAGAAAAATGTAAAGTGTAAAATCTCATATAACTCTGATGTAAAATGGAAGTTTCAATTCCTTGTAAAATTGTACCGAATGAGACGAAAAGATCGGGGTGTTACACGATCACCCCGCCCCTCCCCCGAAAAAAATAAAAATAAAAAGTAAAAAGAGAACCCCTACTCGGAAACCCTAGATATCATCCAAAAAATGGCAGCGAAATCCCCATTAAAAAACTTTCTGAAAATGTCCGATAAATGTTTGTTGCCCTATAGTGCTAGTCCGGTCGCCCCACCATCGACAAGGACATCGCCAAACAATTAGTCCTCGTGTCTAACCCCCTCCGGTCCCACACCACCACCACCTCCTCCCCCAAAAAATGGAACCGCCTCCTCCAAACTCTCACCTCCCTTAAATCCTCCATCATCGACGAATTCAAACTCAAGGAACACCAATTCCCACAATGGGGCACCCTCATCCACAACCTTACCCACCTCTACCCCGACAACCAGCCCCCCGAGAAACTCATCTCTAACATCTGCCGCTAGTTCTACTCCCTCCCCCTTCTTATGCCCTCGCCGCCTTCCCCATCAAAGACATCCTCCTCCACCTCCGTTTCCTTGACCAGTCCGCCGTTTCCTCCGACCAACTCGCACTTCACATTCAAGAACTCAAAGATGAACATGAAGTTTATCCCAACAATACTTTCATTTGCGGTCACTCAATCTCTCTCCCCCTCCTCGCGATGTCCTCTTTGTTAAATGTCTCCTACAAGAATGTGAACGTGTTCAACAGAAGGGGAGCGACATTGGGTATTATGAAGCCACAAACGCTAGTTGAGAGTATGAGGAAAAATATTAAAGAGAGGATGGAGAGTGCATTGAGATCCGCGATGAAGAAGCCAGTGAAGAAGAAGATTCTTTTTAGGCTTTGCGGGTGCCAAGAGCAAGAGGGGGAATGGTTGATGAGAGGGGAGCGGATTGGGGTTGACGACTGGCAGAATGTGAGGATACTTGATTCGAAAGAGCCTGAGTTTGGAGAGCAGATGGGGGTGAGCTCGTTTGGGGTTGGGGTTGGGGTTGGGGTTGGGGGGGGGGAAGAAGGTGTGGATTTTAATGTGCACTTGTTAATTTCAAGCACTGGTGGTGTAACTGTGACAGATAATATAAGTTTTTTTTAATATGTATTTTGAGAATTTATTATGAAAATATGTGTCTAATATATTGTCTAATGTAAAGGGGTTTATCACTAGGTATTTATGGAATTGTGCTGTAGATTTGGTTTGTATCAGGAAGTGGTTTGTATCCTGATATATTTCCTGTTTATGCCGTATTTTTTTTGATAATTTTGATGAGAATGTGTTGAATGTGGTGGATGAAAATATGTGAGAATTTTATATAATGTGCATTTTGTTTGTGAAAATATGTGAGAATGTATGATGAAAATTTGTTCATGTCATATTTGGTGAATTATTGTTAGATTTTGATAACAGTTCATACCTGATTAAGTGAGGTTTCTGCTAAAAAATATTAGTTCTATGATATTTTTTAAACAACTTATTTGCTAAGTGAGGTTTTTGAAAAAATCTGAAAAGATGAATTAGATTTTTCAATAAAGAGGCAAAAATATTTAAGTTAATGGCACGTGTGTTGTATGTGTTAAAAACCCAGCAGAACATGATATGGTCGAAATGGGTTTTTTGAAAACATGGTTGACGGCGGTTTTTTCGCACACAAAAAAAGATACTGTGGTTTTTTGAAAAACGGCCAATACTTAATGAGTAATGCTTTAGCCACTACCAATTTCACTACCATTTTCTTCACTACCTTAGGTGGCATACTCCTATTGGAGAGTTCTCCCACCTACTCTATCATTCCCTACCTATTGGAGTGTGCCACCTAAGGTAGTGAAGAGAAATGTAGTGAAATTGGTAGGGGCTCTAGCATTACTCATACTTAATAAATCCATCCCGAGAAAGAGAAATGTATGAACCGATTTCCAAATTGAGATTACTGTTCATTGTCTTCTTCCTTTTCCCCTCTTGATTTCCAGCTAGGGTTTCGCAGGGTATCGAGATGGTGAGAAGACGTCCCACGGCGTCCAACTTTGCCGTAGCAGGACGAGTTGGAACAATGGTATCAGAGCTCGATTATGATCCGACTGACGCCGCTGAACCTGAATGCGATCAAGAACTCCAACATGAAGCTGAGAATCCCCAAGAATCTAGGTCTGGACCTCGGTCAGGACCTAGGGAAAGGGATCAGGTCGCGCGAGATGACACCGGCGACGGTGGAGGGTCTCACAAGCGACCCAGCCTTGAGGAACATTTTGATCGATTCTTGAATGAATTCAAGAGTTTTAAGCAATTGGAAGAGAGGTTTGATCAATTTGAGGTAGCCATGGGTCTCAGAGTTTAAGATCCTGGTGGATCTAGTCGATCACCAGGTGCTCGATTTCCGGACCATCGACAATTTCGTGGGAGTGTAGAACATGGAAATTTTGGTCAGTGAGGGCATGGTCGAGGAAATCAAGAATCAAGATTTGGGCGAGAACTGGAACCCAGATATGGACGAGATCAAGATGTCGAAATCAAGAACCCAAGTTCGATCGAGAGCAAAGACCAAGATTTGGGGGACATCAACATGATGCAGGTAACACTTTCTTTCCTAAACATCCTAAGCTTGATCTTCATAGTTTCGATCGGTCTGAAGATGTGCTAACTGGATTTATCATATGGAACACCATTTCTCCAGTCAGATGATTTTTGAAGGATAGTGAGAAAAGACGCTATTTTGATTTGGGAAAGTTGTCCCTTTTGGGCTTTTGAAGTGGTTAGAGGATCTAGGGTTTCTTGATTTCGTTGTATGAGAGGGTAATGGTGGGGATGGATGTGGAGGTTGTGAGGGATGTGGGTTTGTTCGATCCTGAACTGTTGCAGCTTCAGTAGATCTCTTCGGTTGCGTTGAAGGAGAATCCGTCAGATCGCAGATGAGCTATTCTCTCAGTGGCTCACACTTCCCGATACAACAAAATTGGTAAAAGCCTTGCTTTGGTTGTTGCTACATTCATTTGTTTATCAATTGATGGTTATTGTTAGTTTTACAAGTTTCATATTGAGAGAGAGAGAAATTAGAGTTTTGGGAATTAAATACGACCAAAAGAAACAAGGAAACAACCAAAGCCGTCAAACTGCACAAAAAAACCCATTGATTGGTAGTCATTATTAGCATTATCTGCACAAAGATGGCTAAAACCTATTATGGTTCGGTAATAAAAAATAAGGATACAAGAGTCCAAGTAACAAGTTTCAACCAAAAGAAACAAGAAAAACAACAAAACCTGACAAACTGCACGACAAAACCTACATAAACTCACTTGCACAGAAAGAAAGTAGAGCCCATGTCATCATGATCATTTCATGTAAGGAACCTATGCGATCTGGTTGGATTTATTAATTTAGGAATAATAGACACGATCTGAGAGGAGGATAAAAAATATTGTGCAATTTTTTGGGTACATGGTCATGGCAGGACTTAGGGTTAGTTATTTACATGCAGGTGAAATCTTTGATTGAAGATGCAAAGTCAGGTTTGCCGATAAATGTGTCTGGGAGTTTAAATAGTGGAAATGCTGCTACAAGCAATTCATTGCCTTCCATGTTTCCTGCTGGAAGTGCACCTCTGCTTTCGCCAAGAAGCAGTTCTGGGTCATGAAACAGCGTAGTGGAGGGGCCGGTCCTTCATCTTTAGGATCTCCCCTGAAATTAGTCAGTGAGCATGTGAAAGAAGTTATACCTCAGGTAACTAAATATTTATTTGAAGCTGTGGATTTGAGAAGGTTAAATGGACTGTTACTTTCGTAGTCAGATTTGGTTTTGACAAGTTGCTTGATGTTCATGCAGTTCTATTTCCAGAATGGGCACCCACCACCGAGTGATCTGAAAGAGCAATGTTTATCGGGAATAGAACAGATCTTCTTTGGCCACATGGATGGGATTCAAGTTCAAGGTTATTGTTAAAACCTGCCATTTTTTTAGTATCTTAGTTGAAAGTTGAAGGTTATAATTGTCAATTTGTCATGTCCATAATATCAGTATGTTAATAGGATACTGAATCCAGCTATATGTTTTTTTAAATTTCAGACTTTAAGTCTGTCACAAAGGATATATGCAAGCAACCGTCATTTTTTGCTGGATCCCTTTTCAGATAAATTGATCTCGACTGCACAGGAACTGTAACAAGGTATATTTGTTTCCTCTGATGAATTGTAAAGTATAAGCTGATGATATGCAATAGTAGTTGAAAGTGTCTGAGATGTCGCTTGATATATTTCCCTTTGGATTTGGTCTCTATTAGGTTCCTTGTCTTATAGTCATTGTTTTATTTCGAGCCGTCGCTGAAAGATTAGTAGTTTGAGTAAATGTGAAAACAAATGTACCAATTACTAATTTATTTGTCCATCTTCTATGATTTGGACATTCTGATCCTAATATTGAATTTAGGTGGTGAAAACATGCCGAGTTATATGGCCTGGGTCTGGGTCTGTATGTTTTGATGAGTCCAAATTTGCCAGTTTTTCATTGAAGCTTAACTGAGTAAGTGGGGCGTGAGTGCAAATTAATTCAACATATAGAATGCTTGGGGGATTGGGGGGAGGGGGGGGGGGGGGGGGGGGGTCTCCAACTTTCAAACTTCCTAAATAATCTGCCTATAAGCTTTATAGTCAACTATCTTTTATACTATAAGTCAAGAAGGGTTGTGCGAAGCCGGCTTCATTTCATTGTGTATGGTATGCACTTCTCTATTTTATCTGAGTTGAGTAATGGTGAACAACACCATATAATCTTTTCATTGAATGTTCATATAAATCACTCTTTAGGTCATTGGTGCTACTATGACGTTTGATAACTTAATCACATATTTTGACTTTTTGGTGCATTCAATGCATTAGGGTGATGTGTAATCACATATTTTTAGAAATTCCCAAAGCAATCTAAGGGATAAAAGAAGTGTTAAGATGTATATTTAAAAATCATATATCTGATCTTGCTGAATTTGAAATTTAATAACAGGTTATTTCTCTAATTATAAACTAGAAACTTCCTTTTCAACATATCTTTCCTATTATTACTTAAGAAGGGTTGTGCATGCCCTGCCTCATTTCATTGCCTGTTAAGCTAACCTACACACTGAACGCATGGGTTAATCATCTTAAGTTGTATTGGGAGATTAGTGGATATCGGTAAGTTCCCAACTATTAAGTCATTATATGGTCGATGCTTGACTTTAGACTAATGGTAAACAATTAACTATATTATGGGAGTTGAATGATAGTGAACAACGGGACCACTCCATAGTCTCCATATAAACTCTTGATTTAATGTCCAAAGTAAATATACGTATGAACTCTTTAGGCAATTGGTGCTACTATGCGATTTGTGAACATAATCTCATATTTATCTTTTTGGTGGATTAAAACTCACTGTGAATTGAACACATGTTTTAAAATCCAAAAGAAAATTGAACTTTGAAGGAAACAATGCATATCTGCCTAGTGGATTTTCCACTTCACTATCCTCATTGTTCTTCCTTATATTTATTCGTTTATGTGGATAACATTTCTTGTCATTTACAAATAATTTAGAATGCGACCACATGATGGATGAGTGAAAAGCATTTTAACAATTAATATTTGTTGAGCAGTAAATGCATGGGTTGACGGTGCATTATCCAAATGGATGATCCATCTTGTGGCTCATAGCATTTTGGTGTACCAAATTTATCCACCATCCCGTGTCTTCAGCTTATGGTGGGGTCTGTGCTGTCTCTCTTCCACACTCTCATGTTTACGCATGTATATAATTTAGGGTCACCTGGTTTAAAACACTTGGTCAGGCCTTAAAAGTAAAGTTCGAGAGCAGTCCAAACTGATAAATGCAGTCACTTATGTTTGATAGTTTTTTTATATATCAGAAGTTGTATTACTAAGTAGCTAACCCTTTTTTTTTTATGTTTTTAGGGATGCATTCGTTAATTATTGGGTTAATAGCAACATGATGACGTTGGATATAGCTACCCAAATATTCACAATTTTGAAGCGATCAGATCTCAAGTACCTCACAGGTCAGTTCCATGTTTGGTAGAAAAATAAAATAAAATAAAGTAATCTGTTATCATTTAATTCAGGACATAGTGAGCTTCGGATTAAATTATATTAGGTTATGCTTTTTTTTTTTGCTATTCAGTTTTGCTTTGTTAATATGTGTTTCTTTTTTTGTTTATAATCTGGACCGATGTATGTGGGATACAGGCTGTTTTACGGGAACTCTTGGTGAGCCATCCAGGGTTGGAATTCTTGCAGAGCACTCCTGAGTTTCAGGAAAGATATGGTAAGCTGTTTTATAACAACTGATTCCAATAGCGGAAGTCCTGTTATCAACTGGCTATATTGTAAAAATCAATATTTAGTCACATTGTGTAGAGCATTAGTTGTTTGTTACAACTTTGTTTCGACAACTTAATATGTCACTTTTTTATGCTGGTTGTACCCAAATTAGTTGGGTTCAACCAACTTGATCAGGACATCGGTTCTGTTTTGTTTTATTTTGAGATTTAACCATATGTAGTTTATTTAAGAGATTTGTTTGAGAGATTTGTTTTAGATTTGAGAGATTTATTTTAGATTTGTATGAAATTTGTTTTGGATTTGTTTTGAACCTGTATATAGGGCTTGAGAATAATGAGAAATTATGCTATTCTTGATTAACCAAATTATTGTGTTGAGTTATTGCTTCATACATCTTTTTGTGTGAGACAATTGAGAGAACTATTAGGGTTTGTGAGAAATCCTAATAAAGTATTAGGGTTTGTGATAAACTCTAAAACTACACCTAAATCCCCAAATTAAAAACTCCCAAACCCTAATCCCCAAAATCACTTATAACCCTAAACCCCTTCTGATATGGCTAAAAATAGGATTAAATCGGGACCGTTCAAATCGGACACGAATCTTAAAGCTCTCAGGGGTAAAACGGTAATTTCACCCATAAACGAATCTGTCCTACTGGGTACGGGTCCCAACCCGTTACAAACCAGTTCAGAAGGATAAAGAAGAATTCAGATTCATAATTATCCCTAAGAGGTGGTTTTACCACTTCTATCCATCCACACCGGAATGTAAAGATTTGTTCTTATCTCGAAACTGATCCCTAAGGCGACTATAAAAACCCCTCTCCCCCACCATAAGAAGGTAATCAATCTTTTTCTACATAAAGCTCTTTCATAATCTTTCTGATCACTGACGAGAACGTCGGAGGGTGCATTGCCGGGATCCATCCCGGTGTTTTGCACTTTTTGCAGGTTCGCAGCAGCAGCAAGAAACCAAGACAACACGTTGGTGAAGGTCAATAGGTCAACAGGTTTGCCTAGTTCGTTTTCTCAAAAATCCACAAATTCTATCTATTGCCCCCAAACCAGATTCAACGACAACAGATTGGCGCCGTCTGTGGGAAGCACGAATAGCAATCCGACCTCCCTCCTACCAAAGCTACTCCAGCAATGCCTCCCAAGAGGAAGTCCGCAACCTCCAACTGTAAGACCACCTCCACTATTCCTCCTCCCCCAGCTTAAGGTGTTCTTCCTCAACATGCCCCTCCAGGGTCTCGGGGGCTGCCCAGGGGGCTCCCGTCGGAGTCGTCCGAAGCAACATCCTCCTCATGACCATGTAGCGGTTCCCAATCCTCCAATTGACTCTTTGGCTTCTCAAAGCCCTCCCGAGCGGGATCTCCGTCAAGTGATTGCCAACCGCCAAAAGGGGGTCGACCTCCGAACTCGCCTGAATGGATGGCGAGCCCTTGGGGGAGTCCATCAACTTGAGCACCCAGGGGTCTCAAGAGTCCGGACTCCCCGCAGACTGAGGACCAGAAGATCCCCTCCGCCAAGGAGGCAAAAAGAGTCCCTTCAACATCATCGGTGGAAAAGTCATTCTCCAGTAAGCCGAGCCACACACAGGGACCGCCAAGCTAGAGAGGCACCGGTCACAAGGGCGGAGTTCCAAGATTTTCAAGAGACTGTTCTGCGGGCCCTCAATGCCGCTCCCAACCACGAGCAACGGGCACCTAGTCCTCAACCTGCCCCAAGCCGTCACCACTCACTCCTAGTCCCCTTTTGCATGGGAAAGAGTCTAGGGGATCGGCAGGATATGACCGAAGGGAAGATTCGGTCTACCGAAGATGGAAAGGCGCCTTGGTCGACTTGACAGAGAAGAGGAACAACGGGCAAGGAATTTTCGCCCGAGCAAGCCCCCGTTCTATCGAGCCATTATGGAAGCCCCGGTTCCGCAAAACTTTAAAACCCCTAACTTTGAGTCATACAAAGGGGAATCAGACCTGCCGACCACATCGAGAGTTTGAAAACTCTCGTGATGATCCACCAGACTTCGGATGCGCTCCTTTGCAAGACCTTTCCTGCCACGCTGAAGGGGTCTGCGAGAGAATAGTACCCTCGACTTGCCCCGGCCTCCATCTTCTCATTCGATCAGTTCGAGGGGCTCTTCCTTACTCATTTCGTGAGTAGCCGCTGGTCCGAGAAAACAAGTGTATCTTTGGTGACCTTCAACCAAAAAAGGGGAGAACGCCTAAGAGATTACATTCGGCGCTTCACCGCCGAAGCCCGGTCTATTACCTCCCTCAACCAATCAGTAGTCTCGGCGGCATTCGGGCACAACGTCACTAACGTCGATCTGAAGGCGTCCCTTGCAAAGAAGCCTCCTCGAGACTTTTCAGAACTCCTACTTAGGAGTGAGAAGTACATCAGAGCAGAAGAGGCTCTCAACCCCCTACTCTCGAGGAATCATCTTTCGGGAACAAACGAAAGAATACGAGCGAAGAAGGATCCCAGAAACTCCAGAGGGACGACAATGTCCAATGCCGCCCAGCTCCTCGTTTTGATAAGTTCACCCCCCTCAATGCTAGTATATCAGCAGTTCTTATGGATACCTCTGGCTACTCCGCGCTCATTCTAGAATGAATACCTCTGGCAAGAAAAGAAACAGAGATAAGTGGTGCCGCTTTCATAGGGACCACGGCCACGATACGGATGATTGTCGGGCTCTCAAAGAGGAGATCAAAGAGCTCATACAACGGAGACACCTGGACAAGTTCGTCCGAAGAGACGGGGCCGACCTTCCATCCCGAGGAGCCTACAAGCGAACAGAGAGGTCCGCTGAGTTCCAATATTCCGAACCTGGGGCCGTCCTCCACCTCATCCGAGGAGGTCCAATGGGGGGGATAACCTAACTCCTCCCAAGAGGCCTTCACCCTATCGTAGAAGTAGGATTTCGGTTTTCAATAAGGCCGATGCTTGTAACCCGGCCAACAGTATGTAATAATGGTTCGCCCCCTTGAAGCGGCCGCTTAGTTTATTTCACTAAAACTTAAACTTTTGTCTATTATTGCACTTGCTTTATTTCTACTTCTGCGAGTCACTTCTACGACTCGCTAAATGGTAAGTTAGGAGTCCAGCTTGTCCTACAAGGCTGCTCCCATAGCTTACTAAGCCCAAAAAACGAGTTCGGAGTCCAACACTTGGTTCGACGTTGCCTTTGCCGCTTGCAAACGAGCAAGTGCGGGGCAGCTCACCATTCGGAATTGCTCCTTCAACTCGTTAACTCTCTTAACGACAAGTTTGGAGTACAACACTTGGTTCGACGTTGCCTTAGCCGCTTGCAAACAAACAAGTGCCGGGCAGCTTACCATTTGGAATTGCTCCCACAACTGTTGAACCTCTTCTCAGCAAGTTCAGAGCTAAAACTCTTCCCAACGGCTCTTTCCTAGAGCCAAGTTCTTCGCTCCGCTCGCCTCCAGAACGGACCTCTTCACAATGACTTCGGAGCATGACTCTTTCCTAGAGTTGCTCCTCAAACTTGTCTCCCAAACGGCTCTCTCCTAGAGCCAAGCTCTTCGCTCCGCTCGCCTCCAAAGCGGACCTCCTCTCAACGAGTTCGGAGCACAACTCTCCCCTAGAGTTCCTCCTCACACTCGTCTTCCAAACGACTCTCTCCTATAGCCAAGCTCTTCGCTCCGCTCGCCTTCAAAACGGACCTCTTCTCAACGAGTTCGGAGCACAACTCTCCTTTAGAGTTGCACCTCAAACTCGCCTCCCAAATGGCTCTCTCCTAGAGCCCTTGCCTAACCGAGCGACCTTCTTCCAAGAGACTTCGGAGTCTAACTCATCTAGAGACGCTCCTTAGACTCACCTCCAAGATCGGATCTTCTCAAGAGTCATACAAAGCTCTCCTCAACTTCACAAAGACAAAAATGTTGCGGGACTATTTTGACCATGAAGAAAGATGATTCTTCAACTTATTTTTGAAGAGAACTTGTAGACCTCTGAGTTAGCTTCGAAACAAGGGGTCACACGCCCCAATCTGACCTCCGTAGCACCGAGAACGTAGGTTACAATACACATGCGCCGAGCACTCTTGCCACCGACGTCAAAATGCAAGAGAAACTCGAGACCCACATGCCACGTGGCGCTCTCCTAGACCTCGGCAAGCTCTCCGAAGTCGCTTGCCACCAACGTCCAAACGTAAGAAATTGCGTTGACTGGTCAACGGTCAACAGTCAAACTTGCCACACACCGCTCTCCTGGACTTCGACATCACGCTCCGAAGTCACTTGCCACCGGAGCTGAAATGAGAGAAAAGCTCCACCTCAAAATTCATGTTCGATCAAGATCAACGGTTGTGATTAAAGCAAAAAGAAAAAGTCAACGGTCAACCGTTGACCGCCGCTCGCGCCCGAGGTCACTTGCCACCGGAGCTGAAATGGGAGAAATTTTGCCTCAAAATTCGTGCTCAAACCCGATGTGCGGTTCAAACTCAACAAACAAACAAACAAAAAACGGATGGGTTAACGGGTCGGGTCCGAACCCGATAGAAACCCGAACCCGTTCCCATGTCATCTTCCCTGTGCTTTGGCACCAAAAAGCCAACGCGGGCTCCTTCTTCAACCTTCCAAAAACCCAACGCCATGCTCGCTCCTCCCTCGCCCGAAGAAGTGCCGAAGCTCCACTCCTCGAGCTAGGCCATAGCCAGCTTCTTCCCCACGAGCTCCGCCATGGCCAAACCAACCTCAGCTCCTTTCGAAGGCTCCGAGCTCGAACCTCCTCACCATCCGAGCTCCCTCACTTCGTCTTCGAGCTCTCGACCTCACCGCCAGTCCGCCGAGCTCACCTACTTCGTCAAGCCATCACCATGACTCCGCAACCGAGCTTGAGCTTGATCCTTGCCAAGCCGTCGAAGAGCTCAACGCTCCACCTCTACTACGCGAGCACCAACCTCCTCGAGCTCCGCCAAATACAAAGCTCCTCTCGTCTCCACTGCCGAGCTCGCTCCTCGCCGAGCTCCACCCCTGAGTTTCAGCGAACCTAACATCTCCACTGTCTCGAGCTCGAAAGCTCGAGCCATCTCCAACGAGCTCCCACATCGAAGAGCTCCTTCGCCGAACGTCCCTCGCCTCGTTCGCCGAGCTCACAAGCTCTGAACCCATCTCAAGCTCCTCCTCTTCGAGCTCACCTTCACCGCCATGGGTTCGCCACCTTCCAAACTTCTCGCGAGCTCCCCTCACAGCTGCCATCAAGCTCCGAAGCTCCCTCGCCGAGCTTACAAGCTCCGAACCCATCTCGAGCTCCTCATCTTCGAGCTCTCCTTCACCGCCATGGGTTTGCCACCCTCACCAAGCTCTAACCGAGCTTCTTCTCCATCACCCTCGACGAGTCCTCGTCGAGCTAGAGACCACCTCCTTCGTGAGCTCTGGAGTCGAGTCATCTCCGTCGAGTCCCCTTCGCGAGCTCTCCTCCATCAGTCGAAGCTCTTTCCTGTGCCGAGCTACACGCCGCCGTCGCCAAGCTCCACTCCCCAAGCTCCGTCGAAGCTCGAGCTCCTCTCTCATGGTTTCGCCGAGCTCGCCTCCTCTCACAGAGCTCCGAACCCATCGCTAGAGCTCCCCCTCCGTCATCTCCATTGCCGAGCTTCAACGGCGAGCTTCGTTTCGTCCTCGTCGAGCTCCGTCGTCCCCGAGCTCCCCTCGAAGAAGCTGGAGATGAAGGGTGAGGTCGAAGACGTACTCAGAAAGGAAAGAAGCAGAAGTAGAAGGTGTGGTCGAAAGAAGGAAAAGAAACAGAGAAAGAAGAGAGAGCAGAGGTAGGAAAAAAACAATTATGGTCAACGTTGACCAACTGCGCCACGTGTCAGCACGGTGGACTTCGGCAGCTGGATCCGACCACACTTGCCACCGACCTTCAAATGAGAGAAAAATGGGCTCCTCCCGATGCGCGCTCATCTGATCATGATCAACGTACAGAAACACGCCACGTGTCTAGGTATTTATTTATTTGAATTAATTATTTAATAAATCCGAAAAAATTAATTAAAAATCGAAAAAATTAATTAAAAAATTCCAAAAATAATTATTAATTCGGAAAATAATTTTAAATTCTGAAAATAATAATTATTAAATTTGAATAATTAATTAACATTTTCGACAATTAATTATTTAATTCGGAAATTAATTAAAAATTCAAAAAAATAATTAAAAATTGAAAAAAAATTGCAAAAAGAATATGGAAAAATCCAGAAAAATATGAGAATATTTTTGGGAATTTTACAAGCTCAGAATAATACCGTTACACCTCGAGCAAGATCCAAACTCCCTTAAGAACTCTGATAAAATTTCGTATGCCATTAGGGCCACAAAACTACTTAAAGACTGTATAACTTAGTCTCCAGGAGTAGGGGGCTCGTGATATGGCGAAAAATAGGATTAAATCGGGACCGTTCAAATCGGACACGAATCTTAAAGCTCTCAGGGGTAAAATGGTAATTTCACCCATAAACTGATCTGTCCTACTGGGTACGGGTTCCAACCTGTTACAAACCAGTTCAGAAGGATAAAGAAGAATTCAGATTCATAAAACGGTAATTTCATCCATAAACTACTGGGTACGGGTCCCAACCCGTTACAAACCAGTTCAGAAGGATAAAGAAGAATTCAGATTCATAATTATCCCTAAGAGGTGGTTTTAACCACTTCTATCCACCCACACCGGGAAGTAGAGATTTGTTCTTATCTCGAAACGGATTCCTAAGGCGACTATAAAAACCCCTCTTCCCCCACCATAAGAAGGTAATCAATCTTTTCCTACATAATGCTCTTTCATAATCTTTCTGATTACTGACAAGAGCGTCGGAGGATGCGTCGCCGGGATCCATTCCGGTGTTTCGCACTTTTTGCAGGTTCGCAGCAGCAGCAAGAAACCAAGTCAAACACGTTGGTGAAGGTCAACAGATTTGCCTTGTTCGTTTTCTCAAGAATCCACAAATTTAATCTATTGCCCCCACACCAGATTTAGTGGCAACACCTTCTTCTTTATCACCTTCCTCTCCCCTCCCGATCTTCACCCTCGCCGTCGTCGAAACCCCCACTAGCGCCGCCCTCTCCAACCCCGAAACCCCTAACGCCATTCTGCCTCCCATCGACTTCACTCCCGAGCACCACCCTCCGCGCTCCGCCATCGCCCTCACATCCTGCACAACCACCGAATCCTGCACAACCACCAATTTCCGTCGTCATTGCCGTTCTCCCTCTTTCCCTACATCCCTCCTCGATCGCTGTCCTCGCCAACCACTACCCTAAGTCTATTGCAGCACCCTCGCCGCTGCCAATATCGTCATCCACAACCACCGCCGCAGCCTGCAGCCTCGTCATCGACCGCCAAAGTCCCCTTGTTGCCGCTGACCCCCATCAGTACACCGACGTCTATTCTTTGTGGCAGCGATCCCTTCCATCGAATCCTGGTAACTTCTTTCCACGTCTCCATTATTTGTGTTACTGTCTATCGTCTCTAAAATATTATTTGATGTATTTGTCGTCCACAAATGTTGAGTGTGTGCGCTTCAAATTGCTGATTAGCGTACGAATCTTTATTGCATATCTTACTTTCTAGAACGCTTAGGTATATAATTATTGATTAGTAGTGCTGAATTTTAATTGGGTTTGTTACACTTATCTCATATCTTAAAAATGATTAACTGTTTTAATTCCTAACTGGATCCGCATTACATGTTGGTAAACTTAATCTGTTAATATTCTTGGAAATTCTCTACCTAGGGTTAAGTTTACATCACTACTCCAGTAATTTAACCAGTTAAATCCTAAATGATCGCATTTAATTTTTATCTCTTAATTTTTGACTTTATCTCTTAGGTAATTTATTTGCTGATTAATTAGTAGTTATTCTTGTTTGTTTAGTACCAACAGTGTATCCTGTGTGGCATGTTCATTAGATTATTTACAAGTGCTATTCTAACTCTTAGCCATTTAATTTTGAAACTTTTGGAACAGTAATCAATGGAGGTCATCGTTAACTAGTTTTCAAATTAGTTGTAGTTTAGTATAGTTTTATGTTTTAACAAGTCATTGTTTACTGCCCAACACATATCTTAGTATGTAAGAGTAATAAAAAATTATATAAAATATGTTGAAGAAGTGTACAAATTTTTTTAAATAAAAATTGAGGACTATAATGGAGTAAGTGTCCAAAAAGTGTTGATGTGTGTGCATGCCCAATTTAATAATGGAAATGCTCACATTGCTTAGGTTATATCCATAATTGTGCTATATGATTGACTACCTGATAATTGCATGCTCTTTAGATACCATGAGCTTTCTGTAGTGACTTTTATACAATTACTAAAGTGGCTTTCTCTACTAGTTATATCACTAGAGTCATGCAATATGGTTAAATGTCTAATAGGTGCATGCTTGTCATATTGCATGCAGTGATGCATGTACTATTTACTTCCTGGGAGCGGAGCATTTGTTTTACTTTTTATGTCCTATCACTACCCTTGTTCTTATTCTTAAAATTACTTTAAAGGGCAATCCATCATAATCGGGATGGTCATAGTTGATCAAATCTATTTTCATCAGTAGACAAATCCTGCCAGGGACTGGCTCGTCTTTTGTTAAGCGCTTCATCTAGTTGCTTGAAGTAATGAAACTGTGGTTGTGTTTGTGTGCATAGCCACGTAGGTGATTGAGGCAATGAATTGGGGATTTGCTGTATTCACTGGTGGTTGTTGACGGAATGGATTGTGTGCACAACATGGACTGTGGTGTGTTACTATTATGTAGAAATACTTCTGTAATTATTGGACTCTGTCCACATTTGAGTACGGATTCTGATATTTGCAACTAGAATTAGATCTCTGTAAAGTTGTGTAAGGAACTGATGATTATTATGAAGCATAATACAATTATGATCTTCAATTCTCAAATGTACTTTGAAGAGAATCACATGGATGTAAATCTCGGTTCTTTTAAAAAAAAAGAGTAATAAATGAGGGTGGAGGCCAACCACAAACACCCCCTCCTTCCATTATATAGTAACATTCATTGTGAACGGAGAGGAGCTTATCTGGATAACACATGCTGTATACTTCAGGTAGTATGTACAAAATAAAATTAGGAATATAGGATGGCTTCATTTCTAGATTAAAATGATGGGAGACAATGAGAGTGTATGCATATAAGAAAGTAGGGGGATGATAGTAAGGTGGACTATGCTAGAAGGATGTTAAAGTTAGTAATATCTAAATGCTGAAGGATGTTAAAAGATGTTCTAGTTGAGGTTGAGCATTAGAAAGAGAAACTGTGGCCAATTACTTTTGTAATGAGAACATAGAGGATGTGACTACTGGTATAGGTCAGGTTGTTGGAGATCCAGGATTGGAACTGAAGACCTTGGGCAACACATTGTTTCGAAAGAAAATTGCTGGTAAACCTGGTTTCTGTTGGGCCCATCAGGATTGTCATTGTTCTCACCATCACCATCATCATCCTTCATTTGAGCCTTTTCCTTTTGAAATTTACATTGGACAATGCTCTATTAAAGATTTAACGGTATTTCTGAACTCCCAGTGAAGCTAATGTTAGTGCTCTTATGATGAGTGCCAAATTCTTGATCAAGGAAACTATAGACGATAAAGGAGCTTGCCGTCATTTGTAAATAAGAATTTGGTGATCTCCAAGTATAATTCTTGTAGAATGAGAGAAAGTCTAGAAGAAAGGGAATTACAGTAAATTTGTCACAGGGACTTGTGGTGGATTTTAAGGCATGGATAGAGCCACGAGTCAAATAGAAAATGATCATACACTCTTTACAACCAAAGCCAACCAGAATATGTCACTCCGTAATCCATATATGTTGATTCATCTTAGCCCTCTTATATTTATTATTGTCCCAAATAAATAATTCCAAAATGCATTTCATGTGATCAGCCACTCCTTATCAAGACAGAATACGTGCGTGCAGTACATATGCTAAATCACAAGTGTGATATATTTCATTATGTATGATGTATGTCGTTAGAAATACATCTTCCATTAAACTCTTCCGTACATCATCCATTCAAAAGTTATGTATGATGATGTATTTCATCATGCATCACTGGCCTTCCAAATAATCCTTGTAATTGCACCTTCAATGTTTTGAACTCTTTATTACTCCCAATCTCAGCTATCAGTATTTACCTAGAATCCGTTAAGAATCTAACTTCTTTCATGTTTGTAATATCTTTTGTGCTACTTGCTTCACTTATTTGCTTAGTATGGATGAGCAAATTTATTCGAAAACCTCAACATCGATCTGAACTTTATTACTTTCTAGGTATATGATATTGGAAGTACATGTAATAACTGAAGCATTGGTAGGAAATACTGTGGAAAACCTTGCAGGTTATCAATACCAAATTGGCTATGGTATACATGTTTCTAGATGTGTTGATAATTTGATGTAAAGATGCATAGACCTTGGAATACCTAATTGTATGTGTTTCTATGGTCATGTGTATGTTTTTTTGTTTAAATATAAGGAGAGACAGTTCATCTTAACTTTGTTGATATTTGCTAACAAATTCTGGACTTGTGACCTTGCAATAGCAATTCCCTGATTCCCTGCCTTTCAACTATCTTCAAGTACCTCTTGAATGGTTGTAGACGTGTTGAAAAAGTAAGGACACATTATAACGGTTACTATTGTGTTTTTCTGACACAAACCTATGTTCATAATGCAAATAGGAATAGTGAAAATTTAATTTCATACTCTATATATGAGTTGTTGTTTCGTTTCTTGGTGTTGTGTCATCCTCATACCTCAGTATAACATCATCAGCATTGGAAGGGAGTTAGCAATAGGTGATTATGGTGACAATACACAAAATATTAAGAAAGTCCGAAGATGATTTTTAGGTATTACTAGCTTGAGTCGCTTTTCTGTAGTCGCTGGGCCTATCCTATCAGCACCATTTGTAGGAGAGTTTTGACAAGTTGAAATTGACATTACTGGTATAATTCAAATCTTTGTCATGCTTTCTCCACAATTTTGCTCTGTTAGATGTCGCCCTTGATGGTGGTTGTTGATGGTTGCTTTTGAAGCAGAGTGATGCCTCTGCAGCATTACTCCTAGAAGAGAGATTTGGTTCAAACGATGAGATCTAATTTGTGTTTGGTTATAAATGAATAAGATTTTACTCCTATTTTCAGTACAAGTTCTCGACCATTCTCTTTGGGGTCATTTGCAGTCCTAGAGAAACTTTGTTGTTTGAGAAAGTTGTGGTTTTTTTAAAAACCAATTGGATGTGATACCTAGTGTTTCTTCCTTCGGTATCATTTTTATCCTTTTTTTAGTAAGTGTACATTCATTCTCTTCGGGGTCATTACCAAGATGGTGTCATCTTTGACCTGTCCCATCTTGCTAGGAAACATGCCACCACATTTTAAACTGGCTTCCGCTATCCAGTAGTATATTTTTGTTCTTGCCTAAATAAAAAGATTCAATTTAATGAAATCTGTTTTATCAATCATCATAATCACAGTTTTTCTAATTCATTAATTGCACTCTTTACATTTGTTGTGATATACCACAATTGTAACTCAGTTGATTTGCATCTAATCTTCTTGATTTAGTTTTGGTGTTTCAGCTTGTCAAAAAGCATTACTGTGGCAATAGCTAATTTATCTGACACATAATCTGCATCTTGTGACCAATGGAAACTGTCATATACAGAATATTTTACTATGTGAATCGATCTGGAAATGGCCATCTGACACTCAGAGAGCTTAAGCGTGGAAATTTAATTGCTGCAATGCAGCATGCGGATGAGGAAGAAGATATTAATAAGGTCTTGAGGTATGTTGGCCGTATGAATGCTCTTACTGATTGGCTAACCAAAAATATTTCTGCAATTCAAAAACTCTGCCCCGTCCCCTCTCCCCAAGGTCCTGCCATCTCTATAAGAATGCATGTTAACCTATTTTGCGTTGTTCATAATTAGACATACGGTTCATGGCTCTAACAATTTGCAGTCCAGTCTACACCACTTCCTATCTGTTTTTGTCCACTTTGGAGGAAATGTTTATCAAGGTGGCTCCTTCCTGCCCCTGAAAAGATGAACACACATGACATACTTTTTTCTGATTTCTGCCCTACTACTGGATTATTTTCCTTACGCACAAGCTTGAATTATGTAGAGTGCGTTTGGTTTGTTGTTTTGAAAATAGTTTTCTGAAAATATTTTGTGAAAATTGTTTTGTGAAAACTGTTTTCTGAAAATGAGAGTGTAAAAGCTGTCTAGAATAGTTTTCTGAAAACTATTTTCTGAAAATGAGATTGTAAAACCTGTTTGAGTAAAAAAAATAGTCTGAATGTTTTTTTCTTAAAACTAGACGGTAAAATGCTGTTTGGTAATAATATATTTCGAAATCCCTTTTTTCTGCCGTTTTTTTTCCAGTTTGACAACAATTTTATTTTTTTTTCAGTTTTCTTGAAAAGGAGCTTATGCATGGTGTATGTTTAATGAATTTGCATTAGTTTTCTTATGATTTTTTTTATTTTTTTGCAGATACAGACCCAAGTTCTACCAATATACGAACAAGCCTTCGACTTTGTAATATTTTATTTGAATTGTGTAAGAGTCGGCTAATACAGCAATTGGACACAATATGCAAATTTTCAATAAATGTACAAAATATCCATTACAAATTTGTGTTTTGTTACATTCATTTCACAATCTGGGATAGCCATCTAATGTGAATTCTATACTTAAACCTCTTACAAAGCTAAAAAAAAATAATTCCAATCCATCAGTGTCCATCATATGCCTTTAGCAGCATTAGAACTCATCATAGAAAGGTAATTGTACACTCTATCGACAGCGTACAAATTGAAACTGACAAAAAATTACAAAGAAGCCCAAAGCAGCCATTACATAAGTCCGTCAGCAGCCATCAAATCCTTCACAAGTATCAGAAGCCAACACAAGTATCAGAATCCATCAATACCAGCATGCAGCGAGAAGCAGTCATCACAAACAGCCAGAAACAACCAGCTACCATCAGCAGCATCAAAACTATCAGTAGGTGATAATCTCCCACCATGCTGGGCATCAATACTCATCACAGCATTGTATTAGTTTGTGTACAGTATAAACCATCCGAATGTAATAATCTCCCACAATGTTGTTAATAATATATAAATCATCAGTAGGTGCTAAGCTCCCACCATGATGGGCACCCAATACTCAGCACAGCACCGTATTAGTTTGTGTACAATATAAACCATCCGAATGTAATAAATCTCCCACCATGTTGTTAATAATATATAAACCATCAGTAGGTGCTAAGCTCCCACCATGATGGCCATCCAATACTCAGCACAGCACTGTATTAGATTGTGTACATTATAAACCATCAGTATGTGATAATATCCCACCATGATTGTTACTAATATATAAACCATCAGCAGGTGATAATCCCCCCACAATGATGGGCACCCAATACTCAGCACAGCACTGTATTAGATTGTGTACATTATAAACCATCAGTATGTGGTAATCTCCCACCATGATGGGCACCAATATATAAACCACCAGTAGGTGCTAAGCTCCCACCATGATGGGCACCCAATACTCAGCACAGCACTGTATTAGACTGTGTAAATTATAAACCATCAGTATGTGATAATCTCCCACCATGATTGTTACTAATATATATAACCATCAGTAGGTGCTAGGTTCCCACCATGATGGGCACCCAATACTCAGCACAGCACTGTATTAGATTGTGTACATTATAAACCATCAGTATGTGATAATATCCCACCATGATTGTTACTAATATATAAACCATCAGCAGGTGATAATCCCCCCACCATGATGGGCACCCAATACTCAGCACAACACTGTATTAGATTGTGTACATTATAAACCATCAGTATGTGATAATATCCCACCATTATTGTTACTAATATATAAATCATCAGCAGGTGATAATTCCCCCACCATGATGGGCACCCAATACTCAGCACAGCACTGTATTAGATTGTGTACATTATAAACCATCAGTATGTGGTAATCTCCCACCATGATGGGCACCAATATATAAACCATCAGTAGGTGCTAAGCTCCCACCATGATGGGCACCCAATACTCAGCACAACATTGTATTAGACTGTGTAAATTATAAACCATTAGTATGTGATAATCTCCCACCATGATTGTTACTAATATATAAACCATCAGTAGGTGCTAAGTTCCCACCATGATGGGCACCCAATACTCAGCACAGCACTGTATTAGATTGTGTACATTATAAACCATCAGTATGTGATAATCTCCAACCATGTTGTTACTAATATGTAAACCATCAGTAGGTGATAATCTCCAACCATGATGGGCACCAATACTCAGCACAGCATTGTATTAGTTTTTGTACAGTATGGAAATTAAACCCAGTTAAACTCACGCTGCTTTCTCATATCACAGAAGAAGTCATCACAAACTGATATAAAATGCAGGCCTTACTTTCGTTTAAAGCAAACAACAATAATTACTCCAAAGAGTATTAAAGGATCAGAATAAAGCACCATCACTTCCAAATTTTGAAAGTGGGTAGTATCCATTACAAAATTCATCATATCCATTGTTTGCCTTATTTGTCAAATTCCAACATATTCTGATGGCTTCCTCAAATCTGTGATGAGTTCTTCTGGTTTTGAGGAAGGTATCAGTTTAACTGGGTTTAGTTTTCATTACTGTACACAAACCAATACAATGTTGTGATGAGTCTTGCTGCCCATCATGATGGGAGATTATTACCTACTGATGGTTTATATATTAGTAACAATCATGGTGGGAGATTATCACATACTGATGGTTTATAATGTACACAATCTAATACAGTGTTGTGCTGAGTATTGGGTGCCCATCATGGTGGGAACTTAGCACCTACTAATGGTTTATATATTAGTAACAATCATGGTGATGTTGAAAGTTGACAGAAACTCCAAATATAAGATAACATATGTAGGTCTAGAACAACGAATCAACAAGGTTGTCATTATCCCAAATAAGAACTGCAGGATCAGAATATATCATCATCATATCCATATTTTGAATTCTAGTAATCAATCACAAAAGCCTAAAAAATAATGTTATATAGGATCAGAATATATCATCATCATATCCATATTTTGAATTCTAGTAATCAATCACGAAAGCCTCAAAAATAATGTTATATAGGATCAGAATATATCTTCATCATATCCATATTTTGAATTCTAGTAATCAATCACAAAGGTCTCACAAATTATATTATATAGGATCAGAATATAACATCATCATATCCATGTTTTGAATACTAGTAATAAATCACAAAAGTCTCCCAAATAATGTTATATAGGATCAGAATATATCATCATCACATCCCTAATTGGCCGTATCCTCAAAACATATTGTCATAGAACAATTGTTCAAGCAAATCATCATTATTAGTGTAGAGCTGCAATTTTTAAAATTGCCATGCCAGCTACTACTAATGTCTTGTGCCCACCCCATCCATCACCCATAGTTGAGTACATCATTCATTGAGTCAGTATAATGGGAATATAAGATCATTAGATTGTTGTCTTCTAACGTAAAAAATTAAAATAAATTCTGGATCAGAATATACCATATCCATCATTTCCAGAAACTCAGTGACACATGATGGTCCTCCAACCTGCATGCATACAAATATTTCATCATATATCGCCTGCTTAATACATTAATATACGTGATCATCAAATAAATGGGCTACAAATGAAAGGAAAGAACTTACAACCATATATCACAAGAACAGAAAGTAACCATGAACAAGTACATGCTAATGCTTACATCAATGTCTAGCATTCCACATTGCCATAGCTATTTGATCTCTTTTATTATTCATGCGATTCAACTGAGAAGATGACATATCCAAAGGCTGAGATGTGGAAGCATTCTCTTGATTGTGTAGGTGATTATTTTGTTCTTCTTCTATGTCTGAAAACAATGAATCATCGGCAGAATACTTACGTATAAAATTATGAACTGCACAACATGCTGGTACCATCATAACTTGTCTTGTGTAGAAGTAATTGGGCATAGACTTGAATATGGCAAACCTTTTTTTGAATACACCAAAGGTTCGTTCTATTACATTTCGTAGCCTAGCATGTTGTTTGTTGAAAAGTTGCTTATATTGGGTGGGTGCATGGTTGGGACCTTGGAAATCTTGCAAATGATATGGCTCCCCGCGGTAGGGAGCTAAAAACCCTGGCATGTTTGTATACCCACAATCTACTAAGTAGTACTTATCTTCGGGCGGGATTGGCAATAATCTTTTTGTTAATGCACTATGTATTACGCGGGAGTCATTAGTGCTTTCTTCCCAACCCGCATAAACAAAAGTGAACATCATGTCAAAATCACAAATTGCCAGCACATTTTGACATATATTACCTTTTCGACCACGACAACTGTTTTGTCGGCTAGCGGGTACGGTAGCAGGTATTAAGGTACCATCGGCAGCACCAATAGCTCCCTACATTATTGAGGTAGAAAGCTACTACTTTATTGAACACATTTGAATCATTAGAATAAACGGTTTTAAACATGAAATGCACAAATTACCGTAAACCATGGATAGAAATCTGGGGAACCCCTGATCTTATCATGTACATGTTCCGGGTCTGGGTGTTTAATAAGAAGTGCTGATGCTCTTACCAAACCTTTCAACACCTCAGTGAAATGTCTTTCAGTTGT
Source organism: Hemerocallis citrina (assembly GCA_017893485.1). Classification (NCBI taxonomy): domain Eukaryota; kingdom Viridiplantae; phylum Streptophyta; class Magnoliopsida; order Asparagales; family Asphodelaceae; genus Hemerocallis; species Hemerocallis citrina. The sequence goes on along the minus strand of CM030363.1, from coordinate 207,811,774 downwards.
TTCCAACGAATGATCAAACCGACCACAAGCAAGCCTCATTCTATTACTATGAGCGACAATGAACAAAAAAATAGCAACACTTTCATGATGAGATATACGCCTTCTTTGTATTTGCTCGGGCGTTTCCTGAAGGTAGTTGCCATTTATTATAAATTGGCACAAAGCCAAAAAACAGTCCTTATTCATGCGAAACACCCAAAAGAATTTGGCATCTGGACCGTTTAAGAGTTCTTGTAGGTATTCACGACCTGATAGTTTGGACGTGGAATTGGGACTTTTATTATTATAAAACTGTTCCATCTCTTGAAGAAAGAACAAGTCCTCAAGATCGGATTCATCAGAACTTGACGACGTGTTACTTGAAGAGTTCATCAGTATGGTGGCAAGTGCAGTAGTACAGAACACTGTAACAATTAGAATACATTTGCATAAAGAATACTTCTAATTTTAAATACTCTACGACCATAATGGATGTCATATAAATAATAACAGCAACCCATAGAATTGAAACATAGCAGTCATAACAAACAGCAACAATGTAGGAAAACGAGTGCAGATGAAATTGAAACTGATATATTAGCAAAGCGAACTCATTGTGCCATTACATATAATCACCCAACTATTAATACAGAAATATGTCAATAAACTTCTACATTTAAATAATACATAATGAATTTTTATCGAATTTAATAAATTAGAATTATTTTTTCACAAGTCTGCGTAACCACCCTACTCTCCACTCTGGTTTCATTAGAACAAAGATTCTACGCCAATTTGGGTCATGAATTATGTTCTCCTGTGCCAAGTCGATCATATCATCATCAAGCCCATCCAAACCATTTAGTATTAACATGGCATTGTCAATGGACGACTGATCGTCTGGGACGGAGCGATCAAGATTGCTGGCCTTCTTCTTATAATATTCTGCTTTAGCAATGGACTTTTTCAGCATTGGCATGAACAACAACATCCATTCTTGAGCTTTTTGTTACTCGGCCACTAGACCCACTAGAGCGTCTCTTATGAGACCCCGACCCCGTATATATTGGTTCGTAATCATCATCATTATCCAAATTTACATGTGGTGCATTGGGGGGAGTGGGGTGGGCGAACTCAAACATGACCCTTTGTTCCTCATCGAGGTCATACACCCTTTGAGATGAAGCCCTGGATAGTAGACCCTCGGCGGTAGAATCAGCAAAAATTTTGGTCAACACATCATAGTTGGCCAAACCCTTCGTTTTGAATTCGGAAGCTTTAGGGTGTGCCTATTTATAAGTTATTGTGTTGTTAGTTTACAACTATAAAAGTCAATAAAAAGTATATTACGATCATAATCCCACATTAGCATAAAAAAAAATTCATATGAAAACTTGACATATGCCTGCCAAACAACGGGATCGCAAGTCACTGTCTGATTCTCTTCATCCCAACCCATACCGCTTTGATTCTTCAAATCGTGAAAAGCTTTCTACTGCATCTTAAGTCGTCCATATTTTTCTTTTATTTGTTTAAGCGTGTATGCACGATTACATTGTTGGTTCAAAGAAGCCATCAATTGAGACCATTGTCTTGCATCAAATTTCGCACTTTTCAAACTATTCCGATCAACCTCGACCTCCATCATCTCAATAAATGTACGCACATTAATTGCTGGCCAAAGCCCAAGATCACTCTCCATCTCAATCTCCTTTCCCTTAACGATCAGTATTAAATAACAGTCATTAATTGGTGAACATTAACAGTGAACAGTGTTAATTTGAGGTTACTATAGAAATTGTAGATGATGTGTACTATCCATAAACAAATCAGTACTCAAGATCAGTACTCAAGATCTCCAAATCAGTACTCAAGATCTCCATAAACAAATCAGTACTCAAGATCTCCAAATCACAGCAAACCCATAAAAAAATAACAATTTTGGACCCTCAATTCTTCAGTACGTCCATTAAATTAACCCTAAAAAAAGAATTTTTTATGAAGCAAATGTGGAAATATAGACCAAATACCATAACAGAATCAAAAAAATTGGGCATAGATATGAAACATACCCTGGATTGCTGGTTTTCAAACCTGAAGAAGTTGTCTCCGACAGATTCCCTCGACCCGCGTCGGATTCTAGAACTACGATTTCGAAGACACCTTCTAGCAAAAGTAGATCTGGTCTCATAGACCATGAATCGAGCTCCATGCGGGCTGAGGAGGGGCCCGAAGAGAGACACGCTATCGTGCGGGGTGAGAAGGGGTGAAAGAGGGCGTTAGGGTTTTCAGATCTGACGAGGGCGTTAGGGATTTCAGATCTAACGTCGCCTGTCAGCGAAGAAAGAGGAAGGGGAAAACTTCGATAGAGGAAGGGTGGCAAAGAGGGTGAAGAGAGAGGTGACGAGTATGGGTGACGAGAGAGGAGAAGATGGTGAATAGAGTTTTTTTTCGACAGTAAGATGGGGATAGAAGAAGGGGAAGCGGCCAAAAGGGGAAAACAGCTCAAAGCCAATTTTCTGAAAAGATGCCGTTTGGAAAACGTAACCAAACGCATTTTGAGAAAAAATATTTCTGAAAATATTTCCAAAAAATGAAACCAAACGCACTCGTAACCTTTAAGATACTCATGCTAGACCAAGGCAGACATCAGGTTGACAACCTGTCCCTGAAATTATGTAAAAATTTCCCATGGAGCCTTCTGAGTTGTTCTGTTGCTATTGACTTTTAAAAATAATTGGATGATGGTGGTTAAAAGACAATAACGCTCGTCACTTCAGAGTTCATCTTCACGCGCCTGGTCATTCTGTCTTCCATGCTTTGAGTAGCTTGCGACAAAATTAGCACTATGTTCTGAATTTTCTTTCCTTGTGTAGGTACGTCTTTTCTGAGCACTTCTATGTGATTGTTACCGCTGGATCTGGTGTGGGGGTAAACAGATGAGATTTGTGAGTTCGTGGAAAAACCTGAATAGCGGATCCACTCCTGTTGATTCCTGCCGCTAACCTGCAAGGAAGTGCGATACACCGGGGTTGATTCCGGCGACGCACCCTCCGACGCTCTTGTTAGTAACCAGTAATGATTAAGAAAGAGCTTAAGTTGGAAAAAGAGTGATTACCTGGTCACAGTGGTAGGTGGGAGGTATTTATAGTCGCCATGGGAGTGATTAGGGACCTGATTTCCCGTGTAACTGTCAGGAGTAAAATCCTCTCAGTTTGTTTAGGAAACTGACCCCTGATTCCCGGTGAGAGGGTAACTGCAAATCAGGCCCGTTGATTTGGTCAAATCAGTGACCCTGATTTCCTTTTGCTGGTCTGGGTCTGTCTCGGGTCAGGACCCGTACCCAGTTGGAGTGGATCCGTTCGTGGGTTATTGGATCTGTGAGAAGGAGATCCAGTACCCGTTTCGGACCCATTTGTATGTGAAATTACCGTTTTACCCCTGAGTTTCAAGATTAGTGCCCAATCTAGACGGTTCCGATTTAACCCCATTTTTAGCCATATCACGAGCCCGCCACTCCTAAAGACTGAGTGTGATCAGCCTTTGAGGAGTAGTTTAACTGTTTTAGTGGCTAGTGGAGTTGTATCGGAGTCCGAATGGAGGGTTTTGAATCTCGAAGGGGGTAGTGAGGTGATTTTTGAAGCCGTGAGCTGTTCTGAAGCCTTGTTGAGTATTTGACGGTTTTTATCTATTTTTTCGGACTATTTATTTAATTTTGCGATGTGTTAACTAATCGTTCGGGGGCCTTAACAGTACATTCTAGGCAATAATTGTTCGTTCAGGAACTCAAAAATATCCCCCCGAATTTTTAATTATTTTCTAGAATTTTTAGTTAATTTTCCCGAATTTCTAGCAAATTTTCACAATTTTTAAATAAATAAAACGATTTAAATAAATAAAAATTGATTTTTAAATACCGATTTATGGCGTGGCGCAATCTGGACCCTTGATCAGCGTCGAGCGCGATTTTCTGGGCGATCAGACGATCCCTATTCCTCGGCAGATAGTTTCTCCATTAACGAGGGTCGGTTCCTCGGCTCCTTGGCTCGGCAGGTCGGCCAACGGCTCGGTATCAGCCGGGGTACGTGGCGTCATCCTGAGCGTTCATCACGGTGCGTATCCCAAAAAAACGCTATCTTGTTGTTTAGTGAACGTGGCAAGATCTGAGCCGTTCATCATGACGAGCGCGTTTTTTGACAAGATCTAACGACTGAGAATGGTCGGCAGGTTTTTTCGCCATATACGAGGGTCGGTTCCTCGTCCCCTCGGCTCGGCAGGTCGACACACGTAGTTCGGAATCTGCCAAGGTACGTGGCGAGATCTGGGCCGTCCATCATGACGAGCGCGCTTTTTGACAAGATCCAACGGCTGAGGATGGTCGACAGGTTTTTTCGCCATATACGAGGGTTAGTTCTTCGTCCCCTCGGCTTGGCAGGCTTTTTCCCTACATTCGAGGGTCGGCTCCTCGTCCCCTCTGCTCGGTAGGTCGGCAAACATAGTTCGGAATCAGCCGAAGTACGTGGCATAATCCTGGGCATCCACCTCAGCGCGGATCCCCAAAACACACTATCTTGTCATTTAGTGGACGTGACGAGATCTGAACCGTCCATCATGACGAGCGCGCTTTTTGACAAGATCCAACGGCTGAGGATGGTCGACAGGTTTTTTCGCCATATACGAGGGTCGGTTCTTCGTCCCCTCGGCTCGGAGGTTCGGTGTCGTCAGCCGAGGTATGGAGTTGGATGTTTTGGGGAGTCTCGGTTTTGATGAGGTGCCACCTTCCGGCCCAGTAGCTCGGCTGCTTGGCCAAGCTGTTCGGTAGCTCGGTTAAGCAGGCCGGTGGCAGGCAGTTCGGAAGGTACACGTGGTCGGATCTGGTGCGTCCATCATTGCATGGATCGCGAGGACAGGGTTCAGATCTCGAGAAAACGTTATCTTGTCTTTTTGTGGGCGTGGCGCGATCTGAACCGTCCATTGAGTTTTGACACGAATTTTGAAGAGATCCGACGGTGATTTCGCCCCGGAAGGATTTTTCTCCATATACGAGGGTCGGTTCCTCGTCCCCTCGGTTTGGAGGCTTGGTGCCTTTGGCCGAGGTATGGAGACTCGGTAGCTCGGAGCTGCTTTGAAGAGACTCAGTAGCTCGGTGGCCCAGCCAAACTGTTCGATAGCCCGGTTAGGCACACCGGTGGCCGAGTTGTGGACTTGGTGATTTGAAGATCCTCTGTTGTTGAAATTGAAACGTCGCGATACTCCGCTTTGGCGCTTTGGCTTCTTAATGGGCTTTTTAGATTCGCAAGGCAGCCCAAACGTCGCTTTTGGGGTTATAAAAGTTCACTCCCCCACCCCCAAGCTCATTTCTCACTTTTCACTCCAAGATTTCACTTTTACTCTGTGCTCTCTGCTAGCGGCGCTCTTTGCTCCCAGGTGGTTGCGCTAGCTGTCGCGTGGGCCAGGCGATTTCCGGTGAGCTCATTCCGACCGTGAACGTCACTTCAAGGTCAGTCTATTTGTCTTAGCTTTTTTATAGAGATGTCAAGAGTGAACTCGGGGAGTGAGGGTCCTCGGGCAATGATGGCGCCGAGGAGAGGAGGCAGGCGGAGATCCGAAGGAAGGGGAAGCAGGTAGCCGAGCCGTCTGTGGCCGAGGCGAGGAAGGAGAAGAAGAAGAGGAGGGTAGTGGCCCAATCTCCCGTGGTCGAGGTGATCGTGGAGAATCCGAAGCAGACCCCTGAGATGGGCCGATACCCTTCCGTACTGTCTGGGCACGCTGGGGTTAGGCAGTACGAAAGCGACCTCCTGAAGAAGGCGATCTTCGGTCAGTTGGAAGTTTACGAGGAACCCAACCCGGCACTGACTACCGAGGCAGATGAGATTGGGTCGGTGCTATCCGAGAGGGATCTCCTTCGGATCAGAAAGGGGTTCGCCATCCCCCCGGAGTACAAGCTAATTCTCCCCGGCATTGGGATGCGGGCGAATTCCAAGCTATCGTCGTCGGATATGTGCATTTCGACTATGACTCTTTGAATGCTGGACTGCGTTTTCTGCTGCATCCCTTCATTTGCCAGGTCCTCGGATGGTTCTGCCTCGCACCGACCCAATTTATGCCGAACACATGGCGCCATGTGAACGCCTTCCTGCTCCAGTGCCGCAACGCTGGAGTCGAGCCGGACTTGACGGTCTTCCGAGGCCTGTATCGGATAAACCGGATGCACAAGACCGAGCATCGGTACTACTTAGGGCCGAGGAAGGGCGTTCGGATCATCGAAAACTCGGACTCAATTAAAGGCTGGAAGGAAAAGTTCTTCATATTGAGGGGGGAACCAATGCTGCAAATTCCGAGCCGGTGGAAGCCAGAGGTGCCCAAGTTTGCGAGGGCCGACCCCGTACTGACTGAGGCCGAGGAGGAGATGGCGAGGAAGATCATGGCCCTCCCAATGTTGAGTTGGAGGGAGTTGACGGAGGAGGTGCTGTTCGGGTCAGGCCTTAGCCCAATCGACCCGAGTATGCTCCTAACATCTCGCTTATTTTGTTTTTCTTTCAAGTTTTTAGCTCGCCTTACTGACTCAATTTGTGTTTCGTTTGGTACAGAAGCGCCGAAGATGGACTTCAATGCCATGATGATCGATAGGGGCAAAGTGGCTGATGGCAGGAAGAGGAAGAGGCCGACCACGGGCGCGTCGTCGGTTCGGCAGCTCAAAGTAGCTTCGACGGCCACTCCGCCTCCTCCAGCCACCGAGGCGCCTTCGTCGGCGGTTGTTGCCGAAGAGCCCTCGGCGCCTGTTGCATCTGCCCCGGCTAGTGGGGCCTTTGATGTCAATGCGGCACTATCGCTCGAGGCTCCGCCGTTGACGGGTATGGCCGAGGAGATCTTGACCGAACAGCACAAGCAGCTGTTCGTGCCGAACTGGCGAGTGAAGAATCACGATGGATTCCTCGGAAACTCGCAGATGTCGGTGCAGGTCGTCAAGCACCTGGCGACCCCGAAAGATAGAGCCGCGCTGCTGGCGGGGACAGTCGGCGACGACACCTACGAAGTGGCTCGGTCTCTCGTATCGGTAAGTTTTTCTTGTGAATTTCTTCAAGTCTATTGCTCGGCCCGTATCTTGCACTCATCGTTTGTTGTCTTCACAGGCCACTTCGGCCATCTCCTCGAGACGTTGCCGCGCAGGAGAAAGAGTTGAAGGCCGTCAGCGACAAGGACAGGGCAGAAAAGGTCAAGGCGGTTCGGCAACTCGAGGCCGAGCAGAGACGAGTCGAGGCCTTGGAGGTCCGGGTTGCCGATCTTGTAGCCGATCTGGAACGCGTCAAGGGGCGGCTTGATGCGGAGTCTGCCAAAGTCGCAAAGGCCGCCGAGGAGCTGGCTGCGTCGGCGAAGTCTCTCGCCGATGTGAAGACGGAGAAAGATGCCTTGGCGGCGACGATCAAGGCGGAGGTCGAGGCCGAGGCGAAGAAGCACATGGCCTCCAACATGGAGATGTCCTATCAGAGGGCGCTCGACCACGTTCAGGAGCGCGTCTCCGGCTTCGAACGGGTCGGCTACAGACTGTGGTCCGGTTCCCCATCGGACGGCGAGGAGGATGGAGGCGAAGATGACGTGGTGGGGGGCGACGAAGAGGAGGTTGTCGCCGACGCTCCGGAGACGAACCCCCAGGGCGAGGCGAGAAACGAGGGGGCATCTGGCGAGGTGCCTGTGGTCGAACCGTCGGCGCATGTGGACCCCTGATCTTCTCGTCTCTTAGTAGCCTTGATTTTCTCCTTTTCAAGAACAATGTAATGCCCTTTTGCGGACTGGCCACCGCTTTTATGATGAATGAAAAAGATTGTTTTGGCTTCGAATTTGTCTAAGTGTTTAGTTCGGCCATGTAGTTCTTTCAATGCGGTGCTTTCCTATTTCAGATCGTCGAGCAAACTCATGTCACCGCGGCAGCACGGCGCCGTGCAGAGTTGTTTCAGCAATCCCGTGAGGCTCGCCTTGAGGGCGAGGTTCATCTGATGAGGAGAATACTGCACAATGTAGAGAAGAGAAACAACGAGTTGTTGGTCGAGTTGCACCACCTGCGACTTGTTGAGACCGAACTCTCCGCGAAGGAGGAAGAGTTGGCCCTGGCTTTGGCCGAGCGAGATGATTTCGCAAGGAGGGTAGAACAGCTGCAAAGGGTAACGGTCGACAAGAGTATCGAGGTGACCCACTTGCGCCGTGTCATATCTGATAGCGCCGAGTATCCTGGTTCGGCGAAGCTTCCTTGGTTCAAGGTAATTGTGAGGGACGACACACTGAAGGACAGGATCGTCGAACTGGAGGAAGAGGTTGCTCGGCTTAAACCTCAGCCGGTGAGGGCTAATGTCCGCAGTACCTCGTGTACTCGCGAAGAGATTGACCGAGGGATTACGTTCTATCAACTCGCGAGCCGAGCCCCCATCGTAGGTCGGACAGCGGCCGACGCCCAAAGTGGAGTAGCGGTATCTTCAAGTGGTGCTTCGGTTGGAGCGACTGTCAGGGTCAGCGGTGAGGGGGCGTCTCGATTCGTCGGCTTAGAGACGAGCTCGGAGGTCAAGAAGCGCCGACCCCAGGTATCCCTGAACCGGAGCGTCCCCCTTCCGCAGAGGCACTAAACGGGTCGTATTGTGTTTTTGGGTCTCCGATCTGTCTATTGTTGTAACCTTTGGGTGTTGTAAATTTATCAAAGTTATATTAATGAAATTGGAGTTGGCTTGCTCGTTGTAGTGCTGTAGTTGCTTTACTCTTGAAATGAATTGTGAGAAGAGTGTTTGCTTCGTCGAGCGCCCTAGCAGTGAAACTCATGTTTTAGCTGTGGTCCTGACTCTTGCTCGGTAGATACCGGTGCGGCTCGGTACCCCGGCAGATGTGTAACTCTGTTTCGAGGCAGGAGCCACGTGGCCTGATCTGGACGGTGGATCATGATCATGGCGCGGATCACAAGAAGGGAGGCACAAGTTCCAAGAAAACACTATCTTGTCGTTTTGTGGACACGTGGTTCGATCAGGTCCGTTCATCACGCTCTAGCACGCATTTTGAGATGATCTAACGGTGAAATTGGTTCGGCAGAATTTTTCTCCATATACGAGGGTCGGTCCCTCGTCCGCTCGGCTCGAGGTTTTGAGTGAGCGTAGTCGATCCGAACCATCGTTAAAGTTGCTTGACGGTCGTGGGAGCACTTCCGAACGGCGATCTACTTCTGGCTCGCCTAAGGGCGAGCCGGCGAAGTAAAGTTGAGCCGAGTGTTGGACTCCAAACCATCGGTAGATTTGTTCAACGGTTGTGGGAGCAGTTCCGAACGGCGATCTACTTCTGGCTCGCCTAAGGGCGAGCCGGGGAAGTAAAGTCGAGCCGAGTGTTGGACTCCGAACCATCGGTGTAGTTCAACGGTTGTGGGAGCAGTTCCGTACGGCGATCTACTTCTGGCTCGCCTAAGGGCGAGCCGGGGAAGTAAAGTCGAGCCGAGTGTTGGACTCCGAACCATCGGTGTAGATCAACGGTTGTGGGAGCAGTTCCGAACGGCGATCTACTTTTGGCTCGCCTAAGGGCGAGCCGGGGAAGTAAAGTCGAGCCGAGTGTTGGACTCCGAACCATCGGTGTAGTTTAACGGTTGTGGGAGCAGTTCCGAACGGCGATCTACTTCTGGCTCGCCTAAGGGCGAGCCGGGGAAGTAAAGTCGAGCCGAGTGTCGGACTCCGAACCATCGGTGTAGTTCAACGGTTGTGGGAGCAGTTCCGAACGGCGATCTACTTCTGGCTCGCCTAAGGGCGAGCCGGGAAAGTAAAGTCGAGCCGAGTGTTGGACTCCGAACCATTGGTTGAAACAAAGGCGGAGAGATGCAAGCAATTTTATAGGTATGAAAGAGCATTCTTCCTTGATAATTGACGGCGAGCCGTTTTTACATATAACAACTTAAGAAATGAATTACAACTTAGAGGAGAGGAATGGTTCGACATCCTGTGATACTTAGAGAGGCACCGGGGCGCTTTCTTGGTATTTTAACAGGTGGTCGGCATTCCAGGTCCTCGGAATCTCTCTGCCCTCTAGGTCTTTCAGACGATAAGCTCCGGGCCGAACTACCCTTGTGATCTTGTAGGGTCCTTCCCAATTCGGAGCTAGTTTGCTCCTCTGATTGGGGAAGGAGATGGCGAGCTTTCTGAGGACCAAGCCAAAGACCTAGACCCTGAATGCTCTCCGCCGATGCCTTCGTGGAGCTCCTGTAAGGCATAGTCGGCCTGTTCCGGGGAAAGGCACCTCATGTACGGTCGGCCGTCAATCAGGACGTACCGCTCGGCCATGGTTCCCTCGATCAGGACGTACCGCTCGGCCCTGGTTCTTACTCGGCGTGCTTCCTTGGGGTCCTCGGGGAGGAGTCCGTCCCTTAAGAACTCCACTAACGGCTTCATCCAATTATCTTGCAGTAGGACCGGCAATGACTCCACTGAGCCGAGGGTCTCGTCTTCTATGCTCGGCTTCAATAGGACCTCGATCAAAATGGTCTGCTCGAGACCTTGGAGGGAGGATGAGGCCAACTTGGAGAGGGCGTCGGCCTGTGAATTCTCTTCTCGAGGGACTCGTTGGATGAGTGCCTCTTCGAACCGGGCCATGAGGGTTCGGACCTTGGCGAGGTACTTCGCCATCCGTTCGTCCCGTGCCTCGTAATCGCCCAAAACTTGGTTCACGACCAGCTGGGAGTCACTATGGATCCGGAGACGCTGCGCCCCAGCACTTCGGGCAAGTCCGAGGCCCGCGATTAGTGCCTCATACTCTGCTTCATTGTTCGAGGCCTTAAAATTCATGCGGAAGGCATACTGGAGGACGAAGTCATCAGGGCCGTTCAGGATGATACCGGCGCCGCTACCCTCGTTGCAGGAGGAACCGTCCACAAAAACGGTCCAGATCGGGGGTCCGTTCGGGACATGGCTGACCTCGGGAATGGTGGTCTCGACGATGAAGTCCGCGAGGGCTTGAGCTTTGATCGCAGTCCGAGGCTGGTAGGAGATGTCGTGTTGACTTAGCTCGATGGACCATTTCATAAGTCGGCCTGAGGTCTCTGGCTTGTGGAGGACCTGCTTCAGCGGTTGGTCGGTGAGGACCACAACCGAGTGAGACTGAAAGTATGGGCGGAGCTTCCTTGCCGCCATAACCAGGGCGTAGGCCATCTTTTCTACCTTCGGGTAGCGGAGCTCGGCATCCCGAAGCACCTTGCTCACATAGTAAATGGGCCTCTGAGCTCGGCCCTCTTCCCTCACCAAGACGGCACTTAAAGTCTGCTCGGAAGCTGCCAAGTAGATGAAGAGTGTTTCCCCCAGAATGGGCTTGCTGAGCAGGGGAGGATTGACCAAGTAGGCTTTCAGCTGTTTGAACGACTCCTGCTGCAGTTCGCCCCACTCGAAACCCTTGGCTCCTCTGAGAGCCTTGAAGAAGGGGAGGCACTTTTCCCCAGACTTCGAAAGGAATCGGCCAATAGCGGCGAGACGACCCGTAAGCTTCTGCACTTCCTTGATGTTCCGGGGCGGGGCCATGTCCAGAATGGCCTTGATTTTCTCAGGATTTGCTTCGATCTCTCACTGGCTCACCATGAAGCCGAGGAACTTTCCCGACGAGACCCCGAACGCACACTTGTTCGGATTGAGCCTCATGTTGTGCCTTCTCAATACGCCGAATGCCTCCTGGAGGTCGGCCACGTGGTCGGTACCTCGGATGCTCTTCACGAGCATGTCGTCAACGTATACTTCCATGTTGCGGCCTATTTGGCTTTGGAAGACTTTGTTGACGAGGCGCTCGTAGGTGGCTCCAGCGTTCTTCAATCCGAACGGCATGACTCTATAACAGTAGAGGCCCTGGTCGGTGATGAAGGAAGTCTTCGGAATGTCCGGGGGGAACATTCGGATCTGATTATAGCCGGAGAAAGCGTCCATGAAGCTGAGGAGCTCATGGCCCGAGGGGGCATTGATGAGGGTGTCGATATTCGGGAGAGGGAACGGATCCTTCGGACACGCCTTATTCAAGTCTGTGAAGTCGATGCATATCCTCCAGGAACCATTGGACTTCTTAACCATGACGACATTAGAGAGCCACTCGGGGTAGTTCACCTCTTGTATGAATCGAGCTTTTAGGAGCTTGTCCACTTCCTCCTTGATGGCCTGTTGTCGCTCAGGAGCGAATTTACGCCTCTTCTGCTGAACCGGTCTGCACCCCGGTTCGACGCTGAGGCGGTGCACTAGAAGCTCCTCAGAAATCTCGGGCATATCCGCGGCGGACCAAGCAAATAGATCTCGGTTCCCCCGGATGCACTGCACCAAGTCGGAGCATAGGGCAGTCGGCAAGGACTTGCTGATGAGGAATTTTCGACTCGTGTCCTCGTCCGAGAAGAGTACTTCTTCCAATTCGTCCGCCGGCTCGGACGTGGGTCGGACATTCGGCTCGGGGATTTCTAAAGTCTCGAGAGAGAGCACCGGCCCCAGTGGAAGTCATATAACACTTTCGAGACGTCTCTTGGCTGCCCCTGACTTCTCCCACTCCCGACCGGGTGGGGAACTTCATCTTAAGGTGGTACGCCGAAGGGACAGCTTCCAGGGCAGCTAGGCCAGGCCGACCCAAGATAACGTTGTATGCAGCCAGGACATCGACGGCCATAAAGTCCATCGGCTCAGTCCGGGTGGTAGGGGTCTTCCCAGCAGTTACGTCCAGGGTGATAACCCCTTCGACAGTTACTGGTACCCCCGTGAACCTGTTGAGCGTGTAGCCGGCTGGTTTGAGGCGGTCCCGGGACAGCTGCAGCCCTCGGAAGGCCGAGAGGAAGAGGATGTTCACCGAGCTCCCGTTGTCTACCAAGACCCTCTGCACTTTGAAGTTCGCCATGTGAAGGTCGATAACAAGTGCGTCGCAGTGGGGAGTTCGGACCCCCTCGAGGTCTTCATCAGAGAAAGTCACTGGGACGCCGAGGCCTTTGGGGGGAGGGGCGCTGTGAACTGAGTTGACCTCTCGGACGAAGGCCTTCCGAGAGGAGTTGGAGGAGCCCCCCATTGGACCCCCGTGAATAAGGTGCAGAACCCGTTCTTCCTCGAACTCGGGGGTTTCGTCGCGTCGCTCGGAGCGCTTGTTAGCCCCCCAAGGCGGAGTGGTGCGATCCGCCCGATCGTTTGCCTTCACAAATTTGGCCAACTGCCCCCTCTGGATGAGGGCCTATATCTCATTTTTCAACGCCCGGCAGTCGTTGGTGTTGTGGCCGTGGTCCCGGTGGTAACGACACCATTTCTCCTTGTTTCTCCTCTTGGCCGGGGTGTTCATCCTCGGGGCGGGAGGTATAACCCCTTCCTTTTCCACTTCCATCAGGATGGTGGAGACACTGGTGGTGAGGGGAGTAACTTCTCGAACCTGGGGGGAGGACGGCGCTGACCGCTATTGTCCTTCTGTAGTTTCTTGGACCCTTCCTCCTCTGTCGTCTTCCTCTTCGATCCGGAGGCGGATCCTCCGAAACTCGGGAGGCACTCGGTCTCCTCCGCCCGAATATATTTCTCGCATTTGAGGAGAAGATCGGCGAAATTGTGCGGGGGCTTTTTGGCGAGGGACGACCGGAGGTTGGAGTTGAGCACGTTCGACTGGAACGCGACGGTCGCCACTGACTGGTCGAGGGAGGCGATGGACCTTACCTCCACGGTAAATCTCCTCACATAGTCCCTCAGCTTTTCTCCCCTCTCCTGTCGGAGGTGGAGTAGGGAGAGGCTAGTCTTCTCTGTTCGCCTGCTACTCATAAAGTGAGTTATGAAGAGCGTTTCGAACTGCTCGAACGAGAAGATGGAAGAGGGAGCGAGCCGGGAGTACCATTCCCGCGCCGAACCCTTAAGAGTGGCGGGGAAGGTCTTGCAAAGCATGGCGTCGGAAGCTTGGTGAATCAGCATCAATGTCTTGAAGCTCTCGACATGATCGACAGGGTCCGACTCCTCTGAGTACGTTTCAAACTGTGGAGGCTTGAAACCCCTCGGGATGGGAGCCTCCATGATAGTCCGAGAGAAGGGCGGTCGGCTGGGGCGGACGGTCATTCCTCTCGACTCCTCTTTGTCCATACGTCCGATGCGCCTCTCCATCTCGTGGAGACGACGGTAGAGGGCATCGTCCCTCCGGTGATAGTCGATCGAGCCCTTGGACTCGTCTTCATAGGAAGGGGAGCGGGGGCTACGGCGTCGATAGTCCTGGGATCGGCGAGGACTATGATGGTGTTGCTGGCGACTAGGAGCCGGGAGAGGACTTCTGGATCGGTGGCGAGGACTTGGAACCCGTGGGGGTGTTGGAACCCTCTGGGCATTGTGGTTGTTGGGGCGAAGGTTGAGGGCCTACAACACAGTCTCCTGGAATTGTAGGAACTCGGCACGAGTGATAGGTGCCTCATCGTTCCTCGGATGATGTCGATTAGCAGGGGAATGTGGCTTCCTCCTACGACGCTCGGGAGATTTCCCCCCGTCCTCTTCGGTCCGGAGACCTCCTGCCATCTCGGCGATGAGGAGATCGCTCACCTTGATGCTGGCGGGAGGCTCCTTCTCGGGCCCGCCTCTCATCTAGATGGTTGCGAAGGTCCTCATCCTTTTGGCAATTCAGGACGGTGTTGCGGAGGTCGGAGGCTCGGGGGTTATGAGAAGCCATTGAATCTGAGGAGGCATTATGAACTGAGACATGGTCTAGCTGGAGAGGTTGCTTCTGCCTCCGCTGGTTCTGGCCAGCAGGACCATTAGGGGGTTGTTGATTCGGATGAGGAGGCTGGCCCTGTTGGACCGGGGGAAGAAGTTGTTCGGGATGCGGAGGAGGATGCACGGGGACCTCCTCTTGCTGATCGGCGGGATTGGGTCCGCGGTTGGACCCCCTAGACCTGACCTTTTTGGGAGGCATGGCTGGAGAAGGGCTAGTCGACGAGGAAGAGGAGAGGCTGCTATTCGTATGGTTTCCCATAGGCGGCGCCAATTTGTTACCACTGGATCTGGTGTGGGGGTAAACAGATGAGATTTGTGAGTTCGTGGAAAAACCTGAATAGCGGATCCACTCCTGTTGATTCCTGCCGCTAACCTGCAAGGAAGTGCGATACACCGGGGTTGATTCCGGTGACGCACCCTCCGACGCTCTTGTCAGTAACCAGTAATGATTAAGAAAGAGCTTAAGCTGGAAAAAGAGTGATTACCTGGTCACAGTGGTAGGTGGGAGGTATTTATTGTCGCCATGGGAGTGATTAGGGACCTGATTTCTCGTGTAACTGTCAGGAGTAAAATCCTCACAGTTTGTTTAGGAAACTGACCCCTGATTCCCGGTGAGAGGGTAATTGCAAATCAGGCCCGTTGATTTGGTCAAATCAGTGACCCTGATTTCCTCTTGCTGGTCTGGGTCTGTCTCGAGTCGGGACCCGTACCCAGTTGGAGTGGATCCGTTCGTGGGTTATTGGATCTGTGAGAAGGAGATCGAGTACCCGTTTCGGACCCATTTGTATGTGAAATTACCGTTTTACCCTTGAGTTTCAAGATTCGTGCCCGATCTGGACGGTTCCGATTTAACCCCATTTTTATCCATATCAGTGATCTTCTGCAAGTTTTGGGAACTGGATATAGATCACGATTTCTTGATCGATTAGGAGAACCTTATCAGATATGGAAACCATGCCCATACTTAAAGAATTGTTGATAGAATTTTCTCACAGGTATTTTATATTTATTTTTGTACTCCTTATACGATAACACAATACACATGCATCTATCCCATGCCATTTTACTTTTATTTGAATTTGACATGTAGGTTCCTAGAAAATTTACGAGCAAAGTGGATGGAAAAATGGGACACGAGGATTTTGTTTACTTAATGCTAGCAGAGGAAGAAAAACCATCTGAACCTAGCCTTGAGTACTGGTAACTAATGATACTCCTAACTTAATTGCGAGTGCTTAGCATTTCCCATGGATTGGTGGGACCAAATTTTGCCCTTTTTCTCGTGATTCACCCCTGAGGATTATGTGTTCGTCCATATAAAATTTGCGGATTATTTCCGTAACATGTGAAATTTTATAGAACAACAATTGACACCGTGATGTGAAACTACTTCGGAAGGAGACCAAACTGACGTAGCACTCTATTAGCATAGTAGAATTCAACTGTGCCAAAGTTGATTGGTGGTGCCTTTGTCAGCCACAGATCGCATCTATACAAGCAAATACACGGTAGTCGAGCCACATGCGCCTTCGTGTAGGGCTGCCACACGACACAATCATCTGCCAACCTATCTAATTCATCTCGAAAGTAAGTCAGGCATCTGTTGGGGTTGGCCGTCCATGTGAGATTGCCGGACCAGTAAACACCGAGTGGAGGTAACATGTGCTGGTCCTCGGGGAGTTGCATCCAATTAGGTGATTGCCTCCGTAGTACGGGTCGACCAACATGAATACGCTCCCAACTCCAAACTTGTAGTAAGATCATTGGTCCATTCATCTGCATCGAACCACAACTGCACAAACACAAACTCCTGTACAGGGGCAACACCGCGGCACTACCCCAACTATACTGTCCGACTCTTCGCAGATCGGCAATCACTGGCAGGTACATCAAGGACACCGAATGACCAGTCAAATTCGGGAACATCACGCCGCCAAATAATGTAAGGATGTACGCCCTGCAATAACACTCAACCTTCGTCTCTGTGGAATCTTCATTCAGTTTATTCTTGAAAGTCTCCTTCAACCACTTCAAGCAAATGAATTTTCCATTTACTGCACCGGTTTCGACTTCGACACCAAGATATTGTTCCACAAGAAATACCGGCTCGAAGTCCATTGTACCGGTCACTGCCTGCCCATCGACTGGAAGACCGGTTAGTACGGAGACATCCTGTAGTGTTACAGTCATCTCTCCAACTGGAAGGTGAAAGGTTTGTGTTTCAGGCCGCCATCTCTCAAGAAGTGCGGTAAGAAGAGGTCGATCACATTTGATGGATCTCATCAGTCCTATACCATATAACCTACAGTCCCGTAGGATCTCGTGAATCCGTGAGTACATAGGAAGTGGATGACCCCCCTAAATGTACACTCCTTAGATTCACATTTCCACACATCCTTTGAACGGTGATGGGATTGGAGAGTAAGGAGTGTAAGGTCGAGTGGACCTGGACCCCAGGAGGAATATAAGATGATGAAGAAAGGGCTGATGAAGAAGGGCTCTCCTGATTTGGATTAGTTGAGACCTATACAACAATAACATTTAAATCAATAGACCGATATTACATTTTATTGTATGATAATCAAACTAATCGAATATAAATAATTATTCACTTACATTAGTACGCTCGGTACCACCACGACCACGACCACGACCACGTCCATCGGGAGGAGGTGGGCCAAAAAAAGTATGTGGTCCGTCGCCGTGAGGTCTATTACTCGATCCTTCCTCCACATTACCCATCGTGCCATTTATAATAAACAAGAGTACACTACAACTTAAAACAATTGTTATTAACTATACCAAAAATATATACTAATTTTTACATTATATACATGCGTATAATCAAATTGGAATATACTATATACCTACATAAATAAAAACTCAACTTAATACTTCAAATTTTTGCTGCTTGTCTGTTTGAAGATCCAATGTTTACTTGGAAAATCAAGAAAATTTGTGTGATTTTGGGCCAAATTAACAAAAGATACAATGTTAATGTTTCAAAATTAACACGACAATTAACAAACATACAATGTTAATGCTTCAAAATTAACACAATTAAAAATGCAGAAGTATGAGAAACATACCGATAATGTAGGGTGATTGAATAGGTAGATAGTGAATAAGAGGTCGAAGAAGCTCCTTCAACCGCACTCTTTATCCCCAAATTCGAAAATCAACAAACTCTTGGATATTGGGGTTCAGGGTTTTTGGGGTTAATCGAGGATGAGATTTGTAGTTGAGAGAGGTGGTAAATCGAAACAAGATGAGAGATGCGAGGATTTTTTGGGTTAATCGACCCTTTTTTTTTTGGTAAATCGACCAAAACGAGATGAGAGATATTAGGGATTCGGGGTTAGAAGAGGTAGAGAAGATAGAGAGTTGAAAGAGAATGGGGTTGAGAATCAGATTTGGGGGCTTAAAAAGCCCCAATCGACACCAGCTTTACGAAAAAGCGAGTGTGGGTTAAACCCCATCGCTTTTTCAGAAAGTGAGTCTAGGCTAGCGAAAACCAAAGCCTCACTCTCGCTTTCTAAAAAAGGGTTGGGGTTTTACCCAAACTCGTTTTTTCGGAAAGCAAGTAGGGTGTTTTGGGAATTTTTTTAAAAAGTGGGACAGTTTGGGAAAAACTTTCAAAAAGTGGGACAGTTTGGGAAAAAATTCTCTGAAAGAATGGTAGCAAATATTATCGGATAAGTAACATCCGGCCCGCCTTACTGTACACAATATGATTTCACAGACGGTTTGTATTTTGTAAGAGCATCCACTCTCATTTTTCCTAAATTTTGTACTTTTGGTAATTAGGATTTGGAAACTATACAGTGAAGCTGCTGTTGTTATTGCTAAAAGTGAATTTTTTTTTTAATAGGACGGATGAACTTCCTCCTTCTAATGCAAATTGTACAAAATTTTTAATTTAGAAAAATTGGCACGGATAATGATCCTCCGTTTGACGATTTTTTTTGTTTTTTAATATTTTGAAAAACGTCGGACGTGTCTTCTTCATCCATCTGATAATTTTTTAAAAAAATTATTCTGAACTGATTAAAATAATGAAAAAAAAGCACAAAGCTTTGTTTTTAAAAAAAAAATTAAAGGTGGAATATTGAACTTACTATTTTGCCCACCATCATCTAAGCCTATTTAAAAAAGATCCGTTGGTGGTGTGAAGATAGTTGACAGGGTAAATAAGTAATTTTTAAAAACCGAGTCTCATCTATTTCCTTATTAAAAAAAATTCTTTACCAAAATTAAGAAAATATGGGAGATCTTTTTGATTTTTTTTTATACAAAATAAACGACGGACGGAGCTTCATCTTCCTCATGTCCCAATTTTTTCCCCAAACGGTTCATCTTCTTTTGTCTTCTATATTTAGCAAAACTTCTATCGCAACTTCTAATTATAGCAAACCATTATTCACTTCTATTCTAAAAATTGAGTTTTTAGCAAACGTTAGTGGGAGTATTTTCCAACTCAATCTCTATCTTTTGGGTTTTTAGAAAACAACAGTGGATGCTCTAAGAGGGTGTTTAGTTGCATGAAGTCCACTCTAGCAAAAAGAAATCCAAAGAAGTGCATTGTTCGCAGGTTTGTTTAGCTATTTTTGGATTTAATTGGATTCCTACTGGAGTGAACTGTAGCGATTTTTTAATTGTTTCTCTCTCCTTTCTTTTTACACTATCCAATAAAATAATTCCACGTACTTCTCTACATTAATTTTTTACTAATTTTCTTTTTTAATTTATCTCTCTTTCCTCTCTATCTTATCTATATAATAAATCACAAGGCAAAATTTTTTTTTTATCAAGTAGTTTTCATTAAATTGAAAAAAAAAATTAATTGCTCAAATTCTCCATCCCAAAACACATTTTCTCCCCCAAAACATAATCATCTTTCTAATGGCACTAATTT
The DNA here is from genome assembly GCA_017893485.1 of Hemerocallis citrina. Taxonomy (NCBI): domain Eukaryota; kingdom Viridiplantae; phylum Streptophyta; class Magnoliopsida; order Asparagales; family Asphodelaceae; genus Hemerocallis; species Hemerocallis citrina. Next base: position 207,792,193 of record CM030363.1, on the reverse strand, counting down.
TATTTATGTGTTTACATGCCTTTTCATATGTTGCATTGTTCGCGAAGATGTGTCGTATGCACGTGTCCTACAGGTAAACCGAGTACTACAATAAAACTACATCTAAACAAACTACTTTTTTTAGAACTCATTTTCAAATTTTTCTTTTCCCTACAATAATCTTCATGGTTTGGATATATTTTACAATTAACCAAACACCCCCTAAGTGAAATTTTTTCCTTGACTCACTTTTCGAAACTATTTCCGAAGATGGCCCACTTTCCAAACAATTTTCTATGATGGATCAGTCTTCATGAGCTGTACTTCCCGACTGCGGCATATTCAATTGTGTGGCCGGAGTACATTTCATATTTGAAGTAAGAGTCTCCGAGACTTGGTAAAAAAAATTGCGAAGTTAAAATGTGCTAAACTAATAGCGCAATAGCCAACTGCGGCTTTGATATAACAGAGGCTGCAGTTCTCAACTGCGACCTCTACTCAGTTATATCCTATCACTTAAAGAGATGGGCCTCCTTTCTCTCTCCTTAGATCCCACAATTGGGAACTGCGACATTGTTATATCAAGGCCGCAGTTGGCTACTACGACTTTAGTTTAATACATTTCAACTTAGCATTTTTTTAATCAAATCTCGGATCTCTTAACCCAAGTATAAATTGTACTGAGGCCGCAGTTCCTATGAGAATTGGTCCACCCTAAGAATTAGTTTGGAAAGTGTGTCATCTTTAGAAAATAGTTTTGAAAAGTGGGTTAATTCAGAATAAAAATCTTGTAAGGATGGCAATTGACCCGAACCACTCTGGGCCCGCCTAGATCCGTCCCGGTTATTAGCGGGCTTGGGCTAATAATTTTTATTTCGGGCCGGGCTCGGGCTCATGTACTTGGACCCGAATCAAATTTATGCATCTGCATGTGTATATTTATGTATATATCACGTGTATTTATATATTAGTTTTTAAAAAAAGATAATATTCATGTATATAAGTTGAAATGAGTATTACCCTTTATAAGAAAGAAATTATGCCTTATGTACAGAGTTAAAATGCAAAAAATAAATTAGATATGAATTATACAAAATTTTGTAGTATTCATACTATTATTATTTTATATCATATATTATTCTCGATGTAGTTTTATTTTGTTGGAAAGTTATATATTAAAACATGCATTAAGTAGTTCAGGCCTAAGTCCGAACCTATTTTTCGGGTCTAACTCGGCATGGGCTCAAGCCTTATTTTTTAAGCCCAAAGGAAAGTTGGGCCGGGCTTGGTCTCATATTTTAAACTTCAGGTTCAGGTCCGGCCGTTGCAAGCTTTATTTGTAAGGTCAAAGGATCGAATGCTTGCTTGCACAAGTCCCTAGTTATTAGATGAGAGTCCGTTTGTGTGCAAAGATTCAAAAAAAAGTTTAAGCCCCGTAAGATATTAAATCTCTAATATTATAATGGAAGAGTTGAGGTTGTCATTTGTAGACCACTTGTAATTTGTAGATATTTATTCAACCATCTAATCTCAATCATTCATTTTTAAGTGGGAGTTATATCAACCATTCATTTACTCAACTGTTGTTAATTACCACAATATCCTCAAAGTTCAAATTTATTTACGACATAATTATTTCCAAAAATGTCACTCATATAAAATAAAAGTTTGTGCCACTATGGATAATTTGTAAAGTGTATGTTATGAGTAAAGGGATCTCAGATTCGAGGCCATATTAGGTCTTATTATTTACTATATAAAAAAAATTTAGAATGTGCATCGCACGTGTAGATTACTAGTGTTAAATAAATTGTTTATCCATACTTTAAGTGGTCACAAAATTAACAGTTTTTCAATAATGTAACAAATTAATATCACACAATGCACGAGTAAAAAGCATCCAAACAACATTTTTTTGTGCACGTGTTTTATGGCACTATAAACTTAAACATAATGAACATTATGAATTTTTCATATGAAGTTTGACCAAGTGACTCAACTACTTCATAATATATGGTTTTCTTCCTATAAGTATAGGTCTCCATTTCCTCTTTATAGTTATTTGATTCAAAGATGTAGTTATAATATATGATTAGAGTATTAGCATGTTTGTTGTATGATGGTGAAATAAGAAAAGTATGATGAGTGTGGACATGTATTGTAAGTATAAGGATCAATGAGACATTATATGGTTTTTCAATATAGCATTCAATCTGTGTAGATGAAAGCGAATTGCATTAAATCGTTAATTTTATGCAGAATATAAATGAGATATTGAAGGAAACCAAATAAACAATAAATTTTGGCGGATGAATTCTCCTTACACTCATCTGGAGTACGATTCAGTAGTGTACACTCTCCATCTCTGATCGGTTCTGACCGGTTATTCTCAAGCCGCTTCAAAAGATCGAACCGACTCAGTTGTAATCGTTCCGATGCTGTAGTGTACATTCTCCTTCTCTGATTGTTGCTTCTCAGGCCGTTTCAGAAGAGCCAATTGGATTACGATCAATTGTTGTACACCTTCCTTCTCTAACCAGTGATTGGCATTTCAGAAGACCTATCAGTTGGGTTAGTGGCCCATCTCTTTCTCTAACCGGTGATTGGCATTTCAGAAGACCTATCAGTTGGAGACAATCTTAATACTACTAGGGATGGAGGATAACTATTGGATATGTACATTGTAGATTCAGATCCAGTAACTCATATTGATCCACCGCCCGGGGTAATAGGATGGGTCATCGCTACTGCTCAAGATGAAGTGGACTTTTCCAGACGTTTGAAAGGATCGCAGAGGTGCTACGATTCACTAGGAGCGCATCACCCTTATAATACAACACACAACTACTATTCTCTTTTTAGAAGTCTGTCTATACGAGTCTGTATTAGCCGTCTGTATGAGGCCAATGTTTCGATGAAAATGATGTATGAGTTCTTATTAGTCTATATGATAATTGTTCTCTATGAGTCCAGTAAGAGTTTTTTTAGGGGGATAGTTTCTTTCGTTCTGTTCGTATAAAAGGTATGCCTATAAAAATATAAAAATAGAAACAGCTTTTCAAATGATAAAAAAGGAGAAAAATGGCTTTTGATGGATAGGATAATGGCCCAAGTATAAATTGTTTTAAAAATATAAAGATGGAACATAGTGTTTTGTTTGCTATATTTGGCAATTGCCAAATCCGCTTCTCAAATTTGGCAAGCGACTGTTCCTCGTTTGCTAAATTTTGGCAAAATAGCAAACGAGTGTGATGCTCTAAGGAATTATTGCTCCAAAAGAAAAGATGAATATCAATGGTATATGTAATTACTCCAAACTGCTAACTTAGAGGGTGGGTTCATAATGATTGGTTGCAAAGGAGTAACACTAGGGATGCTTTCAGATTGGATATGGATCAGATATTGCTACTCCAACATCTGTATCCACATTTCAACGCAGATTCAAATATGAAAATGAATATGACTTGGAAAAATAAAATCATATTTATATCAACAAATTTCAAATACGGATATAATTCGGATACGGTGTATCTAGTATGAATATGAATTCGGACATTATATAAAATAAATGTAGAAAAAGAAAAGAAAAATGAATATATGTATCTATAGAGAGCAGGGCCGGCCCTGAGTTTATGGGGACTCGAGGCAAACTTCCGAAATGGGGCCCCCACACATAATTTGTTTTTAAAAAGATTGGTAAAAAAAAATTTTGGAAATTTTTTTTACTACAATTCTATCCATGAAGAAATAAATGGAGATTTAGGGATTTGAAAAAATAAATCTCTTTACAAACCCAAGCCCAACTAAAATAAGCCTTCCCAAGTATTAATTTAAAAAATAAAAATCCAAAAAATTAAAATTGGGGGCCCTAAAAAATTATAACACGCAAAATATGTATATATAAATATAAGAAATTTTTTTTGGGGCCCCTACAAATGCACAAAAATCGGGGGCCCGAGGCGGCCGCCTCCCCGGCCTCCACTAAGGAGCCGGCCCTGATAGAGAGAAAAAAGTGAAGGAAAGGTGGCATAGGAGGAAATTTCCTCTTGTGGCACCCTAAAAATCTTACTCTCTCCCAAATGCATGATTCACACCATTTAAAGTGTTGAACATGTCAAAAAACATAATAGGAAGAAATATTATCAAAGTTTGATATGTTTTGCCCTTGCATTAAGTGATCGCAATTGCGAAAAAACTGTTCATTTACTTGAACGGTGTGGATCATGAATTTCGATAGCGGGGATTTAAGTTTTTGTTTTTTTGATCATAAACGGTTGGCCTAGCCCCCCCCCCCCCCCCCCCCCCCCCCCCCCCCCCCCGAGTTTCATTAAAAAGCTTTTAACAAAACCAAAAATCAAGTAACAGACAATAATGTTCATGTAACCCACAAGTGGGCCATGATGGTCATTCCCTGAACAAAATATGAGTACCTCATCCATACATTGAACCACCCTAACATCTCCCAAAATACCTAACTCCAGATACAAGAACGAAATACATGAAGAAACAAACATTGAACTACATGAACCGAAAACAAATTGCAGCTAAGGTGCCTTGTGTGCCATATGAGATTTAAGTTTTTAGTGTACCATATGAGGAAATTTTCTCCTATGCCATAGGACCTTCCCTAATTTCATATATATATATATATATATATATATATATATATATAGAGAGAGAGAGAGAGAGAGAGAGAGAGAGAGAGAGAGAGAGAGAGAGAGAGAGACTCCCCTTCCGTTGTGCACTAGGCCGTCGTGTGCACTCGGCCTTCCCGCTTTCGTATTGACGATCCGAACCGTTTACATTGATCTGCAAATCTAAATTAGTCTAAATATGTAAAATCAAATCATTTGAAATTCATTTGCTCATCCATTGAAGTGTTACAAAATTGTATGGCTGAAAATCGTTGTTTTTTATAGTTACATGATGGATGGGCAAATGGATTTCAAATGATTTAATTTTACATATTTAGACTAATTTAGATGTGTAGATCAATGCGAACAGTTCGGATTGTCAATACGAAGGCAGGAAAGCCGAGTGCACACGGCGGCCTAGTGCACAGCGGAAGGGGACTCTCTCTCTCTGTGTATATATATATATATATATATATATATATATATATATATATATATATATATATATACTAGTTGAAATTTACCTTGCACCAAGTGCCCGTGGCTTGTTGCACATAAATATAGACTTTTTTCATCTAAATACACTTGCCTTTATCACACCGATATTCTTCAAACTACAAATTCGACTTAGTCAGTCATCTTAATAAGCAAACCATGAATTTCAAAATTACTCCAACGATAACATGCACATCGAAATCAGATTTGAAGCAAGCATCAAGAACCCAAAGCTAGACAACAACATAAAGATATAATTATTGTATTTTTCATAAAATTAATCATCATTTTCGACTTTAACTTTCTTGAACTAAAAACTAATATTAAAAAAAGATATTAAAAAAGAACAAATTAGTAATGGAAAAATAGTGTTGCCCTGTGCAAATTGCACAGCCTAAAATAGTTTTTGAAGGCCTCATAAAATTATATAGAATTTTAAAAAAATGTGAGAATTGGACTATAATTTCCCAAAAAATGAATTCCTGTTGTACTTGAGCAGGAGGCCAACTTTTTGTAGAAAGGTCTTGGCACGGAAGATATATGAAGCGCTAATCGACCTATATATAATGCACAAGTGATAACAATTGTGCATTATTTGAGTACCACATTCCCCATGGTATTTGAACAAAAAACTTTTTTATGCTGATAGGAATAGGATTATTCCACTGAGGAAATGCAATGGTGATCTCTTTCGCCTGTACTTCAAGCCAAACATCAATTGTTGAGTTACTTTCCTGGTGAAGTTTGTTAGCCTGGTCATCTTCTGAGAACTTCTTCAGATCTGGGAAATTATATTTTTAATCTCATATTCAGATGTGTATTGACTGCATTCAGTTCCATCATGTCCACTGCAGTTCCAGTTCAAGTGGCTAGTTGTGCGTATCATGCATGTTCAGATTGGCAGACCTTACTCTTGGAAGGGATAGTTACTGACTCTACAAAAACTGATGAAGGACAAAAATAAAGCTTTTTCAAAAGTATCTATAATTCCTCGATATTTTTTATTAATTTCATTTTTTTTTGATTTTTTTACTCTACAACTTTGCAATTATGTCATCAGTAAGAGAAGAAAATCGTCTAATATAAATACTAATATGTAACATTGTAGTAAAAAGTACATTTTCAAGTAGTGACTTGGGAATGAACATCATATATCACCTTTTGAAAGTTGTATTCAAACTAAAAGGTAGCATCAAAAGAAAAAGTTGGCATGTTGAATGGCTCAGGATGCAGTGCTCACGAACCTACATGTCTCCGGGACAACCCTCCTTACATATCACAATATTTGCTCTAAAAATATGTATGAGTACCATGTTTTTTTGAACATATTTCTCCAACAAACTGGACCAAGTTCCTTTAATATATTTGTTATATTCCTCTAATCTGTGATGAAGCTTACCCCAAGCTAGCAACACACTAATGCTCCATGTTCATATCCTCAATGTAATTAACAAAATACTCGGTACTAAAATTGTCGATGTTTAGTCCATAAAAATTAATGAATCAAATAATGTAAGCTACTGATGCATCATGCATGCCTTCTCAACATTGAAACAGTAAAAATATGAAAGTTAAACTAATTTGCTTATTTGGCTTCAACAAACTTCTAGGTTCGAGATCACAGAAGCGTAGATTTAGGATATCATTGATCGCAAGATTCTCAACATGAGAACACAGCGCATGGAGAACAATAAGAAAATTGGTACAATCAATACATAATGAATCTCTTGCTGGATGCACCTTGTATTCCTTCTGTATAAAAGAGAGACAACTTGTGCATTAAATATATAGGTTAAGATCAAAAGCCCCGATTAAGGTACTTAATCATTCTATTATTACAAGAGTTAAAAAAAAGAACTTTATTCTAAAAAGTGAAATATACGATAGCTATTAGATTAGTATCACATTGACAGCCCTTAGAAAGTCTACATACATCTATATACGAAAGAGATGAAATGCCATTAACGATTGATAATCTAAATAGCATTGTAATGCAATATGAAGAAGATAACAAGTGGTCAACTCCTCTTGAGATTTTACTGGATACTTGTTATTAAAAAGACCAAAATTGTTCATTGAGAGGCATACCCCTATCGAAGATATTAGTACTTAAAACACCATAATAATCTCTTCTTTAGTCTCTGATTGCTCCACATAATCTAGTGCATTAGATGAGATCAGAATCTAAGACACAGGTATTCAATTATAGTGCCCACTATCAATCTTTTTATCTCTATTTTCAGATCTAAACAAAAGCAGAACAACAAAGACAACTGTGAAACAAAACATCAATTACAGGCTCATTGAGGCAATTCTAAGTGTTCTTTTGCCTTCTAGTACAAAATCCATACCTTTTACATAGTTTCACTGTGTAGCTGAAGTAAGAATACTAAGATGGATGGACAACAAGGATTTCAAAATATGTGCATAAGTTACCAATAAATGAATTGGTTATGAGGTCATCCTAAAACAATAATCCTAAAAGAATTTATTTTACCATGTATATGTATGTTATCTTAGTCATTAACTGAATTAATTGATGCGTGGGATAGGGTGGGATCTTCTCATAAATAAAGGATTTTCAAAGTAGGCTATGCATAGAGAAGATCAGTACAAACTTGAACATGGCTTCATTATGAAATTCTCATAGGAATTCCACCAAATAGTTTATGGGCGCGTAATCATATAGAAGAAAATTTGTAGTAAAAATTAACGGGAAAAAATATTGTCAAATTTTAACATATGCCATTAAAGTTACTTTCACAATCCTACTCTTCTGCACTAAAAATTGAGAGGAAAAAAAAATTCTTTTAAATCAAATTTATCAAATTTACTTACTTCACAAGCCTACTAAATTTACATCTATCTACTCGGAAAAGCTAGGGTTTTCAGATCACGTAGTTAAGGAAAGAAGGGAGTCTATTTGCGAAAGAGGCAGAAGAGAAGCTCTTTGTAAAAGCAAGACTAAAGAGGAAGAGGGAGCAGAGGGTATTAGGAAAATGAGTTTATTTATTTATTTATTTTTAATTTCAAGGATGGAGACAACGAGGATGAGGGACTTTTCGCTCGAAGTAGACGGCAAAGAAGAGGAGGAAACGGAGAGGAAGATGGATTTGTTCTTGTTTGGATTATTATAAAAACTAATTAAAGAAAGCGAAAAACCAAAATTAATAATCGCCATTGATCATTATGATCTATCTTCATGTCAGATCTACAGTTCAGATGATGTTTAAATGAATGGTTAAGATCGAGTTGTCGAAATTGATGGTTGAGCCATTAACTATCCTTTCGTCTAGTACCAAATATTTATAGTAAAATAATTATTTTTTTGGTTTATTATTCCTATCAGGATAAAAATGTAAATACAATGCCCACACAAATATACTATTTTATCTTGATGAGTCCATGACACAATCTAGCTTTGAAAAATTCTCACATCATGCTTGATTTGTATTCTACTTACGTATCTTCATCAATGCTCCTAAACTTGTCATACAAAGTCCCAAAACAATGTAAGGAAGTACTAAACTTTTCTAATATTGATGTAAGAACCATGCTTTGTCATTAATAGACTTTTTTTAGTTGGGACACTCATAGTTACAAACTAATACATAAAGATCTCCTATAGCATCACAGTTCACTTAAACAAAAAACGCAAACACAATTTCACTAAATTTTATCATGCAATGTGGATCGTATAGCCGTATTCATACCCACTCAACTCAAAAAATTTGACATTGATGAATTTGTTGATTTCCTAATCCATGCACTATTATTCAAATGATTCAGATGTCGTCCTATGCACATTTAGTAGTAACAAACAACCTAGCAACTCATTAAGCTAATCTCTTTTCCATTAAAATCTTTAGAAATCCCCACGAGTTACATCAAAAGATACCGACGTATACAACAGACTCGTCCAAATTCATCAAAATACACCGAACCATAAAGCTACGTATTACTTCTTCCTCAAATTGAACCTATTCATTCCAATTATTAGTTTATCAGTTCTAGTAATTGTTACTAAACCCAACTAATGCTACAACTAACCAATCAACAAATATACTATTAGGTCTGGTTTGAAACAACAACAAAATATACATAAATCTCAATTATATTCCACTAAATTAAACTGAAATTGCAATCAAGCCCAACCACTACAAAATTCATTGATCACAGAAAAATTATAACATCTATACGAGTCCTAAATAATTGACAAATTACAAAAGTAAACTGAAACATTTACCGGCTCCGCTGCACCAGCGGTTGCGCTCGGTCGAAAGTGACGAGGGGGTTGGAGATCGGCGATTCGGTGGCGGTAACCGAACCTTGAAGGTTTGGAAGGGAATGCACGAATCTTGAAGGGCACGTGGCGGTGGGAGGCGGGGATGGCGGTTAGAGCTCCGACCTGCATTACTCGCTCTCTTCTTCGTCTTTGATTTGGGGAGATTTTATTTGTTTATTTTTTTCGATTAAGTCCTTTGTATTTGGGTATTTATTTTGAATAGTTGAGATTTGATCTAGAAATATGAGATCTATGGTCTAGATCTACTCTGGACAGATTTATTGTGGCTTTTATAATAGAAAATAGATATATATATATATATATAGTGTTTTTCTTTATGCACAGAACTTGTTGAAATAGCAAATTATATGCCCAATAGTTTTGGAGTTACAAATTGAGGATCCAAACTGTTCATCATAGATTCATAGTCCATATATTTCATGGAGGTAGGGAGGGAGGGATCACCATCAAGACTCTAGATTGTTAACTTGATACTGACAATTGTTCAAATAGCAAATTGGTCACTACAAAATTTTGGACATGATCATCATTCATATATTTTAGTTATTATGACTGTTGGATATCAGTACAAGTATCAAATTTGCAATGGTATTTATATCTAAGTATAGCATTTGTAGATAATAATACAAATATGAAATGATATTTGTAACTTAATGGGCAATGGCTTAGAATTTGTGTGTAAACCTAACACACATAATTGCCATTGAATTTTCAACGCGTCTATCATCGACGGCTTAAGCAATCAACCACTGTTTATTAACAAAATCGGCATATAAATACATATTGCTGTTTCCTGGTTTTCTTATGGAAATTGATGTGTCATTGCATATGTGGTGTCATCTCAGTGTCCGTGCAACACAGTTCATTTGCTACTCATATACACTCTTTTATGAATTTTTTTGGTAGCTTTTTTAGATGAAATGTAAACTCACTCTTGCTCTCACCTTAAACTTTTTTCAAAAAGAGTTGGATCATTTTTGCTAACAGGTTACAGGACAATCTTCATGACTAAGAAGGTCCTATTTATCTGGATAAGTTTTATTTATTCAGGAATGTAGTCATGTTTGCTGTGTAATCTCAGTTTACATGGCACATGTTGTGTGTTAATATTTTCTAATCTCTCATTTATTATGTTACAGGGTACGAATTTACAACTATAGCAAAGGAAATGCTCTTGCAGTACTGAAGTATCATAATGCTTCGGTATGGTTATTCCTTTTTGCTTTCCATACTATTTTCCTTTGTTACTTATGATCATTATCAAACTTTCACATGTTATCTATGCTGCAGATGCAGTATCCCTGCTAACTGTGAATTCCTTGAGCAATTTGGTAACATTTGACACAGTTGCATCTGACTATAACTGTCTAGAATTTGATTTGTTGGAAAATCTGAAGACAAGTGTTGTTTTTTTGGGGGGATCAAAAGGGTGGGGCGAAGCACCCTCCCAAAGGTTTCATTAATAAGCTTTTAACGAAATAGATACAACCAAAACGAATGATGTTCGTCCACCCTAACCGGCTGGGAGAATGAGACTCATTCAGAGCCAAAATACAACTCTAAAACTATAAGCAAGTAGCAGTACATATACTCAGTCCACTACACCCAAACTATACATCACATATCACATATATCTATCCCCCAATAACAACCCAAAGCATATAGGTAGAAGCTCCCAAAATGTAGCAGAAGTGTCATCAATCAAGTGTGCTCATTCTGATGCCCATCATATATCTATCCCCCAATAACAACCAAAAACATATAGGTGGAAGCCCAAAATGTAGCAGAAGTGTCATCAATCAAGTGTGCGCATTCTGATGCCCATCACCTGTGTCCTCAGAATCGGCCTTGTGTGTAGAAGTGGATTAATCCACGAATTTCTACTTGTTCCTCTTCTTTGCCTCCTCACCTGCTTTGGCCGATCAAAATACGATATTAGCCCTGATCATATTAAAGAGCTGATGATGATGTTGATGCAAGTGTGTGCCCCTAAAGATTTGGTTTCTTTCTAACCAACTGGCCCAACAAACAGCTGCTCCGCCAATATGCCACAGGACATGATCAGATTTATGAACATAATTAATCCCACCAATCCTCCCCGCCCCCCCCCCCCCCCCCCCCCCCCCCAAGGGCCACAATAGACTCCGGAATTGGGTTATTGGGACAGTCTGAAGACAAGTTCAAATTACTGAAGAACTAGTCTGTTGTTGTATTGATATGATGTGTAGGTCACATCCCCGTGTTTTATGCTCCCCTTGTCCAGCAAACATATTAGTATGTGGCCAATAATCTTTTGCATGCTATCCTATAGAAGCTTCTCTCTTAAAGCACAGAACAAGCTTAATGCTTTCTTAAATGGAAATAACGGTAAATAACCCTTTGGGGCACTACATTCAACTTAGTCACAGATAAACCATAAATATGCACTCACAAATAAGCGTAGATCATATTTCATAGATCTACCATTTATCATATTTAAATTAGGACTTGGGAAGAAATTGTTTGATTGTAAAGAAATGACTTTCAATATGCTATATTGATCTCATATAAAGTTGAATTTTTTCTAGTGTGCTATGCAAATTAGAATTTATAATCCCAATTCTTTGCCCCTGAATCTATGGATCTTATATAGATAGGTGGACAGGGCCTCATTGGCAGTGTAATAAGGTTTTTTTCTACACCTTTAACTTAAAAACAATGGTTGACCATCTGTTAATAATCCTCACCTATGTTATTCTCTGTTTCCATAAAGAAGTATTCTCGATGGAATTTAAGTGGTTGTAAAATAAATGATATGCCAATGATAAATCAATTGAACCGACTGAACGTTTTTCCAACAATAGCACAAATGAATGCTCTTGATGCATAGCTAATGTGTTCAAATCGTATAGAATTTCATGCACGTGCCCTAACAGAGATCATGATGAAAGCGTTGATGATCCATTTAGAATTTTAGATGGTCCACCATCAGAAAATGCACTGCAAATGAAGAAAAATATTCGCCAACCAATGCATTTCTTTTCTCTTAAAACACACAAATTCACTTGAAAGGGAACCATGCGCAGGGGACAATGTGTCTGCTCGAAACAGCATTGAATGTTTTGCTTGGACAAATAGTTAACTTTCAATTTCTGATCTCAAATAGAACCAGTTGGATTCCAAATTTTGAGGGTTTTCCAGATCATGTGCGATATATCATTAGTTTTGAAGAGTTTTAGAATGGAATGGTGATTAAAGATGAAAGGTGTTAATTTGTAAACCTAGCACTGATCTAATGACATTGACTGGTCTTTTTATAATTGAGTTGAAGAATTTACACGGAGACAAATTTGAATGCATCCAAAGTGGACTTCGACTGTTTTTGAAGTAAACCGTTATCAGGTATATGTACCTTTGTAAATCATTTTGATGATATTTTTTAAAAGAAGGTTTTGTATTGATAAATAGCTAATAAGTATCTAAAATTATCAGTGGCATTTATATTTTTCAATATATTTGCGTCTGGGAGACATTTATATAAAAAAATTATACAATTTATACAAAAATTTTGGATGACATTTATAAAATTTCCTAAGACATTTATATTTCTTAAGATAAAATTTTGGATGACATTTATATTTCTTAAGATAAAATTTTGGATTACTCAACATGTGATAAGTTCTTAATCTACACATATTCTCAATCTTTTGCACTTAAATTATGGCACATTTCATAGAAAAATCTATGAACTTTTTGGATTTTAAGATTCTGGTCTATGTCAATCTCAAAATAAAATAGACTGTAATTCTTGCAGATCTGTAGACTAATGTATGATTTTTTAAGATGCACTTATGGAAAATATTATCCCATTCATAGCATGAGTTATTGCTAGCTCAAAAACAAATTTATATCATCTAAAATAAACATTGCACCTAATAAAAAAGTGATCTTACTGTCTAAATCTTGCACCATATTGTAAGCTACAGAGTTTACATCCCCCTGCTGCTTCCGTCTTGCTTTAAGTTGGCATTTTACTAAACGGGTTTGTGACCCCCTGAAGTTATGATCTAGTTTCGATACCTAATCACTTTTATGGAAATTCTTAATTTTACTTGTTTTAATTGAAGTGTTTGTAATTGTGAATAGTTTTCTTGCAGTGCAATGCAGTGTCATTCTCTGCCAATTGTAAGCTAATGGCTTCCTGCTCAGAGGATACGACAGTGACACTGTGGGAGTTATACCCACCTCGTACAGTAAATTAATCTTCACACCATGATTTGAAGTCAGCTGCAGATATTCAAGGCAATTGTGGACAATTTTACCCTTTTTAGGCACATAAAATATTGTACATATGGGTATCTACTGGTGAGCACAAACTCAATCCTTAATGTTATAACTTGAAGGGTATATAACATACATCAGGTAGCCAGTGTGATAACGTTTAAGTCGCAGCAGTTGTGTTTGAAAATCTCTTATGGAGAGGATTTATGAGGAACAGATACATGTGATGTTCCTCCTTCCATGCATGGCGTGTAGTTTTAATACATTATCTTTTGTATTAAGAAAATGAAGTTACTTGCATGTCTGGATTTATTAAGATTTGGTTGGATGTTTCCATCAATTCAAACATATCTTCACCTCTTCTCTGGGCAAAGTTTTAGAAAATCTCAAATTATTTTTTGTATTTATAGAAACCTTCACTATTCAGCTCATGATTATTCCATTTGCTTGAAGAAAACTGTCATCTCGGAAACATGAGCACATTATTTTGGTGCTGTGAATCGTGTTCTATCAATTGCACGTTTACTTTTTCAGGAAAAACTTATATTTTGTCTTGCTTGTTAAAAGAGAATTACTGTAAGATGTCTATCTCTCGGAGCTTACTGGGAATCATTGAGAATCTACGCAACGTGATGGTGAAAGGTCCTGGTTCTATAGGCTGTCTCACATTGTAAAAGTCCCAAGATACGAGATGTTTACATTATAAATGCCATATTCATTTTTCAGTGCTTCAAGTGTTAGAGCTAGTTTGTTTATATTTGAATCCGCCATGTTCAAATATTCCTCCACAATATAGCCACCAACATACGGCATTATCACTGGTCCATTATTTCAGGGACAAATTTCACTTGATCACCCCCTAGTTTGGGGATTAGACAGAAGATCCTTTTTTTTTTCCATCGTCATAAGCTGCCCTTTTTAAACTTTTCGAAAAAACCTCCTTATACAGTTAGCTCCGTTAATTTTGAAGTGAAAAATCTCAAATACCCTTGTTTAAATCACCTCATTTCTGCTGCTTATAGTTTGGAGGTGGGAATAATCTAGTGATTTCTATGATGATGGATGGCTAAGATCCAAAACATCTCTATCTCATCTAATCTAATATTATAATGGGATCTAATTTAATTATCTATCTACTATTTTAGTGGGAGAGTTGGGGTTGTAAACAAACAAACCCTAATTTTGTAACTGCGCAAACCCGTACAATATACGGCCAAACTACATCCACTAAACATCCCCGTGTCATGTACGTCAAATCAAAAAACCCCTCATCTTCTCTGTTAGCAAAAAAAAAAAAAAAAACCCCTAAATCCAAAACCTCAACTCATCTTCTCCCTATTCACCCTCTCTCTCACGCCGTCCTCTCTCACCCCATCGGTAGCAGCAATCGCCGATCGAGGTCGGACGAGGAAGAACTAGCCCGCTCCTCTCTTTCGAGATTCTCTCTCTCTCTCATGCCGTCTGAATCCTCTCTCGCGCGATCCTCTCTCCCTTTCCAAAAGTCCTCAACCACGAACCTCTCTTGCCATCCTCTCTCACCCCATCAATAGCAGTGGTCGCCAATCGAGGCCGCGAGAGGACGAACCGAACAGACGGGAGTTGTGTGAACCGGGTGAGGTTGGCAAATCGGTAACTTCTCCCTATTCTTATGCATTCTAAGCATAAAACTTCTATGGAAAATTACTATCTAGAAATTAATTAGTTATTACTATTTTATTTAACAAATCATTTGAGCCTGTTTATATGACAAATTTCAGTAAACCTGCTATGGGTTTTACGACTTTGCTAATATTTGTTAGGGCAAAAGCCAAAGTATCCCCCCATCGTTTGGCCCGAGTACAAAATGCCTATACAACGTTTGAAAAAGTACAACAAACTCATTTCTCCGTTAACTTAATCTCATCCGTTAAGTTATAATTATTAAATTACTTTTTTACCCTTACCCTTTCATAATCAAACCTCCTCCTCTTTTTTCTTTTTCCTCATTCCTTTTTTTCAAATCTCGATCGATCTGTCGTTTGAATAAATCAGAGTTCTTAGAAACCCTTGCCATGGCCATGATGCTCCTCATTCTCCTACTTGTGCTGCCGCTTCTCTCTCTGCAATCGATGGTCCTTTCTCTTTCTTCATCTTCCCTCTCTTTTGTTCTCGTTTTCACTTATTTGATGAATTTTTTATTTTGATTTTTTTTGTTTGATAAATTTAAGTAAGAGGATAGGGGATCTGTCGCCTCAGTGTGAACTTAAGATTTGTTGTACAACCTAATTTTAAAACCATCTTTCCCTCTCCCTTGGACCTAAGAAGTTCTCCGCAAATAAATATAAAAAAGTGAAATTAATACCAAAGCAGGATTGCACTTGCAATATCCAATAATATCCAGTTATTCTATCACCGTCTGCTCTTCAGTTTTAAACTATCCTCACAAAGACTGTTAATTCATAGTAGTAATAGAGGACAACAAGTTATTTTACAATACAATTATATTGGAAATGTATTGATCAAGAAGTGAAATACATTTAACTAGCTATGAGAAGAGGCCAAGTCATTTACAATTATATTGGAAAAATAACATACATTTAATGCCACGCCCCGCTTCCCGGGATACGAAACACAAGCACGTAACTGAGGCCCAGCGAATGATATAAGTACGCCAACTCATATCATCCATGAGCTGTACCAGTCTTACTCAACAATATAAGAAAAATGAATCACAACCACGCAGAAATCATAATCACATAAACGAGAATGAAATTCAATAACCAAATCTGGAATATAAGAACTTACCAAATAGCTCAAGAGGCTCCTGCTCCAATCGTAGAAGAACTGCTCATCAATGCCTTTCGAGAATTCTCCTTATACACCTGTACTTGTTCATCTAAAAAGAAAGAATAATTTGTCCTTAGAGCAAGTACCGACAACAAATAGTGAAAAGCAGAGAGTAAGGGAACAGGGTACATGAAGGAATATGAATCAAGATCAAATTGCAAAGACAATAATGGTACTAATAACAATGGTCGTAATCAAGTATATACGTGTCAATTTATGTCTGTTAGCATGTTATTTCTCCTATCTAGTGCACGTACTACTGTGTCCCATACCACAGATTCAATGCACGCACAACAGTGTTTGTTTTAGACTTCGTGGTGGGGTCTACAGAGCGTGTACTCGGTTTCAATAACAATCATTTACAATTTTCAATTTCCAATCAATCATTCACAATCAATACTTCTCCTTCCATGTCAATACGATATCAATTTACAATTTACAATCAATCATTCATTATCAATACTTCTCCTTCCATGTCAATACGATATCACAATAGGCCTTACCGAGTACATTTTCTGAGATTATCCACTACTAAGTCAACCCTTATAAACCCCGGCTTGTTTAGTATTTTATTATTATGTCACTCATGTCTATGCAAGTGCGTATAAGAATGTCAAGGGAATGATGATAATGCAGCAACATGATGCATTGCACAATAATAACATGAAATAGTAAATCTGAAACAACAATTCTGTTTATATTATTTTAACTGATTCCAATTATAACTGGGTCGAAACCTCAGTACAAGATGGGCAAGGCAGCAGGAATTATAAAATGTCATCACGCATATGTTCATTCAAGTGGATAATTAACATGCTACTATATCATGAAATGCATTACATTGTTATACAACAATTAGAATGTTCCTTACTGTGTACGAGCCAATTCACGATGTCATTGTTCAAGTCACGATATTTCAGTCAATCAATGTATTCAATCACCATTCATTTTCCTTATATACAATTCTAGTCATTTCATTTATGTCAATTGTGTATGTAGTAGGCTTGGGTTTGAGTCAATGAATACTAATAAGATGTCAAGAGTACGTCGGGTTAGCTCGTGTAAACCCTCGATACTCCCAACGGAAGGAACACAATGCAAATTAGAATAATTGAAATGGAACTACTTGCTTAGAGATCAAAAATCTTGAACTAGAATAAATAACGGAGTTCAAGTGGACTTGCCTTTTTCTTGTAGACGATTCAATAATTTAATAAGAATAATGGGATCAGAATCCCTGGGAGCAATCCCAAGAACACGTGCAAAATGCGCGCTAAAGTACCAAACAGTAGATTCTGCTCCACACCGGATCAGCCAGAACACGGGACGGCAAAATCAGATTTGCTGCGGCCAGAACACGGAACACCGAATCGACCAATAAGAATTCCTTCTACACATCCGACCCGATCCGAACACGAAACAGCAAAAACGGGATTTGGTGTGCGCCGAACACAGAACAGCGGACGCGACCACTCAGGAATCTTCCACGCAGCGGATCAGACCCGAACAGTAAACAGCGAATTGGGATCGAGTGCGGCAAAACAGCGGACAGCAAAAGCAGCCACTCACGGCTCGTCTTCCACCTCGCGACAGCGGAGGAGAGAGAGAGAGAGACGGCGGCAACTTGGCGACGACGTGCGGCGGGCTTGCGACGGCGTGGGACGACGGCACTGGTCGGGAAGCGACGCAGTGGCGAAAACTTCCGACGTCGAGAGCGACTCTATTTTCGCTCGAAAATAGAGGAAGGTAACTGGGCGTCTTCGGGATTAGGTGGCGGCGAAGCTTCTATGGGTTCAGCGAAGTTCTTCGTCAATTGGGGACTACGAGGTGAGTGAAGACGGTTGTGGTGTAGAGGCTGAAGCGGGGTTGCGACTGACGAAGCGGCGATCATGCGAGAGGGAGACAGGGCAGACACAGGCGGTGTTGATCGCGATCGAGGGGCGACGCAGCGGAGGGAGAAGATGGCGCTCGTTGGGGCTGAGGTCGAGCAGGGGTCAGCAATGGTGGTGCTGGTCGGAGTAGCGAGGAAGAAGACGATGGGATTCGAGCTTCGATGGGTTCGAGCAGCAATGGCGGGAAAGTGGATGGCGATAGCGGCGGTGCCATTGGAGGTGGATGATGGAGATGGGCACTCGACTGTGGTTGGAGCTTCGATGGTGCAGACGAGGAGTGCTGGCGTCTCGGAAAGGAGGAGGGCGATGATGGACTTCGACGAGGATTTGAGGAGGAGAAGGCGATCGACGGTGGATGGAGGTGGGGATCTCAGTGTTTGGGTTTGGGAAGAAGGAGGAAGGGGGTTTTGTTGGTTTGGAAAACAGAAAAGGGAGAGAGAGTAATGGTGGGGGTTTTAATAAAATAATAATTAAAGTAGTGGGTAGTTGGAGATAGTGGGGATGTGGTTACGGGGATGTGGAAAGAGTGGGGAAAAGTAGAGAAATTGTATACGGGTGAGTGTATGGATTTATGGGTTTGGGTTTAGGGTTAGAGTCCAATAGGAGATGAGATTGGGTTTGGGCTAAAATCCAATAAGATATGGGCTACTCTTTGGGCTTCAAATGAATATAATAAGTTCAATAACAATTGTTGGGCTTCAAACCAAAAGGAGGAGAGACAAGATTTTTAGTTTGGAATATAAATCTGTGTTTCAATAGGAGATTCAAAAGGCTTTAGATGCATTGGAATGATTTATACGGAATTTGAAATACCAGAATATATGGAGAAACGAAAAGAACTGGAAATCTGTATAATCGGAAACATGGGTTACATTTAACTAGCTTAATATATTTTGAGGTAGGGCTTCTCTACCTTTCTTAAAATAAAAAAAATACAGAATAGACATACATTATTTGTACAGTATAATTTACATGTTCAATGGGCGTTACTAGTTACATTATTCTTAGCAACAATCTAAAGTTATTTTGGAGTCATGTTTTTACAATAATTAAATGTAAATTAAACGCACGATGCTTTTTAAGGATGGGTTCTGCATTTTTATCCATAAATTTAAAAGAGAACTCTGATTTATTCGATCGACAGATCAATCGGAATTTGAAAAAAGAATGAAGAAAAAGGAAAAAGAAAGAAGCGATTTGATTATGAAAGGGTAAAGGTAAAAAAATAATTTAATAATTATAACTTAATGGATGGGGTTAAGTTAACGGAGAAATGGGTTTAGTGTACTTTTTCAAACGTTATATGGGCATTTTGTACTCAGGCCAAACGTTAGGGGGGGGGGGGTGTATTTTGATTTTTGCCCTATTTGTTATTATGTTTTTACTTTAGTTAAGTTATTTGAGAGGTTGGTTATCTAGAATGTTGTGTGAAAGTTGTGAAACTAGACTTAATGAAAATGTCGAACAGTGCTTTGTTCGAAGTCATCACTGATCGATGAGTTGCTTTATGGCTACGAGTTTGGAAACATTGTAGATTGATGAAGATCTGTGGATGGGGTTATGTCTCAACCCCCATGAACATGGAAAGTGGAATACATATCGACAAAAGAGTTGTGCTTGGTTGTAGGCGACACTTACTAAAAGTATTTGTTTTCGACAATTTTTTCTTGCAAGTTGAGTGTTGATTGTAGATTGGAAGATTTTTCAAATCATTTTCTATCATGAGACCTTTTTTTAGGAGTGTTTATGTGTACAGTGTTTTAGTATACAAATGAGCAACTACTTCAACTATTTTTGAAACAAATAGAATGATAATGTCGTGTTTAGTTGAAGTTGTTTTCAGGATGAAATGTGCTTGAACATGAGTGAGGTAGTCTATATTTTGGTAAATTGGAAATATGGATTAATTGAATAGAGGCACTGGAATCTCTGATGAATTTCATATCTTCATTGAACTCAAGTTTGTGTATTTAAGGGCTTTTCTTTCTAAGCATAAACTTCCATGAAGAATACAACACAATTTAAGTTTCGAGTTTTGACTGACACTGATCGAGATGTATTAGGTGTGTATAGTGAGTCAAATTATCAGTTTTCGTGAATTAGTATAACTTTGGTTTATTAATTAGGAGTCAATAATGCAACGAGAAAGCGTGACATGGTGCACATTAATTGTGGTGTGTTCCATCTATGTGTATGCAGGCATTTTTAGTGATTTGATCTTACTATTCACTTTGATGGGCTAGGAAAGTAGCGTGCAAGTAAATAAAGCTTATTCAATTGACCACATAAAAAAATAGTGCGGAACGAAGAGGATGGATACTTCCTGTATTCAAAAAAATTCATCGATCAGAATTTTGATGGTTAAAAGATTTCGATTAGTTAATATATGAATGGCGGTATGACTCAATAATTTACTTAATGAAATTAAAATATGCAGGCATTTTCAGTGACTTGGTCTTACTATTCACTTTGATAAACTTTGGTTTAATGTGTGGTTTAGATTAGGTTTTTGTTAACGAGGATATGTGTTGTTTGTTTATTGACAATGGTCACAACATTTATTATGTTTGTTCCTTTGAATTTGCAAATATCTGTTATTATGTTTGTTATTATGTTTTTACTTAGGTCCGGTGGCTAATTTTAGTTTAAATATAGATATCTGATGAATTTCATATCTTCATTGAACTCAAGTTTGTGTATTAAGGGTTGTTCTTAATGTATTCTAAGTAGAAACTTCCATGAAGACACAATTTAAGTTTCATGTTTTGACAGACATTGGTCGAGAAGTATTAGGTGTATAATGAATCAAATTATCAGTTTTCATGAATTACTATCTTTTGTTTAATAATTAGGAATCAATAATGCAACAAGAAAGCGTGACATGTGCACATTAATCGTAGTGCGTTCCATTTATGTGTAAGCTGGCATTTAAAGTACAGTTAGATAATTTAGGTAGTTTCCTGAATAATAATTTCAAAATATTAAATAATATCGAATAAATAATAATGTAGTAATATTTTTATGATATTGTCATAGGAATGAAGGGATCATGTAGCAGAATATATATATATATATATATATATATATATATATATATATATATATATATATATATATATATAGAAAGGGAGAGAGAGAGAAAGAGAGAGAAAAGTGAGCCTCATATAAAGTATGAGGAAATTTTCCTCATACAAAGTGATTATACTCACTTGGTGGGGCCATTATGGAAGATCCACTCCGTCCATCATGTTTATCATGCTAATGGATGTATGTGTAGAAAAAATCAAGTGGTTTGGAGGTCATTCCCCCATGCATCATGTGGTTGAAACAGGACTACTCGGAAGTTACAGGACTATTTGAGTTATATGAGAACATAATGTTTATTATTATGTCACAGGTAATAATCTACAGGGTAATAACATTAACATGGAAATAGTAGACAAAAGAGACTTACAATATCAAAGTGAAACACCAACTGAAATGCCTCAACAGTTGGAAATACTTAGGGAGAGGCGTAGACAAAATTACAGAATTAGAAGAGACAATATGATTGTAATACAATTGGAAGAGTTTAGACAAAGACAATGCCAAAATGCAAGAAATCGACAATTGCAGATATCTGAAGATCAGCTAACTGAACAAAGAGAGAGACGTAGACAGTATCAAAGGAAATAGACAATTGTTGATGTCAGATGATCAACTTGCTTAACAAAGAGAGAGACGTAGACAATATAAAAGAAATCGACGCTCTAATATGAATGTGCAACAATTGGCGGATGAAAGAATAAGAAATCAACAAAATAGGCAGAATCGAATGTTAATAATGTCTGAAAATCAACTAGCTGAACATAGGGTGAGACTTAGGTAATATCAAAGAAGTGGACGAGCTAATGGTACTGAAAATTCTATATTAAATCAAAGTATGAATTATCGAATCATTTCAAATATTTCACTTATTCTTCTAAAAACATGTCTTTATTGATAACATTTATATTTTTATTATGAAAGAAACAAATGATCATATTAGAGCGGTAGGAATAATACGAGGGGTTCCTAATAATTATCCAGATAGTGCTCCAATGCAACTAACTAATACAAACAACAATGAAGGAAATTCTATTATAAATGAAGGTATGATTTTATGGCACACTTTATTTTCCTTACCACAACTGTTTTTTCTTCTTCTTATTTCTGTGATCTTTCTTAATGTTAACATCGGAACAACTAAAAATGATCGAGTATCAAGAGGTGTTCCAGCTATTGTCAGGCACCATAATTATGCAAGAAACCATGTTGACACATCTAGTTGTCAACAATTTCATCTGCCACCTACAAGAAGGTGCCCACACTGTGCAGAAAAATTATTTTTTCATGAATCTGATGATTTTTGTTGTAAAGAAGGCAAAGTGCAATTGCCGAGAATATCAGTTCCCCCTGAATTGATGAGCATTTATCTTACATATTAGCATAGCGTCGCCAAGGTTAGAGTTACATTTTTTTTCTTCTTCAAGACATATTTATACAATCCCAAACTTGACAATCAATATACTTACCATTATTTCCATAATTTTTTCAGGATCAAGGATTGGATGTTATAGCTGAAGGATTAAATACATTGAAAAGCATGGTTCGTGACATGAACGAGGTTCGTAATTGTATATGATTAGCTTTTTATATTCGGAAATAGACTAATTGTTAACATATTCATCTAATTGCACATGAATTAGACAGTCAAGTCTCATTAGGAGAGATTTTGGGGATTTGAATGATCTGGTGAACAAGGAGAGTTGGGTTTGGGTTAGTGGATCAAGATCCAATAGGAGGTGGGCTTGGTCTATGGGCTCAAAATAATTTAATGAGTTCATCATAGAATTGGGTTCATACTAAATAATTAAACAATTGGGCTTAAATTAAACAATTGGGCTTGGGCTTCAAATCATTTAAACAGTAAATAATTAAGTTATTGGGCTTATAAAAATTGGGCTCAGATAATAAATAATAAAATAAAATAAGAAGTTGGGCTTATAAGAACAATTGGGCTTTATAAAATAATTGTATAATAAAATCAATTAAGAAAATAGTTACAAGATACTAAGAATTTAAAATACGGAGAAATACTTGAAAAAAATACATATTAACGGGAACAGGGGTTACATCTTCTTCTCTCTTATTCCCTCTTATTCCAGTAAAACTAAAACTCGAATCTAATATTCATCTTCTTCCTCATTCTCTTCCTCCAAATTCCAATATCCCAAACCCTAACGAAAAAAATCCCCCAAAATGGTCCCTCTCATCCTCCTCGAAATCAAAATAACCCTCTTGTTGTCAGTGATCCAAATCATCAAACCGTAATGGTAAGATCATCATTCTTCTGATTCGTTCCATTCAGATTTCTAGGTTCAGGGGTAGGGTTTTGTTTCATAAGTCTGATCTTCTTGATTCATTGATACATTGATTTTAGGCGTTGCCGAATAAGCAAACCGTCGATTACCCCTGCTTCAAACTTGTCATCTTCGGCGATGGTGGAATTGGTAATTATCTATCTTTTTTGGAGGGGAAAAAAATGTGATTCATTTTTTTATGAATAATTGAGGGAAATTTTTTATCTTTGATTTTCGATCTGGAGCATTTGTCCGATCCTTTGCAGATTTGGGATAAATGTTGGATCTTTAGGGTTTTGATCTTCGCCTTCACTTTCTATTTTCTTTTCATTTCTTTTCATATTTTGCGCTTCTTTGGATTGATGAGCTTCCTCTGTGCGTCGGTCTATTATGTTGTTTGTTTACTTCTTTTTACTATTTAAATAGTTGGTTTCTTTGTATTCGGTTTTTGCGTGACTTGTGCAGCTTTGTACTAGTTCTCTTCGTTATATATATAAATTTTGATGGTGGTTACCATGTATTAATATATAAAAATTAAAATGCTCCACCTTCTCAAGTTCTTTCCACATTTGACAAAAGAAAAAGAACTCAAACAAGTACTACCGCTTACAACAATAAGTGCATTTGTAATAGACGATGACACATCGGGTAAAAACAACTAAACTAAACTAAGGACAATATCGAGCTAGATCAGCAACAAAATATTTGGCTTGTGTTTATGAATCGTTGTACTTGATCCGTTTGACTTTGGTTTATTAAGGGCTCCACTATCCTCTATCGTGTTTTCAACCAACTTTTCATTTTTAACTGCATCAATTTTGGGATACCCTTAAACTAACTACTTAGAGCTCAATCTATCGTTATTTATCCCAAGTAACAAGAGTTCATCTATGGTGAAAACTAGTAAATAACCTAATAATATTTAGACATGACAGGCCCTTAAAATGTGATTTAATTTTTTTACATTGGCTAAATTTGAAAGAAAAAAAATCCTCACTCAAGTATTGTTCGTTTTCAAAAAAAACCAGTCATCATTTTTGTTGTTGAAAAAACCGCCCTCAACACTACAAATGGTAAGGAAATCCCCGGCGTTTATTTTGACCATTCCCGACATTTTTTAAAACGCCGGAATTGCCTCCCCGACGTTTTGAAAAGTGTCGGGTTTGCACGTGCCGGGGAAGAATATCACCTTTCCCGACGTTTGCAAACGCCGGAGTTTCATAGGATGTCCCGTCGCTTTTCAATGCAATCCTCGGCACTTTTAAATATTTTTTATTAATTTTTTAAAATTTTAAAACATCTACCCCGACATTTGAAAACGCCGGGTTAGACTATTATTATTATTATTTTAACTTTTGTGGGGAGCAATTATCATGTACACCCAAGAATACAAGTCTTCATACAACACAAATCTAGTAGCAATCTACGCTTAAGAATACAAGTCTTTATACAACACAAACCAAGTCTCTCACACCACATACAAATTCAGTCACCCTTCTTCCATTTTAATGAAGTTACTACTATATATCTATCATAGAATTTACAACCAAGCATAGACACTGCATAGATTCACTAGATACCTAAATTTGTTGTCAAAGCTTGTCATTGTTTGATCGAGACCTAGGCTTGAATTTCCCTCTCTATTACATATGCAACTACCTAAATAGTTCATTAGTCGGAGCGGAAAGACAAATAAATCTTCAACTAAATTCATAAAACAACAACAACAGTCTTTTTTCCAACTAGTTGGGGTCGGCTACATGAATCCTGGTTTTCCTTTCTGCTCGGTTAAACTAAATTTCAATCAAATGCAACACAACATAAGTAGTCTTTCTCAAAAAATATATAAGACATGGTTATGTTGCATTATTGTTCATGATACAATCATAGTACAAGAAAATGATATGAAAGGGCAATGAAATGAACAATCTACAGTGTTCCAACTCAAATTCACCAAGTAGTCAAGTACCCAACACTAAAATAGTTACAATGATAGTATTTAAGTGAGCCTTACAGTCAAATGATTAAGTTTTTGTCAAGCTTCAGGAAACTTTGTTTTCTTACATCCCATCTTTTGATTTCTCTACATATTTCCTTAATTTTATTCGAGCATTGTAGTTGGAGTCATCATCACTAATGCAGGGCTTCATGTTGTAGTATAGACCTTGCAATTGTAGCCATGGTCAAGAATGTAATGTTACAGTGCAAGTGCATTCCAAGGTCAATAAATATTACCATAGCAATTCCATTATCACACTACATACAAATTCAACCGAGGTCGTTTCGTCGGATTTTCCCTATTCTTTTGTAGTGATAAGATTTCATAATAATTTCCTAATGTGAGTAATATAAGCTCCCAAATGATGCTATCTTTTACTTAAAACAAGGGATGAGAATTTCGATGTAGCAACATCACAAAAGATGTGTAGGCATTGACTACTATTGTCTTGCCTTAAATGCAGATAGGTTTTGTTACATAACATACCTTTTGGATACAAACGAAGAAGATTGCATATGGAAGCTTACATTAATAGTCATCGATACCATAGTAGTTTATTCTTCCTCAGTATCAATGTATTCAATGAAACCTTTTGTTATCATCAACAATAAAAAAATGGATTCTTGATCGTAATGTCCCTTATGTAACTAAGACTTTGTTGTCATTGATCTCTTGTATTCACAATAAACCCAAACTACTCTGCAAATGCTTTCTTTTTCGTTACTAAAGTTTATTGAGACAATTTAAAATCTTCTGGGGATAGAATATGAACTCATAGAACAAGTGATTAACAAATTGATGTAATAAACAAAAATATACAACACATGCAATTTATACGAAAATGGTAGATAATCTTAGTTGCGATTATTTCATACCTTCACGTAACATAGCAATATTAATCTTCAATTTTGTGAGCATAGATGTTTGAATTGAATATGGATTGTATTCGTACACAAAGGTTAAGGTTAAGGGTATGGAACCTAGGGTATGGTGACCTAGGGTTAGGAACCCTAGCATCATATGATCATGGCTCGGATCTTGATGAAGATACAATGGTAGAAATATTTCACCATGTGTGTTGACTTATGAAGAATGAGAAGTTTCCAAAGTTTCTTGGAAACTTCCAAGAAGCTTCTACTTTTGGTGTTGGCATCTCATTTCACCACACATCTCTATCCACTCCACACTACTCCACCTACACCCTCCATCCTCCATCAATTTCCAGCTAAAAAAGGAAAACCCTAGCCCTCCATCTCCTATAAAATACCCACTCCATCCTCTTCTCATCCATTCTCCTCTTGTCTTGTTTTTGCTTCAAAAATAAAAAAGTAGAGAAGAAGAGAAAGGAGGAGTCTTGAGTAGTGGGAGAGGAGAAGAGTAGTAGGAGACTGAGATAGGCAAGTTCTACAAGTAAGGAGCAAAGGAAGGAGCAAGCAATCTACGCGGAGAAGTTCTCTTGCAACTACATGTGGGTGATTTCTCTTAACTCTATAAATTTAGTTTTTGACGTGTATGTGAATTTTAGCATGTGGAAATAGTTAGAGAAATTTTGATTATCATGTATAATAGTGGTGTGCTAAGAAAAAGATGGTTGTATGGTAAGAACAATATTTTTCTTGAGCTTTTGTTAAGAAGCATGTTTGTGAGGGTGAGTTTGGAAAATTCTTGCTCTCAAACGGTTCGGAATTTGAGGGTCAAATTTGGGAGATTTGTTCTTCGATGTATGTAGAGACTCCATGGGGTTTTTCATAATATTTGGAAGCGATTTAGTATCCCAAACAGCGAGTCCAATTCAGGACAGTGAGCAGCTGAAAATGCTGATGGCTGTGAAAATTTGTTGTGTCTTTCCGATTTTATAACTTATTGTGGACTGGGCATTTTGAGCTGAAAATTTTGTGGACACTCTTGTATGTGTATACAACTATAGTCTTAAATTTCATATTTTCCTGAGGTCGTTTGATACCTCAAAGAAATTGTAGAATGCACTGGTCTGGAATTGCAGCTGAAAGCTGACTGTTTTTGGACTGAAGTTCAAAGGTCATAACTAGTTGTGTGTGTATGATCTTGCTACGAAATTTTCGGAGTAACTTATGGTATGAGTCTATTTGATGATTCTCAAATTTTAGAATTTTTAGATAACATTTGATGAGGTTTCAAAAATAAACAGTATATCATGGCAAAGACCCCTGTTGAAAGAGCAGGTGGAAATTATATTTTGTTTGAGGAGTCATAACTCATTGTGTGATATGAATCTAAATACAAAATTTGGAAAAAATGGAATAGTATATGCGTGGATTAAGATTCTCAAATTTCATGAACTTTGGACTTAAGGTTGATTTTTTATTGAATTTTTAAGAGAACTAGGTTTAGCCTAGTGCAAATCGACTAGTCTGTGAAGATGGGAAATTCTGGAATTATTTGTTCAGAATTTGGGAAACTGACCAACTAGAGATTTGTAGTAGGAAGTCATACCTTTCTAACCCATCTGGAATTTTGTAATTCCAGCTTGTAGGTTGAGAGTTATGATTTTCCAAAGACTAGGGCAGATCCAGTCTAGTCGATGCCCTGTTTATTGAAAAATCAAATTTCCCCCTGTTTGTGCACCCGATGGAATTTTGGGTTTTTGAGGACTTTAGTGATGGAATCTGGCGACATATTCAACTAAAAAGTTGTAGTAGACACTCCCACCTTTCCATAGAACCCGGAGTCGAGTAATTCTGACGAGTGGGCAAATTTTTATGATGTTGGAAAGGTGCAGTAAGTGCATGAAGGAAGGTACAAGCTGAGAGTGTATGAGGTTTTATGGGGTCAAGATGATCGAATTTGAGAAAATGGTTAACTAGAGAGTTGTAGACTAGGATCTTACTTTCCAGAATGGGTAGTATTAAGCAATTCCGACTTGTGTGCTGGAAGTTATGGACGTTGCAAGTTTAGCAATCTGTTGTTTAGTTTGACTTCAAGCTTAAGTTAGCTCCGGGACTTGAGTTCTTTAAAGAATTGAGAAAGTCATCCACTAGGGGATTACAATAGATCTCCCTACCCTTCTAGAAAGTCTGATTGTGTTGGATTCCGATGAGGCTAGCTTGAGTTACAGCTACTACTATTTTTTGAACTATTTTATCAGACAATTGATGAGGAGCCCTCTGCGTACCATAGTTTGAATATTTTTATAATCAATTGTAATGAATTTATGTAATTTGTATTCCTTGTTCATAAACAAGATAAGGGTTGTAATTATTATTGTAACGATTCTATTTGGCAATAAAGGTTTTTAAATTTCCGTGTTATTTACTGTGTTGAGATACATTTGAATGAAAAGATTCTGGTGATGTCACGGATATCCTGTAATGGGAATCCGGGGCGTTATAGTTTGTATGTATTTACCAAATATTAGTAACAAAATGTATTACTACCATAACTCTCTCCTACTCACAGGTTTCACATTAAGAAAACAGATGAAGTAACTTACGCAACAATGATATCTCGTTTTTGACAAAAGGCGGGAATGACACTGAAAATTGCAGAGATCCCATATGAATAGAGTATTGAATATGGGGTTCCCAAGAATTCAGCAACCTCTGCTTGTCCACAATATATAGTGGACGACTACAACGACTATAATCTATATACAGTCTCAGTTCTTTGAGATGAATGTCCCAAATAATTCCCAACTCGGAATTGACATCAACCTAGAAAAGGAAATAAAAGAATTTAGTTAGTGGTAAAAGAAATCAGAAGATGGTTAATAGCGGAACAGAAACAACATCAACGAGAAAGCTTAATTTTATGTTAGTTTTAGTAGGTACGAGTTATCAATAATTAACATTTCATACTATATGACATGTCATAAGAAACTATTAGAGTTACAATAGTTTCTATACATGAGATCATGGCCATCCCTTCTTGCATCATGCATCATGCATCATGCATCATGTTGTTTCTTTGATTCTTTCATCTTTATCCACAAAACAAACACCTACATCATTACCCATTAACAACAGCAAGAGTGATGACGACAACAACAATAACAACCATTCATATATTTAATCTATTTATGTTGAAATAATGAATGTCTAACAATATATATAAAAATATTGCTACGGAAATTGAAATTGAACTAGGGCTAATTGGGAAATCAGAGACTTGATTTAAGAGTCAATTCCCATTATTGCCGCAAAAATTGAAATTGAAATTAGGGTTAAAAATGATACCTTTTTGCGAGTGGCTGAAGGAGAGAGTAGGGGAGCGACAAGCGGCAGCGACATCTCGGAGTGATGATAGGCGGGGGCATGCAGGGTCGAGAGAGGGAGGAGGGAAACAGATTTGGGGGTGGGGTGGGGATTTGCAGATAGAGTGAGGGATGACAAAGGGAAAGGCGATGATGGGGAAGGCGACAACGTTGCGAACGGTGATGGGCTTCGGCGGGAGTGAGCGGGAAAGAGGGAATTTGGGAATTGTGAGATTTAGGGTTGAGATTTTTTGGGTATTTAAGCCAGGTTTCCCTGATGTTTTGAAACACCCGGGTAGTCTAAGCACCCCCCTGACGCTTGAAAAACGCTGGGGATACCTCGACAAAACGACCCAAATGCCGAGGTAGTTTCGCCACGTTATCTCTTTTCATTTGTAGTGCAATTATGTTTCCAAAAAACCCAATGCGATGGCGTCATGTTCCGTTATATTTTTTTGACACATGCAGTGCACGTACCATTTTTTCAGACATTGTTGACCTGTATTAAAAAACCTCAATCATCTTTCCATTTTCAAAATAAAAAATAAAAAAAATCACTTATCTAATCAAGTTATTTAAAAAAAACCAAAGAACTAACGCTTTTCGCCATTTAAACCCATCTCGATCTCCAAATATCTTCTTCCTCCACCTTCTAGCAAAACCCCTTCTCCCGATCTGTAATGCCCCGATTTTCATTTATGAAAATTATTTGTTTTGCACGTAGTGTGCACGTGCAATTCTCGTAATATAAAATCTTATAATCATTTTCCTTATGGATGATGAGTATATGCATATATATATGTATATGTGTTCTTTATTATTTTTTATAAAAGGCCCTTGTCTCAAATAAACACAAGCCCAAAAATGTAATTTATTTATTTTGTAAAAAACTAATATTTTGGCCCATCAATTCAAGCCCATGAATTAATTCTTTTAATAACAACTTGTAAGGTAACATCTTTTAAAAGATTATTTTTATAAGGATGTATAATGTACAAGTTTTTATATGGAGACTAGTGCATGCACGTGCATTGCACGTACACGTGCATGAGCACCTTTCCTTGGCCGGTTTTTGGAAGAAGTGGAGTTAGTGTATAGGTGGTTACCTAGTTGTGGGTAGTTACTACAACTCTTATTCTCATCCTGGCCCTCCATCTCATAACCATCTACTCAATCCTAGCCCTCCATCTCACCCAAAGATTTAGTATAAATACCCCTCTCACTCATTTGTCTTTTACACTAAGAACTTTATTTGAAAGAAAGATATTTTTTTTTTAAGAGAGTTGTGAGTGAGTATCTTGGAGGCCGGTCATCACTTCAAAGGATTCTCGGTGGCAAGGAGCAAGGAGGAGGAGTCACATTATCACACTAGAAGGCTTTACGGGATTTCGTTAAACTCTTCAACAAGGTGGGTCTTTCTCAGGACTTCTAATATAGAGATCATGCTAGGGCTAATATTGATTGTTATCATGTTTGTGAAAAGTGGATTGATAGGGTGATCGTATATCAAAATGCTTTGTGTTATACTTATTGTGGAAGATGTGAATAGATGAAAAAGAACTAATGATAATTAGAGAACTGGAAATGACCTGTACAGCCGACCGATCATGTGAGCAGTCGACTGGTACACCGAAATAAAATATGAACAGTTCGGAATTTCATGAAACGATGTATTTAAGGTGAACTGTTAACTTGATTTTCTAGCATGTTAAATTGGAGTTAGCATTCATCTTCGTGGATAAATGATGAGTAAAGGAAAAATGTATGTTTAGCATCTCATTTGGAGGAAAGAACATACTAATTGTGTGAGATATACATTTAATCATAAACTATGTTATGATGATGGTAAATAGATAAGAATCACATGTTTATGTTGACATTGAACATACTGTAGTTGAATGAAATGTTGTGTGCTAATTGAAGAACAGAAGGGAGAGATGATCCCTTAATTCAAAAATTAACCCTGTTCAGTCGACTGAATGTATGTAACAGTCGACTGTACTGAACTTGAAAAGTTGTATAATTGAACTCTGTAGAACAGCCGACTGGTTTGAATGACAGTCTACTGCCCCGTAAATGATATTTAGATTTTGAACGCTGCGGAACAGTAGACTGGCCATGTGCAGCAGTCGACTCTTCCGAGCGGTTATTGTAGAACTTTCTTCGACTGAACAGGTCGACTGGATAAGCTCTAAGTCGACTGTCCAGATCACTTTGACATCTCAGAAATTCTATGAATTGTTTTATGGTAAAGATTATGAATCTTATGTTGAATGATTATTGGTTGTGACAAATTAAGTAAACTCTATTTGTCTTTGCATGACTTTATACCTGAAATGCAGCGAATCATTTATTTGAATTTATGAAAGTTGTATGAATGTGAAAGTTATGAACATGGAAAAGGAGAATCTATTGAGATTATGAAAATGAACTCACGAGCTAGTAACGCTCAATTTTGGTAATTGTGAATTGGAATTGAAACAAAAGAGTAGCTAAGTCTCCCACCGGCAATTGGAAATAAATGAAATGAAATTTGAAAAGAAAGACCAAGGTTGGTCATGTTGAATGAATGATTAAGTCCGGTATAGTGGAGAGGCTAACTCTAGAGCTTTGATTTTGTTCATGATTCTAATAAAATAAGGACTAGATACATAGTGAAGATGTGATGAAAGTAAGAGAAAAACATTGAGTATGAGGGCCATTGGATTGGCGGCGAGAGAGTATCCAAGGATGTCCCATGATGAGTCATGATAGGGCGTGGATACTGCTCCAGAGTACCGTCCTGGTGGCGACGCTCGTGGGGTGTTTTGACGACTGCGGGTGGTGTCATGTCTATGGTAGGAGCTGAATTACCACAGGATGCCTGCATGATGAGTCATGTGTTAGTGCGTTGGGATTCCCTTTAGGGCACCTAGATATGAGTTTGTATGTCAGAAAACATTTAGGATACTTACCGCAGTTACAGTAGTAGATTAAGTCATGACGAGGGATTGAACCCTACAAGATGAAGTACGATTAAGGGCTTGCCCTCGGACCTATGTAGTATGGAATGCATAGAATCCGAACAAGTGCGCATTAGTGTCATATAGCATAATAATTGCATTAAGGATTAAGTGCACAATCACAACACGACATCATTAAGATTTTCTCTTGAATTTGATATGTGATCAAGTTTGTGATTTGTTAAGAAATGAGAATCGTTATACTGTTTCTGGCATAGAGAGGATGACCATGTATAATTTTCGTCGGTTGAATAAACTGACGTGCCCACAGTTTTGTATGCAGGATAAATGGCTTGATAAAAGTGAAAGGAGAACTGATGCTTACAAATTATTCATTGTTGATGTACATTTATTTAAATGATGTAAATTACTTCCGCTGTCATTACATATACATTATTGTGTTATATGCTTCCACGGAAAAATGTAAAGTGTAAAATCTCATGTAACTCTGATGTAAAATGGAAGTTTCAATTCGTTGTAAAATTGTACCGAATGAGACGAAAAGATCATGTGGAAATCTCGAATTCAGTTGTATTTGGAATTCGGGGTGTTACACGATCACCCCCCCCCCCTTCCCCTGAAAAAAATAAAAATAAAAAGTAAAAAGAGAACCCCTACTCGGAAACCCTAGATATCATCCAAAAAAATGGCAGCGAAATCCCCATTAAAAAACTGTCTGAAAATGTCCGATAAATGTTTGTTGCCCTATAGTGCTAGTCCGGTCGCCCCACCATCGACAAGGACATCGCCAAACAAGTAGTCCTCGTGTCTAACCCCCTCCGGTCCCACACCACCACCACCTCCTCCCCCAAAAAATGGAACCGCCTCCTCCAAACCCTCACCTCCCTTAAATCCTCCATCATCGACGAATTCAAACTCAAGGAACACCAATTCCCCCAATGGGGCACCCTCATCCACAACCTTACCCACCTCTACCCCGAGAAACTCATCTCTAACATCTGCCGCCACTTCTACTCCCTCCCCCTTCTTACGCCTTCGCTGCCTTCCCCATCAAAGACATCCTCCTCCACCTCTGTTTCCTTGACCAGTCCGCCGTTTCCTCCGACCAGCTCGCACTTCACATTCAAGAACTCAAAGATGAACATGAAGTTTATCCCAACAATACTTTCGTTTGCGGTCACTCAATCTCTCTCCCCCTCCTCGCGATGTCCTCTTTGTTAAATGTCTCCTACAAGAATGTGAATGTGTTCAACAGAAGGGGAGCGACATTGGGTATTACGAAGCCACAAACGCTGGTTGAGAGTATGAGGAAAAATATTAAAGAGAGGATGGAGAGTGCATTGAGATCCGTGATGAAGAAGCCAGTGAAGAAGAAGATTCTTTTTAGGCTTTGCGGGTGCCAAGAGCAAGAGGGGGAATGGTTGATGAGAGGGGAGCGGATTGGGGTTGACGACTGGTAGAATGTGAGGATACTTGATTCGAAAGAGGCTGAGTTTGGAGAGCAGATGGGGGTGAGCTCGTTTGGGGTTGGGGTTGGGGGTGGGGGGGGGGGGGGAAGGTGTGGATTTTAATGTGCACTTGTTAATTTCAAGCACTGGTGGTGTAGCTGTGACAGATAATATAAGTTTTTTTTAATATGTATTTTGGGAATTTATTATGAAAATATGTGTCTGATATATTGTCTGATGTAAAGGGTTTATCACCAGGTATTTATGGAATTGTACTGTAGATTTGGTTTGTATCAGGAAGTGGTTTGTATCCTGATATATTTCCTGTTTATGCCGTATTTCTTTTGATAATTTTGATGAGAATGTGTTGAATGTGGTGGATAAAAATATGTGAGAATTTTATATAATGTACATTTTGTTTGTGAAAATATGTGAGAATGTATGAGGAAAATTTGTTCAGTCATATTTGGTGAATTATTGTTAGAATTTGATAACAGTTCATACCTGATTAAGTGAGTGATATGGCTAAAAATAGGATTAAATCGGGGCCGTTCAAATCGGACACGAATCTTAAAGCTCAGAGGTAAAACGGTGATTTCACCTACTAACAGGTCTGAAGTGGGAACCGAGTCTTTATTCAAAGCCCAATAACCCATGAACGGATCTGTCTTACTGGGTGCGGGTTTCAACCCGCAACGAACCCAGTCCAGCCGGATAGAATTAGGGTCCCTGATTAATACTAATCAACGGCCCTGATTCACATATATCCTTTCACTGGGAATTAGGGATCACATTCCTAATCTGATCACAGAGATTACATTCCTAATCTGATCACAGGGATTACATTCCTAATCTGATCCCAACGGCAACTATAAATACCTCCCATCCACCACTATTAAGAGGTAATCAATACTTTTCCAGTTTAAAGTTCTTGCTTAATCATTCAGATTACTGACAAGAGCGTCGGAGGGTGCGTCGCCGGGATCCATCTCGGTGTCTCGCACTTTTTGCAGGTTCGCAGCAGCGGTAAGAGACCAAGTCAACAAGTCGGTGAATGTCAACAGGTCAACAGGTTTGCCTTGTTCGTTTTCTCAAGAATCCACAAATTCTATCTGTTTGCCCCTACACCAGATTCAACGGCAACAGATTGGCACCGTCTGTGGGAACCGAAAAAGCAATCTGACCTAACTTCATCAACAATACTAGTTTCAAGCCATGCATCCAAAACAGAAGGGGAAGGCAGTGGTCTCCAACCGAAGAACCACTTCTCTTCCTCCTCTCCCTCCTCCGGTTCAAGGTCCTCCTACTCAACAGGCCCCTCAAGGGTCTCGGGGGGCTCCCGTCAGAGTCGTCCGAAGCAACATCCTCCTCACGACCAAGTCACGGGTCCCAATCCTTCAGTTGAATCCCTGGCTTCTCAAAGCTCTCCCGAGCGGGATCTTCGTCAAGTAATTGACGACCGCCAAAAGGGGGTCGACCTTAGAACTCGCCTGAATGGATGGCGGGCCCTTGGTCGAGTCCATCAACCTGAGAACTCAGGAGCTTCAAGAATCCGAACCCCCCGACGACCGAGGACTAGAAGATCCCCTCCCCCGAGGAGGCAAAGAGAGTCCCCTCAGCGTCATCGGCGGAGAACTCATTCTCCAGTAAGCCGAGCCACACATAGGGACCGCCAAGCTGGAGAGGCACCAGCCACAAGGGCAGATCTTCAAGACTTCCAAGCGACAGTCTTAAGGGCCCTTAACCTCGCCCCGAAGAACAACCAGTGGCCACCTACTCATGAGCCAGCTAGGAGCCACCGCCTTCACACTCTCAGTCCTCGTCCTTCTCCAAGCTTCCATTGCCGTAGCCCCAGTCCATCCTCGTACGAAGATGAGTCCCGGGGCTCAGTAAGATATGATGAAGACTCAGTCTACCGCCGTCTCCACGAGATGGAGAGGCGCCTCGGCCGAATTGACAAGGAAGAAGAGCAACGGGCGATAAACCTCCGCCTGAGCAGACCTCCATTCTCCCGCACCATCATGGAGGCCCCCATCCCAGAGAAATTCACACTGCCTCACTTCGAGTTGTATACCGGGGAGTCAGACCCCGTGGATCACATAGAGAGTTTCAAAACTCTCATGATGATCCACCGTGCTTCAGACGCCCTCCTCTGCAAGATCTTCCCTGCCACGCTGAAGGGGTCTGCACGGGAATGGTACTCTCGACTCACCCCGGCCTCCATCTTCTCATTCGATCAGTTCGAAGGGCTCTTCCTTACTCATTTCGTGAGTAGCCGTTGAGCTGAGAAAACAAGTGTATCTCTGGTGACCCTCAACCAAGGAAAGGGCGAACGCCTAAGAGATTACGTTCGACGCTTCACCGCCGAAGCCCGGTCCATTCCCTCCCTCAACCAGTCAGTAGCCTCTGCCGCATTTGAGCGCAACATCACTAATGCCAACCTTAGGGCATCCCTTGCCAAGAAGCCTCCTTGGGACTTCTCAGAGCTCCTACTTAGGGTAGAGAAGTATATACAAGCGGAAGAGGTTCTCAACCCCCTTGCTCTTGAGGAGACATCTTCCGGGAACAAACGGAAGAACACAAGTGAAGAGGGGTCCCAAAAATCCCAGAAGGACAGTAATGGCCAGCGCCGCTCGACTCCACGTTTTGAGAAGTTCACCCCCCTCATTGCTAATATATCAGAAGTTCTTATGGAGGTGGACAAGGAAGGACTACTCCGCGCTCCCCCTAGAATGAATACCCCTGGCAAGAACATGAACAAAGATAAGTGGTGCCGGTTTCACAGGGACCACGGCCACGACACGGATGATTGTTGGGCTCTCAAGGAGGAGATCGAAGAACTCATACAGCGGGGGCACCTGACCAAGTTCGTCCAAAGAGAGGGGGCCGAGCTTCCCCCCTGAGGAGCCAACAAGCGAACAAAAAAGCCCGCCGAGCCTCAAGACTCAGAATCTCCCAACTCCTCCCAAGAGGTCTTCACCTTATTGTAGAAGTAGGATCTTGATTTTCAATAAGGCCGATGCTTGTAACTCGGCCAATAGCATGTAATAATGGCTCGCCCTATTGAAGCGGCCACTTAGTTTATCTCAATAAAACTTTACATTTTTCATTGAAAATTATTGCTTTTGCTTCTTCTCTATCTCTTCGAGTCACATCTACGACTCGTTAAATGGTGAGTTCAGAGTACAGCTTCTTCTACATGGCTGCTCCCTCAACTTACTAACCTTTAACAACGAGTTCGGAGTCCAACACTTGGCTCGATTCCGCTTCAAATAACTTGCTCCTCAGTGAGTTAGAAGTGGTTCGCCATTCAGAATTGCTCCCACAACCGTTGAATCCCTCAAACGACGAGTTCGGAGTCCAACACTTGGCTCGATTCCGCTTCAAATAACTTGCTCCTCAGCGAGTTAGAAGTGGTTCGCCATTCGGAATTGCTCCCACAACCGTTGAATCCCTCTAACGACGAGTTCGGAGTCCAACACTTGACTCGATTCCGCTTCAAAAAACTTGCTCCTCAGCGAGTTAGAAGTGGTTCGCCATTCGGAATTGCTCCCACAACCGTTGAATCCCTCTAACGACGAGTTCGGAGTCCAACACTTGGCTCGATTTCACTTCAATTAACTTGCTCCTCAGCGAGTTAGAGGTGGTTCGCCATTCGGAACTGTTCCTACAACTGTTGATTCTCTCACTTAAATAACGAGTTCGGGGCACAACTCTCTCCTAGAATTCCTCCTCACACTCGTCTTCCAAATGGCTCTCTCCCAGAGCCGAGCTCTTCGCTCCGCTCGCCTCCAAAGCAGACCTCATCTCAGCGAGTTCGGGGCACAACTCACTCCTAGAGTTCCTCCTCACACGTCTCACAAATGGCTTTCTCCCAAACCCGAGCTCTTCGCTCCGCTTACCTCCAAGGCGGACCTTTTCTCAATGAGTTCGGAGCACAACTCTCTCCTAGAGTTCCTTCTCACACTCGTCTTCCAAATGGCTCTCTCCTAGAACCGAGCTCCTCGCTCCGCTCGCCTCCGAAGCGGACTTCTTCTCAACGAGTTTGGAGCACAACTCTCTCCTAGAGTTCCTCCTCACACTCGTCTTCCAAATGGCTCTCTCCCAGAGCCGAGCTCTTCGCTCCGCTCGCCTTCGAAGCAGACCTCTTCTCAACGAGTTCGGGGCACAACTCTCTCCAAAAGTTCCTCCTCACACTCGTCTTCCAAATGGCTCTCTCCCAGAGCCGAGCTCTTCACTCTGCTCACCTCCGAAGCGGACCTCTTCTCAACGAGTTCGGAGCACAACTCTCTCCTAGAGTTGCTCCTCAAACTCGTCTTCCAGATGGCTCTCCTAGAGCCGAGCTCTTCACTCTGCTCACCTCCAAAGCGGACCTTTTCTCAACGGGATCGGAGCACAACTCTCTCCTAGAGTTCCTCCTCAAACTTGTCTCTCAAATGGCTCTCCTAAAGCCGAGCTCTTCACTCCGCTCGCCTCCAAAGCGGAGATCTTCTCAAACAAGATCGGAGCACAACTCTCTCCTAGAGTTCCTCCTCACACTCGTCTTCCAAATGGCTCTCTCCCAAAGCCGAGCTCTTCGCTCCGCTCGCCTCCGAAGCAGACCTCTTCTCAACGAGTTCGGGGCACAACTCTCTCCTAGAGTTCCTCCTCACACTCGTCTTCCAAATGGCTCTCTCCCAGAGCCAAGCTCTTCACTCCACTCACCTCCGAAGCGGACTTCTTCTCAACGAGTTCGGAGCATAACTCTCTCCTAGAGTTGCTCCTCAAACTCACCTTCCAGATGGCTCTCCTAAAGCCGAGCTCTTCACTCCGCTCGCCTCCAAAGCGGGCCTCTTCTAAGCAAGTTTGGAGCTCAAAACTCTCTCATAGAGTTGCTCCTTACACTCTCTTCAAAGAATGGGTCTTCTCCACACCTAGGAGTGGAGCTCCTATTCAAAAATCTCCAAAACCAAACAGAACAGAGGCAGAGCTTCGGAGCTCTTCACCTCTCCCATATGCCGACCCCCTTCCTCGTCGAGCTCCGACCCATCTTCTCAAGCCGAAGAGCAGAGGCAGATCTCCGATCCATCCTCTCGAGATACCAAGCTACTATGGGCAGAGGGGGAACTACCGAGTCACCGAGCCGAGTGGACGAGGTACCGACCTCCACATATGGAGAAAAATTCTGCAGAGCTGGTTTCACCGTTGGATCATGCCAAAAAACGTGCTAGAACATGGTGAACGGCTCAGATCGCGCCACGTCTCCACAAAACAACAAGATAATGTTTTCTCGAAATTTGAGCCTCTTGTCTTGTGATTCGCGCCACAATCGTGATCAACCGTCCAGATGGAGCCACGTTGCTCGGATCTGAAATCCGAACTATCGATCTACCGAACTGCAAAGTGGCAAAAAATGTGCCTCAAAATCCGTGCTCGGATTCGCCGAACAAGTAAGCAGATAAAGAGGAAGAAAGAAAAAGAGGCTAACGGGTCGGGGTCGGATCTGATACCCACGATCCGACCCATACGTTTCTTGGCTTCTTCATTCTTCTCCTTCTTCTTCTTCAATCTTCCCGCCAAAAGTACCCAACACTTCTCCTCTTCCTCACTGTGCGAAAGAACAAGGCAGAGGAGAGAACCCAAATGCCTCTCCTCCCTTTCTTCTTTCTTTTCAGGGCCGAGCTTCGCCATGGCCGAGCTGCCGAGCCGAAGGGACAAGGTACCGACCTCCACATATGGAGAAAAATTCTGCCGATCCCATCTCGTCGTCGGATCGTCTCAAAATTCGTGCTAGAACATGATGAACAGCTCAGATCTCGCCACGTCTCCACAAAACGACAAGATAACGTTTTCTCGAAATTTGGGCCTCTTGTCTTGTGATTCGCGCTACGATCGTGATCAACTGTCCAGATGGAGCCACGTAGCTCGGATATGAAATCCGAGCTACCGATCTACCGAGCAGCAAAGTGGTGAAAAATGCCCCTTAAAATCCGTGCTCGGATTTGCCGGATAGGAAGCAGAGGAGAGAAGAAGAAAAGAAAAAAAAAAGAGGCCGGGTTCGGACCCATTAAGGGGACCCAAACCCAAACCGAACCAACCCCTCCTACTTCACTTCTCCTCTTCTTCTCCACTCTCCCGCCAAAACAAAACCCAATCAAAAAAAAAAAAAACACAGCTGGTCCCTTCTTCTTCTCCAAGCTCGTCTCCCACGTGCATCCATGCGCTCGTCTCCCTTGCGCATCCATGAGCTTGTCTCCCATCGTCAAGCTTACGAAGCTCCGACCACCATCAAGCATCGGTGTCCCCCCTCCATCAGCATGAGCTTCGCCGAGTTTCGAAGCTGAGCTCCTTCGCTCGGTTTAGTCGAACTCCAGTGGCGAGCCCTCTACCATGCCCTCGCTGAGCTCAAGCTACGCCGAGGAACCCACTGTCGAGTTCTTCACCACCTCCGAGCTCCCTCCGTCGTCAACACCGAACCCACCTCGAGCTCCTCCTCTTCGAGCTCTCCTCCACCGCTATGGGTTCGCCGACACTAAGCTATGAGCTCCCTTCCATCGCGTCCTCTCCGCTCCGACCACTCACGGCAGCCGAGCTCGAGCTCCGACGTCCTCTTCGTGGAGCTCCGAAGCATCGAGCTCTTCAATATGCCGACCCACTTCAATATGCCGAAGCTCCATTCCCGTCACCTCCAAGTCATGAGCTCCTCTCCCATGCCGAGCTCACCATCGGAGCTCCCCACGACAGCCGAAGTCTCCTTCGTCGAGCTCCGAAGCGCGAAGCTCCACTACAGTCTCGAGCTCCTCCTTCATCGATCGCCGAGCTCGCCACCACAATGCTATTGCCAAACTCCGATGTCGAAGCTCGAACTCCTTATCTTCTTCGTCAAGCTCCTCCCCTTTGCGAGCTCTTCTCCTCGCCGAGCTCGAACGACGGCCAAGCTGCAACCGTCGAGCGCTGACCTCAACTCCAAGTTCTTCACCAATCGAGCTCCCCCCTCCGCGAACTCCCCGCCGAACCACACCTTCGACGAGCTCCCAAATTCGTCGCGACGCTCGAAGGGCGAAAAGACGAGGAAGGAGGGAGAAAGGCGAAGGAGAAGAAAATGACAGAGTGGAGGAAAGAAAGAAAGAAAGAAAGAAAAGAAAAAAAAATTCCCACGTGGCTTCATCTCCAAGCTTCGGCAATTGCCGAGGCGCCGAGCCGAGCGGACGAGGTACCGACCCTGTAATTGGAGAAAATACCCGCCGACCCATACGATCCGTCCGATCGTCTTAAAATTCGCGTCGCGACACGATCGACGCTCAGAAACGCGCCACGTGTCCAGAACGTGATCTGCCTTGCGATGCGCGCACATCTGATCATGATCGATGCTCAGAAACGCGCCACGTGTCCAGGTAATATTTAATTAATTAATTAACTAATTTATTTGTTTTAATAATTTAAAAAATCCGAAAAAATATTTTAAAAATCGAAAAAAATTAATTAAAAATTCTAAAAATAATTATTAATTCAGAAAAATTATTTTTAAATTCTGAAAAAAATAATTATTAAATTAGAATAATTAATTAATATTTTCGAGAATTAATTATTTAATTCGAAAAATGAATAAAAAATTAAAAAAAATGAGAAAAAATTCAGAAAAATCTGAAAAAATCACCAAAAATGCAGAAAATTTTGAGAATATTTTTGGGTATTTTACAAGCCCAGAATAACACCGTTACACCACGAGCAAGATCCAAACTCCCTTCAGAACACCGATAAAATCCCGTACGCCATTAGAACAACAAAACTACTCCTCAAAGACTGTAAAACTCAGTCTCCAGGAGTGGGGGGCTCGTGATATGGCTAAAAATAGGATTAAATCGGGGCCGTTCAAATCGGACACGAATTTTAAAGCTCAGGGGTAAAACGGTAATTTCACCTACTAACATGTCTGAAGTGAGAACTGAGTCTTTATTCAAAGCCTAATAAACCATGAACGGATCTGTCTTACTGGGTGCGGGTTTCAACCCGCAACGAACCCAGTCCAGTCGGATAGAATTAGGGTCCCTGATTAATACTAATCAACGGCCCTGATTCACATATATCCTTTCACTGGGAATTAGGGAT
Source organism: Hemerocallis citrina (assembly GCA_017893485.1). NCBI lineage: Eukaryota > Viridiplantae > Streptophyta > Magnoliopsida > Asparagales > Asphodelaceae > Hemerocallis > Hemerocallis citrina. Next base: position 207,749,694 of record CM030363.1, on the reverse strand, counting down.
TACATTCCTAATCTGATCACAGGAATTACATTCCTAATCTGATCACAACGGCAACTATAAATACCCCCCATCCACCACTATTAAGAGGTAATCATTACTTTTCCAGTTTAAAGTTCTTGCTTAATCATTTAGATTACTGACAAGAGCGTCGGTGGGTGCGTCGCCGGGATCCATCCCGGTGTCTCGCACTTTTTGCAGGTTCGCAGCAGCGGCAAGAGACCAAGTCAATAAGTCGGTGAATGTCAACAGGTCAATAGGTTTGCCTTGTTCGTTTTCTCAAGAATCCACAAATTCTATCTGTTTGCCCCCACACCAGATTCAGCGGCAACAGTGAGGTTTCTGCTAAAAAATATTAGTTCTATGATGTTTTTTAAACAACTTATTTGATAAGCGAGGTTTTTGAAAAAATCTGGAAAGATGGATGAGGTTTTTCAATATAGAGGCAAAAATATCAGTTAATGGCACGTGTGTTGTACGTGTTAAAAACCTAACAGAACATGATACGGTCGAAATGGGTTTTTTGAAAACGCGGTTGAGGGCGGTTTTTTCGCACACAAAAAAAGATACTGTGGTTTTTTGGAAAACGGCCAATACTTAATAAATCCATCCCGAGAAAGAGAAATGTATGAATAGATTTCCAAATTGAGATTACTGTTCATCGTCTTCTTCCTTTTCCCCTCTTGATTTCCAGCTAGGGTTTCGCAGGGTATCGAGATGGTGAGAAGACGTCCCACGGCGTCCAACTTTGCCGTAGCAGGACGAGTTGGAACAATGGTATCAGAGCTCGATTATGATCCGACTGACGCCGCTGAACCTGAATGCGATCAAGAACTCTAACATGAAGCTGAGAATCCCCAAGAATCTAGGTCTGGACCTCGGTCAGGACCTAGGGAAAGGGATCAGGTCGCGCGAGATGACACCGGCGACGGTGGAGGGTCTCACAAGCGACCCAGCCTTGAGGAACATTTTGATCGATTCTTGAATGAATTCAAGAGTTTTAAGCAATTGGAAGAGAGGTTTGATCAATTTGAGGTAGCCATGGGTCTCAGAGTTTAAGATCCTGGTGGATCTAGTCGATCACCAGGTGCTCGATTTCCGGACCATCGACAATTTCGTGGGAGTGTAGAACGTGGAAATTTTGGTCAGTGAGGGCATGGTCGAGGAAATCAAGAATCAAGATTTGGGCGAGAACTGGAACCCAGATATGGACGAGATCAAGATTCAAGATATGGTCGAAATCAAGAATCCAGGTTCGATCGAGAGCAAAGACCAAGACATCAACATGATGCAGGTAACACTTTCTTTCCTCAGCATCCTAAGCTTGATCTTCATAATTTCGATCGGCCTGAAGATGTGCTAACTGGATTTATCATATGGAACACCATTTCTCCAGTCAGATGATTTTTGAAAGATAGCGAGAAAAGCCGCTATTTTGATTTGGGAAAGTTGTCCCTTTTGGGCTTTCGAAGTGGTTAGAGGATCTAGGATTTCTTGATTTCGTTGTATGAGAGGGTAATGGTGGGGATGGATGTGGAGGTTGTCAGGGATGTGGGTTTGTTCAATCCTGAACTGTTGCAGCTTCAGCAGATCTCTTCGGTTGCGTTGAAGGAGAATCCGTCGATCGCAGATCAGCTATTCTCTCAGTGGCACACTTCCCGATACAACAAAATTGGTAAAAGCCTTGCTTTGGTTGTTGCTAGATTCATTTTTTTTATCAATTGATTGTTATTGTTAGTTTTACAAGTTTCATATTGAGAGAGAGAGAGAAATTAGAGTTTTGGGAATTAAATACGACCAAAAGAAACAAGGAAACAACCAAAGCCGTCAAACTGCACAAAAAAACCCATTGATTGGTAGTCATTATTAGCATTATCTGCACAAAGATGGCTAAAACCTATTATGGTTCGGTAATGAAAAATAAGGATACATGAGTCCAAGTAACAAGTTTCAACCAAAAGAAACAAGAAAAACAACAAAACCTGACAAACCGCACGACAAAACCTACATAAACTCACTTGCACAGAAAGAAAGTAGAGCCCATGTCATCATGATCATTTCATGTAAGGAACCTATGCGATCTGGTTGGATTTATTAATTTAGGAATAACAGACACGATCTGAGAGGAGGATAAAAAATTGTGTGCAATTTTTTGGGTACATGGTCATGGCAGGACTTAGGGTTAGTTATTTACATGCAGGTGAAATCTTTGATTGAAGATGCAAGGTCGGGTTTGCCGATAATTGTGTCTGGGAGTTTAAATAGTGGAAATGCTGCTACAAGCAATTCATTGCCTTCCATGTTTCCTGCTGGAAGTGCACCTCTGCTTTCGCCAAGAAGCAGTTCTGGGTCTCCGCGGTTCATGAAACAGCGTAGTGGAGGGGCCGGTCCTTCATCTTTAGGATCTCCCCTGAAATTAGTCAGTGAGCATGTGAAAGAAGTTATACCTCAGGTAACTAAATATTTATTTGAAGCTGTGGATTTGAGAAGGTTAAATGGACTGTTACTTTCGTAGTCAGATTTGGTTTTGACAAGTTGCTTGATGTTCATGCAGTTCTATTTCCAGAATGGGCGCCCACCACCGAGTGATCTGAAAGAGCAATGTTTATCGGGAATAGAACAGATCTTCTTTGGCCACATGGATGGGATTCAAGTTCAAGGTTATTGTTAAAACCTGCCATTTTTTTAGTATCTTAGTTGAAAGTTGAAGGTTATATTGTCAATTTGTCATGTCCATAATATCAGTATGTTAATAGGATACTGAATCCAGCTATATGTTTTTTTAAATTTCAGACTTTAAGTCTGTCACAAAGGATATATGCAAGCAACCGTCATTTTTTGCTGGATCCCTTTTCAGATAAATTGATCTCGACTGCACAGGAACTGTAACAAGGTATATTTGATTCCTCTGATGAATTGTAAAATATAAGCTGATGATATGCAATAGTAGTTGAAAGTGTCTGAGATGTCGCTTGATATATTTCACTTTGGATTTGGTCTCGATTAGGTTCCTTGTCTTATAGTCATTGTTTTATTTCGAGCTGTCGCTGAAAGATCAGTAGTTTGAGTAAATGTGAAAACAAATGTCCCAATTACTAATTTATTCGTCCATCTTCTATGATTTGGACATTCTGATCCTAATATTGAATTTAGGGGGTGATAACATGCCGAGTTATATGGCCTGGGTCTGGGTCTGTATGTTTTGATGAGTCCAAATTTGCCAGTTTTTCATTGAAGCTTAACTGAGTAAGTGGGGCGTGAGTGCAAATTAATTCAACATATAGAATGCTTGGGGGATTGGGGGGGGGGGGTCTCCAACTTTCAAACTTCCTAAATAATCTGCCTATATGCTTTATAGTCAACTATCTTTTATACTATAAGTCAAGAAGGGTTGTGCAATGCTGGCTTCATTTCATTGTGTATGGTAAGCACTTCTCTATTTTATCTGAGTTGAGTAATGGTGAACAACACCATATAATCTTTTCATTGAATGTTCATATAAATCACTCTTTAGGTCATTGGTGCTACTATGACGTTTGTCAACTTAATCACATATTTTGACTTTTTGGTGCATTCAATGCATTAGGGTGATGTGTAATCACATATTTTTAGAAATTCCCAAAGCAATCTAAGGGATAAAAGAAGCGTTAAGATGTATATTTCAAAATCATATATCTGATCTTGCTGAATTTGAAATTTAATAACAGGTTATTTCTCTAATTATAAACTAGAAACTTCCTTTTCAACATATCTTTCCTATTATTACTTAAGAAGGGTTGTGCAAACCCTGCCTCATTTCATTGCCTGTTAAGCTAACCTACACACTGAACGCATGTGTTAATCATCTTAAGTTGTATTGGGAGATTAGTGGATATCGGTAAGTTCCCAACTATTAAGTCATTATATGGTCGATGCTTGACTTTAGACTAATGGTAAACAATTCACTATATTATGCGTGTTGAATGATAGTGAACAACGGGACCACTCCATAGTCTCCATATAAACTCTTGATTTAATGTCCAAAGTAAATATACGTATGAACTCTTTAGGCAATTGGTGCTACTATGCGATTTGTGAACATAATCTCATATTTATCTTTTTGGTGGATTACAACTCACTGTGAATTGAACACATGTTTTAAAATCCAAAAGAAAATTGTAGGGATAAGAAAGCGTTAAGTTTATTTTTGAACTTTACTTTGAAGGAAACAATGCATATCTGCCTAGTGGATTTTCCACTTCACTATCCTCATTGTTCTTCATTATATTTATTCGTTTATGTGGATTACATTTCTTGTCGTTTACAAATAATTTAGAATGCGACCACATGATGGATGAGTGAAAAGCATTTTAACAATTAATATTTGTTGTGCAGTATATGCATGGGTTGACGGTGCATTATCCAAATGGATGATCCATCTTGTGGCTCATAGCATTTTGGTGTACCAAATTTATCCACCATCCCGTGTCTTCAGCTTATGGTGTGGTCTGTGCTGTCTCTCTTCCACACTCTCATGTTTACGCATGTATATAATTTAGGGTCACCTGGTTTAAAACACTTGGTCAGGCCTTAAAAGTAAAGTTCGAGAGCAGTCCAAACTGATAAATGCAGTCACTTATGTTTGATAGTTTTTTTTTATATATCAGAAGTTGTATTACTAAGTAGCTAACCCTTTTTTTTATGTTTTTAGGGATGCATTCGTTAATTATTCGGTTAATAGCAACATGATGACGTTGGATATAGCTACCCAAATATTCACAATTTTGAAGCGATCAGATCTCAAGTACCTCACAGGTCAGTTCCATGTTTGGTAGAAAAATAAAATAAAATAAAGTAACCTGTTATCATTTAATTCAGGACATAGTGAGCTTCGGATTAAATTATATTAGGTTATGCTTTTTTTTTTTGCTATTCAGTTTTGCTTAGTTAATATGTCTTTTCTTATTTTGTTTATAATCTGGACCGATGTATGTGGGATATAGGAGGACTTCAAGCCTGTTTTACGGGAACTCTTGGTGAGCCATCCAGGGTTGGAATTCTTGCAGAGCACTCCTGAGTTTCAGGAAAGATATGGTAAGCTGTTTTATAACAACTGATTCCAATAGCGGAAGTCCTGTTATCAACTAGCCATATTGTAAAAATCAATATTTAGTCACATTGTGTAGATTAGTTGTTTGTTACAACATAGTTTCGACAGCTTAATATGTCACTTTTTTATGCTGGTTGTACCCAAATTGGTTGGGTTCAACCAACTTGATCAGGACATCGGTTCTGTTTTGTTATTTTGAGATTTAACCATATGTAGTTTATTTAAGAGATTTTTTTGAGAGATTTGTTTTAGATTTGAGAGATTTATTTTAGATTTGTTTGAAATTTGTTTTGGATTTGTTTTGAACTTGTATATAGGGCTTGAGAATAATGAGAAGTTATGCTATTCTTGATTAGCCAAATTATTGTGTTGAGTTATTGCTTCATCCATCTTTTTGTGTGAGAATTGAGAGAATTATTAGGGTTTGTGAGAAATCCTAATAAAGTATTAGGGTTTGTGATAAACTCTAAAACCACACCTAAATCCCCAAATTAAAAACTCCCAAACCCTAATCCCCAAAATCACTTATAACCCTAAACCCCTTCTGATATGGCTAAAAATAGGATTAAATCGGGACCGTTCAAATCGGACACAAATCTTAAAGCTCTCAGGGGTAAAACGGTAATTTCACCCATAAACGGATCTGTCCTACTGGGTACGGGTCCCAACCCGTTACAAACCAGTTCAGAAGGATAAAGAAGAATTCAGTTTCATAATTATCTCTAAGAGGTGGTTTTAACCACTTCTATCCATCAACACCGGGAAGTAAAGATTTGTTCTTATCTCGAAACAGATCCCTAAGGCGACTATAAAAACCCCTCTTCCCCCACCATAAGAAGGTAATCAATCTTTTTCTACATAAAGCTCTTTCATTTCTGACGCCGGGATCCATCCCGGTGTTTCGCATTTTTTGCAGATTCGCAGCAGCAGCAAGAAACCAAGTCAACACGTTAGTGAAGGTCAACAGGTCAAAAGGTTTGCCTTGTTCGTTTTCTCAAGAATCCACAAATTCTATCTATTGCCCCGAAACAAGATTCAACGACAACAGATTGGCGCCGTCTGTGGGAAGCACGAATAGCAATCCGACCTTCCTTCTACCAAAGCTACTCCAGCAATGCCTCCCAAGAGGAAGTCCGCAACCTCCAACCGTAAGACCACCTCCATTATTCCTCCTCCAGCTCAAGGTGTTCTTCCTCAACATGCCCCTCCAGGGTCTCGGGGGCTGCCCAGGGGGGCCCCCGTCGGAGTCGTTCGAAGCAACATCCTCCTCATGACCATGTAGCGGTTCCCAATCCTCCAATTGACTCTTTGGCTTCTCAAAGCCCTCCCGAGCGGGATCTCCGTCAAGTGATTGCCAACCGCCAAAAGGGGGTCGATCTCCGAACTCGCCTGAATGGATGGCGAGCCCTTGGGGGAGTCCATCAACCTGAGCACCCAGGGGTCTCAAGAGTCCGGACCCCTCGCAGACCGAGGACCAGAAGATCCCCTCTGCCAAGGAGGCGAAGAGAGTCCCCTCAACGTCATCGGCGGAGAAGTCATTCTCCAGTAAGCCGAGCCATACATAGGGACCGGTCACAAGCTGGAGAGGCACCGGTCACAAGGGCGGAGTTCCAAGATTTTCAAGAGACCGTTCTGCGGGCCCTCAACGCCGCTCCCAACCACGAGCAACGGGCACCTAGTCCTCAACCTGCCCTAAGTTGTCACTACCGCACTCCTAGTTCCCTTTCACATGGGAAAGAGTCTAGGGGATCGGCAGGGTATGACCGAAGGGACGGTCTACTGCCGTCTCCACAAGATGGAGAGGCATCTTGGTCGACTTGACAGAGAAGAGGAACAACGGGCGAGGAATTTTCGCACGAGCAAGCCCCCGTTCTCCCGAGCCATTATGGAAGCCCCGGTTCCGCAAAACTTTAAGCCTCCTAACTTTGAGTCATACAATGGGGAGTCGGACCCGCCGACCACATCGAGAGTTTGAAAACTCTCATGATGATCCACCAGACTTCGGATGCGCTCCTTTGCAAGACCTTCCCTTCCACGCTGAAGGAGTCTGCGAGAGAATAGTACCCTCGACTTGCTCCGGCCTCCATTTTCTCATTCGATCAGTTCGAGGGGCTCTTCCTTACTCATTTCGTGAGTAGCCGTTGGTCCGAGAAAATAAGTATCTTTGGTGACCTTCAACCAAAGAAGGGGAGAACGCCTAAGAGATTACGTTCGGCGCTTCACCGCCGAAGCCCGGTCTATTGCCTCCCTCAACCAATCAGTAGCCTCGGCAGCATTCAGGCACAACGTCACTAACTCCGACCTCAAGGCGTCCCTTGCAAAGAAGCTTCCTCGAGACTTTTCAGAACTCCTGCTTAGGAGTGAGAAGTACATCAGAGCAGAAGAGGCTCTCAACCCCTACTCTCGAGGAATCATCTTCCGGGAACAAACAGAAGAATACGAGCGAAGAAGGGTCCCAAAAACTCCAGAGGGACGACAATGTCCAATGCCACCCAGCTCCTTGTTTTGAGAAGTTTACCCCCCTTAATGCTAGTATATCAGCAGTTCTTATGGAGGTGGACAAAGAAGGGCTACTCCGCGCTCATTCTAGAATGAATACCCCCGACAAGAAAAGAAATAGGGATAAGTGGTGCCGCTTTCATAGGGACCACGGCCACGACACGGATGATTGTCGAGCTCTCAAAGAGGAGATCGAAGAGCTCATACAACGGGAACACCTGGACAAGTTCGTCCGAAGAGACGGGGCCGACCTTCCATCCCGAAGAGCTTACAAGCGAACAGAGAGGTCCGTCGAGTTCCAAGATTCCGAATCTGGGGTCGTCCTCCACTTCATCCGAGGAGGTCCAATAGGGGAGGAGAACCCAACTCCTCCCAAGAGGCCTTCACCCTATCGTAGAAGTAGGATCTCGGTTTTCAATAAGGCCGATGCTTGTAACCCGGCCATCAGCATGTAATAATGGTTCGCCCCCTTGAAGCGGCCGCTTAGTTTATTTCAATAAAACTTGCTTAGTTTATTTCAATAAAACTTAAACTTTTGTCTATTATTGCACTTTATTTCTACTTCTCCGAGTCACTTCTACGACTCGCTAAATGGTAAGTTAGGAGTCCAGCTTGTTCTACAAGGCTGCTCCCACAGCTTACTAAGCTCAAAAAACGAGTTCGGAGTCCAACACTTGGTTCGACGTTGCCTTTGCCGCTTGCAAACGAGCAAGTGCGGGGCAGCTCACCATTCGGAATTGCTCCTTCAACTCGTTACTTCTCTTAACAACAAGTTCGGAGTACAACACTGGATTCGACGTTGCCTTAGCCGCTTGCAAACAAGCAAGTGCCGGGCAGCTCACCATTCGGAATTGCTCTCACAACTGTTGAACCTCTTCTCAGCAAGTTTAGAGCTAAAACTCTCTCCTAGAGTTGCTCCTCAAACTTGTCTCCCCAACGGCTCTCTCCTAGAGCCAAGCTCTTTGCTCCGCTCGCCTCCAAAACGGACCTCTTCACAACAGTTCGGAGCATGACTCTTCCCTAGAGTTGCTCCTCAAACTTGTCTCCCAAACGGCTCTCTCCTAGAGCCAAGCTCTTCGCTCCGCTCGCCTCCAAAGCGGACCTCCTCTCAACGATTTCGGAGCACAACTCACTCCTAGAGTTCCTCCTCACACTCGTCTTCCAAACGGCTCTCTCCTATAGCCAAGTTCTTTGCTCCGCTCGCCTTCAAAGCGGACCTCTTCTCAACGAGTTCGGAGCACAACTCTCCTTTAGAGTTGCCCTCAAACTCGCCTCCCAAATGGCTCTCTCCTAGAGCCCTCGCCTAACCGAGCGACCTTCTTTCAAGTGACTTCGGAGCCTAACTCATCTAGAGACGCTCCTTAGACTCACCTCCAAGATCGGATCTTCTCACGAGTCATACAAAGCTCTCCTCAACTTCACAAAGACAAAAATGTTGCGGGACTATTTTGACAATGAAGAAGGATGTTTCTTCAACTTATTTCTGAAGAGAACTTGTAGACCTCTTGAGTTAACTTCGAAACAAGGGGTCACGCGCCCCAATCCGACCTCCGTAGCACCGGAAACGTCGGTTACAATACACATGCGCCGAGCACTCTTGCCACCGACGTCAAAATGCAAGAGAAACTAGGTACCCACATGCCACATGGCGCTTTCCTAGACTTTGGCAAGCTCTCTGAAGTCACTTGCCATCGTCCAAACGCAAGAAATTGCGTTGACTGGTCAACGGTCAACGGTCAAACTTGCCACGCGTCGCTCTCCTAGACTTTGACAACACGCTCCAATGTCACTTGCCACCGGAGCTGAAATGAGAGAAAAGCTCTGCCTCAAAATTTGTGTTCGATCAAGACCAACGGTTGTGATTAAAGCAAAAAGAAAAAAGTCAACGATCAACGTTGACTGAGTCAAAGGTCAACCGTTGACCGCCACTCGCCCCCGAGGTCACTTGCCACCGGAGCTGAAATAGGAGAAATTTTGTCTCTCGAAATTCGTGCTCAAACCCGATGTGCGGCTCAGACTCAACAAACAAACAAACAAAAAACGGATGGGTTAACGGGTCGGGTCCGAACCCGATAGAAACCCGAACCCGTTCCCATGTCATCTTCCCTGTGCTTTGGCACCAAAAAGCCAACACGGGCTCCTTCTTCAACCTTCCAAAAACCCAAAGCCATGCTTGCTCCTCCCTCGCTCGAAAAAGTGTCGAAGCTCCACTTCTCGAGCTAGGCCATCGCCAGCTTCTTCCCCACAAGCTCTGCCATGGCCAAACCAACCTCAGCTCCTTTCGAAGGCTCCGAGCTCGAACCTCCTCACCATCTGAGCTCCCTCACTCTGTCTTCGAGCTTTCTACCTCACCGCCAGTCCGCCGAGTTCACCTACCTTGTCAAGCCATCACCATGACTCTGCAACCGAGCTTGAGCTCGATCCTTGCCAAGCCGTCGAAGAGCTCAACGCTCCACCTCCACGACGCGAGCACCAACCTCCTCGAGCTCCGCCAAATACAAAGCTCCTCTCGTCTCCACTGCCGAGCTCGCTCCTCGCCGAGCTCCACCCCTGAGTTTCATCGAACCCAACATCTCCACTGTCTCGCGCTCGAAAGCTCGAGCCATCTCCGACAAGCTCCCACATCGAAGAGCTCCTTCGCCGAACGTCCCTCGCCTCGTTCGCCGAGCTCACAAGCTCCGAACCCATCTCGAGCTCATCCTCTTCGAGCTTTCCTTCACCGCCATGGGTTCGCCACCTTCCAAACTTCTCACGAGCTCCCCTCACAGCTGCCATCAAGCTCCGAAGCTCCCTCCCCGAGCTTACAAGCTCAGAACCCATCTCGAGCTCTCCTTCACCGCCATGGGTTCGCCACCCTCGCCAAGCTCCAACCGAGCTTCTTCTCCATCACCTTCGATGAGTCCTCGTCGAGCTCCGGAGTCGAGTCATCTCCATCGTCCCCTTCGCGAGCTCTCCTCCATCAGTCGAATCTCTTTCCTGTGCCGAGCTACACGCCGCCGTCGCCAAGCTCCACTCCCCAAGCTCCGTCGAAGCTCGAGCTCCTCTCTCATGGTTTCGCCAAGCTCGCCTCCTCTCGCAGAGCTCCGAACCCATCGCCAGAGCTCCCCCTCCGTCATCTCCATCGCCGAGCTTCAACGACGAGCTTCGTTTTGTCCTCGTCGAGCTCCGTCGTCCCTGAGCTCCTCTCGACGAAGCTGGAGATGAAGGGTGAGGTCGAAGACGTACTCAGAAAGGAAAGAAGCAGAAGTAGAAGGTGTGGTCGAAAGAAGGAAAAGAAACAGAGAAAGAAGAGAGAGCAGAGGTAGGAAAAGAAAATTGTGGTGAACGTTGACCAACTGTGCTACGTGTCAGCACGGTGGACATCGGCAGCTGGATCAGACCTCACTTGCCATCGACCTTCAAATGAGAGAAAAATGGGCTCCTCCCGATGTGCGCTCATCTGATCATGATCAACGTACCGAAACGCGCCACGTGTCTAGGTATTTATTTATTTATTTATTTATTTGAATTAATTATTTAATAAATTCGAAAAAATTAATTAAAAATCGAAAAAATTGATTAAAAAATTCTAAAAATAATTATTAATTCGGAAAATAATTTTAAATTCTGAAAATTATAATTATTAAATTAGTATAATCAATTAAAATTTTCGATAATTAATTATTTAATTCGGAAATTAATTAAAAATTCAAAAAAATAATTAAAAATTGAAAAAAAAATTGCAAAAAGAATATGGAAAAATCCAGAAAAATATGAGAATATTTTTGGGAATTTTACAAGCTCAGAATAATACCGTTACACCTCGAGCAAGATCCAAACTCCCTTAAGAACTCTGATAAAATTCCGTATGCCATTAGGGCAACAAAACTACTCAAAGACTAGAACTTAGTCTCCAGGAGTGGGGGGCTCGTGATATGGCAAAAAATAAGATTAAATCGGGACCGTTCAAATTGGACACGACTTTTGAAGCTCTCTGGGGTAAAACGGTAATTTCACCCATAAATGGATGTCCTACTGGGTACGGGTTCCAACCCGTTACAAACTAGTTCAAAAGGATAAAGAAGAATTCAGATTCATAAAACGGTAATTTCACCCATAAACTACTGGGTACGGGTCCCAACCCGTTACAAACCAGTTCAGAAGGATAAAGAAGAATTCAGATTCATAATTATCCCTAAGAGGTGGTTTTAACCACTTCTATCCATTCACACCGGGAAGTAGAGATTTGTTCTTATCTCGAAACGGATTCCTAAGGCGACTATAAAACCCCCTCTTCCCCCACCATAAGAAGGTAATCAATCTTTTCCTACATAATGCTCTTTCATAATCTTTTTGATTACTGACAAGAGCGTCGGAGGGTGCGTCGCTGGGATCCATCCCGGTGTTTCGCACTTTTTGCAGGTTCGTAGCAGCAGCAAGAAACCAAGCCAAACACGTTGGTGAAGGTCAACAGGTTTGCCTTGTTCGTTTTCTCAAGAATCCACAAATTCAATCTATTGCCCCCACACCAGATTTAGCGGTAACACCTTCTTCTTTATCACCTTTCTCTCCCCTCCCGATCTTCACCCTCGCCGTCGTCGAAACCCCCACTAGCGCCGCCCTCTCCAACCCCTAAACCCCTAACGCCCTACTGCCTCCCATCGACTTCACTCCCGAGCACCACCCTCCGCGCTCCGCCATCGCCCTCACATCCTGCACAACCACCGATTTCCGCCATCATTGCCGTTCTCCCTCTTTCCCTGCATCCCTCCTCGACCGCTGTCCTCACCAACCACTACCCTAAGTCTATTGCAGCACCCTCGTCGCTGCCAATATCGTCGTCCACAACCACCGCCGCAGCTTGCACCCTTGTCATCGACCGCCGAAGTCCCCTTGCTGTCGCTGACCCCCATCAGTACACCGACGTCTATTCTTTGTGGCGGCGATCCCTTCCATCGAATCTGGTAAATTCTTTCCACGTCTCCATTATTTGTGTTACTGCCTATCGCCTCTAAAATATTATTTGATGTATTTATCGTCCACAGATGTTGAGTGTGTGTGCTTTAAATTTCTGAATAGTGTACGAATCTTTATTGCATATCTTACTTTCTAGAACGCTTAGGTATATAATTATTGATTAGTAGGGCTGAATTTTAATTGGGTTTGTTACACTTATCTCATATCTTGAAAATGATTAACTGTTTTAATTCCTAATTGGATCCGCATTACATGTTGGTAAACTTAATCTGTTAATATTCTTGGAAATTCTCTACCTAGGGTTAAGTTTGCATCACTGCTCCAGTAATTTAACCAGTTAAATCCTAAATGATCGCATTTAATTTTTGACTTTATTTCTTAGGTAATCTATTTGCTAATTAATTAGTAGTTATTCTTGTTTGTTTAGTATCGACACTATATCCTGTGTGGCATGTTCATTAGATTATTTACAAGTGCTATTCTAACTCTTAGCCATTTAATTTTGAAACTTTTGGAACAATAATCAATGGAGGTCATCATTAACTAGTTTTCAAATTAGTTGTAGTTTAGTATAGTTTTATGTTTTAACAAGTCATTGTTTACTGCCCAACACATATCTTAGTATGTAAGAGTAATAAAAAATTATATAAAATATGTTGAAGAAGTGTACAAATTTTTTTAAATAAAAATTGAGGGCTATAATGGAGTAAGTGTCCAAAAAGTGTTGATGTGTGTGCATGCCCAATTTAATAATGGAAATGCTCACATTGCTTAGGTTATATCCATAATTGTGCTATATGATTGACTACCTGATAATTGCATGCTCTTTAGATACCATGAGCTTTCTGTAGTTACTTCTATACAATTACTAAAGTGGCTTTCTCTACTTGAAATATCACTAGAGTCGTGCAATATGGTTAAATGTCTAATAGGTGCATGCTTGTCATATTGCATGCAGTGATGCAGTTACTATTTACTCCCTGGGAGCGGAGCATTTGTTTTACTTTTTATGTCCTATCACTACCCTTGTTCTTATTCTTAAAATTACTTTAAAGGGCAATCCATCATAATCGGGATGGTCATAGTTGATCAAATCTACTTTCATCAGTAGACAAATCCTGCCAGGGATTGGCTCATCTTTTGTTAAGCGCTTCATCTAGTTGCTTGAAGTAATGAAACTGTGGATGTGTTTGTGTGCATAGCCACGTCGGTGATTGAGGCAATGAATTGGGGATTTGCTGTATTCACTGGTGGTTGTTGACGGAATGGATTGTGTGCACAACATGGATTGCGGTGTGTTACTATTATGTAGAAATACTTCTGTAATTATTGGATTCTGTCCACAGTAGAGTACGGATTATGATATTTGCAACTAGAATTAGATCTCTGTAAAGTTGTGTAAGGAACTGATGATTATTAGGAAGCATAATACAATTATGATCTTCAATTCTCAAATGTACTTTGAAGAGAATCACATGGATGTAAATCTCGGTTCTTTTTTAAAAAAAAGAGTAATAAATGAGGGTGGAGGCCAACCACAAACACCCCCTCCTTCCATTATATAGTTACATTCATTGTGAACGGAGAGGAGCTTATCTGGATAACACATGCTGTATACTTCAGGTAATATGTACAAAATAAAATTAGGAATATAGGATGGCTTCATTTCTGGATTAAAATGATGGGAGACAATGAGAGTGTATGCAAATAAGAAAGTAAGGGGATGATAGTAAGGTGGACTATGCTAGAAGGATGATAAAGTTAGTAATATCTAAATGCTGAAGGATGTTAAAAGATGTTCTAGTTGAGGTTGAGCATTAGAAAGAGAAACTGTGGCCAATTAGTTTTGTAATGAGAACATAGAGGATGTGACTACTGGTATAGGTCAGGTTGTTGGAGATCCAGGATTGGAACTGAAGACCTTGGGCAACACATTGTTTTGAAAGAAAATTGCTGGTAAACCTGGTTTCTGTTGGGCCCATCAGGATCGTCATTGTTCTCACCATCACCATCATCATCCTTCATTTGAGCCTTTTCCTTTTGAAATTTACATTGGACAATGCTCTATTAAAGATTTAACGGTATTTCTGAACTCCCAGTGAAGCTAATGTTAGTGCTCTTATGATGAGTGCCAAATTGTTGATCAAGGAAACTATAGACGATAAAGGAGCTTGCCGTCATTTGTAAATAAGAATTTGGTGATCTCCAAGTATAATTCTTGTAGAATGAGAGAAAGTCTAGAAGAAAGGGAATTATAGTAAATTTGTCACAGGGACTTGTGGTGGATTTTAAGGCATGGATAGCCAAGAGTCAAATAGAAAATGATCATACACTCTTTACAACCAAAGCCAACCAGAATATGTCACTCCGTAATCCATATATGTTGATTCATCTTAGCCCTTTTATATTTATTATTGTCCCAAATAAATAATTCCAAAATGTGTTTCATGTGATCAGCCACTCCTTATGAGACAGAATACGTGCGTGCAGTACATATGCTAAATCACAAGTGTGATATATTTCATTATGTATGATGTATGTCGTTAGAAATACATCTTCCATTAAACTCTTCCGTACATCATCCATTCAGAAGTTATGTATGATGATGTATTTCATCATGCATCACTGGCCTTCCAAATAATCCTTGTAATTGCACCTTCAATGTTTTAAACTCTTTATTGCTCCCAATCTCAGCTATCAGTATTTGCCTAGTATCCGTTAAGAATCTAACTTCTTTCATGTTTGTAATATCTTTCGTGCTACTTGCTTCACTTATTTGCTTAGTATGGATGAGCAAATTTATTCGAAAACCTCAACATCGACCTGAACTTTATTACTTTCTAGGTATATGATATTGGAAGTACATGTAATAACTGAAGCATTGGTAGGAAATACTGTGGAAAACCTTGCAGGTTATCAATACCAAATTGGCTATGGTATACATGTTTCTAGATGTGTTGATAATTTGATGTAAAGATGCATAGACCTTGGAATACAATTGTATGTGTTTCTCTGGTCATGTGTATGTTTTTTTGTTTAAATATAAGGAGAGACAGTTCGTCTTAACTTTGTTGATATTTGCTAACAAATTCTGGACTTGTGACCTTGCAATAGCAATTCCCTGATTCCCTGCCTTTCAACTATCTTCAAGTACCTCTTGAATGGTTGTAGACGTGTTGAAAAAGTAAGGACACATTATAACGGTTACTATTGTGTTTTTCTGACACAGTCCTATGTTCATAACGCAAATAGGAATAGTGAAAAATTAATTTCATACTCTATATAGGGTTTGTTGTTTCGTTTCTTGGTGTTGTGTCATCCTCATACCTCAGTATAACATCATCAGCATTGGAAGGGAGTTAGCAATAGGTGATTATGGTGACAATACACAAAATATTAAGAAAGTCCGAAGATGATTTTTAGGTATTACTAGCTTGAGTGGTTTTTCTGTAGTTGCTGGGCCTATCCTATCAGCACCATTTGTAGGAGAGTTTTGACAAGTTGAAATTGACATTACTAGTATAATTCAAATCTTTGTCATGATTTCTCCAAAATTTTGCTCTATTAGATGTCGCCCTTGATGGTGGTTGTTGATGGTTGCTTTTGAAGCAGAGTGATGCCTCTGCAGCATTACTCCTAGAAGAGAGATTTGGTTCAAACGATGAGATCTAGTTTGTGTTTGGTTATAAATGAATAAGATTTTACTCCTATTTTTAGTACAAGTTCTCGACCATTCTCTTTGGGGTCATTTGCAGTCCTAGAGAAACTTTGTTGTTTGAGAAAGTTGTGGTTTTTTTAAAACCAATTGGAAACGATAGCTAGTGTTTCTTCCGTCTGCATCATTTTTATCCTTTTTTTAGTACAAGTGTACAATCATTCTCTTCGGGGTCATTTGCAAGCCTAGAGAAACTTTGTTGTTTGAGAGAGTTCTGGTTTTTTTTAAAACCAATTGGATGTGATACCTAGTGTTTCTTCCTTCGGTATCATTTTTATGGTCGGTTAGGATATAGAGATCATAACTGAAGTTACTTTTTTAGTGGAGGTAGGGATATACTTATTTGCTATTCCTTTACCTCCACCTAGGATTGTAATTGAATTGTCAATTATGTAGTCTGCGAAATTTGCGAAGTTGAGTTAGGAAAAGAGAACTAGAGATAAAGCATGCAAGAAATATTGAAATAAATTGCTGGACTGGAGTATGGATATACTCGAAGAATCTGAACTTTTCTGTTGCTTTTAGTGAAGGTATCTCATTTTAAAGGAATACTGATCCCAAACAACCCAAAGATAGGATACCTTCAGGTGTATAAGATAATTGATTTACCTTAGTAGTTGGACATGACAAGTTACACATGTTAATGGTCATTGAAAGTTTCTATTATTAGTTCTGGCGAATTTTCAGTGAAGTTGGACATATTACTGACAGGATTTGTGTGGAATTAAATTTCCATTGGAAAAAATTAGTATATTCAGTTAAATCACATAAAAATAATTATGCTATAGTCAATGCATATCATTTCTTTTAAAAGACTATAGCTGTAAATGTATGAGGAATGCCATCCTTGCAAAAGCAAGTTAGTGGGATAATCTTCCTTCAACATTAGATAATGATTCTAACTTAATATAAATATAAGTTTAATCCATTTCTACTTCAGACCGTAGCAATTTCCCATACTGTAGATGTGGTTTTAGATACAAGCACTATTGTGTTTTACTTCTAATGCTTTAATTTTCTGAGCTTATTTACCAAGATGGTGTCATCTTTGACCTGTCCCATCTTGCTAGGAAACATGCCACCACATTTTAAACTGGCTTCCGCTATCCAGTAGTATATTTTTGTTCTTGCCTAAATAAAAAGATTCAATTTAATGAAATCTGTTTTATCAATCATCATAACCACAGTTTTTCTAATTCATTAATTGCACTCTTTACATTTGTTGTGATAGACCACAATTGTAACTCGGTTGATTTGCATCTAATCTTCTTGATTTAGTTTTGGTGTTTCAGCTTGTCAAAAAGCATTACTGTGGCAATAGCTAATTTATCTGACACATAATCTGCATCTTGTGACCAGCGAAAACTGTCATATACAGAATATTTTACTATGTGAATCGATCTGGAAATGGCCATCTGACACTCAGAGAGCTTAAACGTGGAAATTTAATTGCTGCAATGCAGCATGCAGATGAGGAAGAAGATATTAATAAGGTCTTGAGGTATGTTGGCCATATGAATGCTCTTACTGATTGGCTAACCAAAAATATTTCTGCAATTCAATAACTCTGCCCCGTCCCCTCTCCCCAAGGTCCTGCCATCTTTATAAGAATGCATGTTAACCTATTTTGCGTTGTTCATAATTAGACATACGGTGCATGGCTCTAACAATTTGCAGTCCAGTCTACAACACTTCCTATCTGTTTTGTCCACTTTGGAGGAAATGTTTATCAAGGTGGCTCCTTCCTGCCCTTGAAAAGATGAACACACATGACATACTTTTTTCTGATTTCTGCCCTACTACTGGATTATTTTCCTTACGCACAAGCTTGAATTATGTAACCTTTAAGATACTCATGCTAGACCAAGGCAGACATCAGGTTGACAACCTGTTCCTGAAATTATGTAAAAATTTCTCATGGAGCCTTCTGAGTTGTTCTGTTGCTATTGACTTTTAAAAAATATTGGATGATGGTGGTTAAAAGACAATAACGCTCGTCACTTCAGAGTTCATTTTCACGTGCCTGGTCATTCTGTCTTCCATGCTTTGAGTAGCTTGCGACAAAATTAGCACTATGTTCTGAATTTTCTTTCCTTGTGCAGGTACGTCTTTTCTGAGCACTTCTATGTGATCTTCTGCAAGTTTTGGGAACTAGATATAGATCACGATTTCTTGATCGATTAGGAGAACCTTATCAGATATGGAAACCATGCCCATACATAAAGAATTGTTGATAGAATTTTCTCACAGGTATTTTATATTTATTTTTGTACTCCTTATAAGATAACACACAATACACATGCATCTGTCCCATGCCATTTTACTTTTTTTTGAATTTGACATGTAGGTTCCTAGAAAATTTACGAGCAAAGTGGATGGAAAAATGGGACACGAGGATTTTGTTTACTTAATGCTGGCAGAGGAAGAAAAACCATCCGAACCTAGCCTTGAGTACTGGTAACTAATGATACTCCTAACTTAATTGCAAGTGCTTAGCATTTCCCATGGATTGGTGCGACCAAATTTTGCACTTTTTCTCGTGATTCACCCCTGAGGATTATGTGTTAGTCCATATAAAATTTGTGGATTATTTCCGTAACATGTGAAATTTTATAGAACAACAATTGACACCGTGATGTGAAACTACTTGTGAGTTTGTGATTTATCCAAGTAAATTAAATCAAATAGAGTTCATCAACACGTTTGAGCATAGTTATAGATTGAAGTTTAAAATATTTACGTGTTAATGGATTTTACAAGAGTTACATATTCACTAGCAGTTCACTTTAACACCCTAGACAACATTATCAACGAAACTAAAATCGTGCAATTTAAAACTGACGATATAAAAGTTTATAAGCTACAGGCATATAGAAACTCTCACTCTCATATATAGTTGCAGAGTCGACGTTTAATAATTTAGAGGTAATGAAAGTGAAATTCACTATTTGAAAAATTTACCAACTATGGACATGGAGGAATGTTGGATGAGAAGAGGAATGGTAGAGGAGGCTTGTAACCTTGAAGATGATGAATCACTAGAAGAAAGAAGGATAATAGTCCGTTTCACACCTTGCCTTGAAGTTTCACACATTCAAGACATGAACACGGAGACATCACATTCTCTTTGTTTGATTTTTTCATTCACCCAAATCATGTCCTTTTTACAATAACCCAAGCCTTTTATATATGCTACTACCACATACTCACACACACACAACTGCACACAACTGCACACAACTGCACACAACTGACAATTGACTGCATAACTGTTACATAACTGCATACTCACAACTGACTGCATACACACACTGACTGCACTGCACAGCATACACACTGACTGCACGCATACTGAAAACTGACTGCATAACTGATACTTGTACGAATCCCATGTTTCGTGGTGAGGAATATAGTTGGGCTTCATACTTGTACGAATTCTACGTTGAATCAGGACCACTGTAAAGTTGATTCTAACCTTATTTGCAATTTGACGGAACTCACTTGTACGGTAAGTACAAGGGTTGTTGTGTCTCCTCAATGTTTTATTGTATCTCATCCTCTTCATCTTCATCTTCGGAATTGTTTCTCGGACGAGGTGGGGGTCTATGGACAACTATCTTCCTACGAACACCACGTGCACTGGTTCGATGTGCAGGAGTAGTTAGTTTAGCATCTAAAGCTGCTCCTTCACCCACATCATTAGCTGGTGCACGACACAACGTAATCATCTTGCATGCAAAGTCCTTCGTCGGTTCTGCGACGTTACTCCTCAACACAACAGCACATTTTTTAGCCATAGTCCAAGTCTGGCTCATCTACAAAATATGAGAAGTTGAAATATTAAATACAGTGCATATGTATATATAAACCAAAATTTTAGAAAAACTTTAAAAGAATACAACTTAACAACTCAGGATTTTACGAAGAGCCAATGCCTTCGGTTGGAACATACGCAAATTCATCGAATGTTTGGCTGCTGGTTCGGCTGCTGGTCAACGAATCGGGACTACCACACTGCAGGAGTCTGCTCTGTCGGAG
This sequence comes from Hemerocallis citrina, assembly GCA_017893485.1. Classification (NCBI taxonomy): domain Eukaryota; kingdom Viridiplantae; phylum Streptophyta; class Magnoliopsida; order Asparagales; family Asphodelaceae; genus Hemerocallis; species Hemerocallis citrina. The sequence goes on along the minus strand of CM030363.1, from coordinate 207,729,400 downwards.
AGATATAACGTATAGTCATCCTCTCATTCCAAGCCATGTAAGTCGCATGCACCGATTCGTCAAACGGAGGAATGTCACCAATTATTTCGTCGAACCGGTGCTCATTCCATCTGTCAACATATGTTGCAAAGCATGCGGCCCAATTGTGTTCGGGTTGTCGACCCATTCCAGTAATAGAATGCATATCGGCATTGAACGGTTCAGCAACTTGAATATTTTGAAGGAGACCAAACTGACGTAGCACTCTATTAGCATAGTAGAATTCAACTGTGCCAAAGTTGATTAGTGGTGCCTTTGTCAGCCACTGATCGCATCTATACAAGCAAATAGATGGTAGTCGAGCCACATGCGCCTTCGTGTAGGCCTGCCACACGACACAATCATCTGCTAACCTATCTAATTCATCTCGAAAGTAAGTCAGGCATCTGTTGGGGTTGGCCGTCCATGTGAGATTGCCGGACCAGTAAACACCGAGTGGAGATAACATGTGTTGGTCCTCGGGGAGTTGGATCCAATTAGGTGATTGCCTCCGTAGTACGGGTCGACCAACATGAATACGCTCCCAACTCCAAACTTGTAGTAAGATCATTGGTCCATTCATTTGCATCGAACCAAGACTGCACAAACACAAACTCCTGTACAGGGGCAACAACGCGACACTACCCCAACTGTGCTGTCCGACTCTTCGCAGATCGGCAATCACTGGCAGGTACATCAAGGACACCGAATGACCAGTCAAATTCGGGAACATCACGCCGCCAAATAATGTAAGGATGTACGCCCTGCAATAACACTAACCTTCATCTCTGTGGAATCTTCATTCAGTTTATTCTTAAAAATCTCCTTCAACCACTTCAAGCAAATGAATTTTCCATTTACTGCACCGGTTTCGACTTCGACACCAAGATATTGTTCCACAAGAAATACCGGCTCGAAGTCCATTGTACCGGTCACTGCCTGCCCATCGACTGGAAGACGGTTAGTACGGAGACATCCTGTAGTGTTACGGTCATCTCCCCAACTGGAAGGTGAAAGATTTGTGTTTCAGGCCGCCATCTCTCAAGAAGTGCGGTAAGAAGAGGCCGATCACATTTGATGGATCTCATCAGTCCTATACCATATAACCTACAGTCCCGTAGGATCTCGTGAATCCGTGAGTGCATAGGAAGTGGATGACCCCCCTAAAGGTGGAATATTGAACTTACTATTTTGCCCACCATCATCTAAGCCTATCTAAAAAAGATCCGTTGGTGGTGTGAAGATAGTTGACGGGGTAAATAAGTATTTTTTAAAAAATGAGTCTCATCTATTTCCTTATTAAAAAAAATTCTTTACCAAAATTAAGAAAATATGGGAGATCTTTTCGATTTTTTTTTTTACAAAATAAACGACGGACGGAGCTTCATCTTCCTCATGTCCCAATTTTTTCCCCAAACGGTTCATCTTCTTCTGTCTTCTATATTTAGCAAAACTTCTATCGCAACTTCTAAGTATAGCAAACCATTATTCACTTCTATTCTAAAAATTGAGTTTTTAGCAAACGTTAGTGGGAGTATTTTCCAACTCAATCTCTATCTTTTGGGTTTTTAGAAAACAACAGTGGATGCTCTAAGAGGGTGTTTAGTTGCATGAAGTCCACTCTAGCAAAAAGAAAACCAAAGAAGTGCATTGTTCGCAGGTTTGTTTAGCTATTTTTGGATTTAATTGGATTCCTACTGGAGTGAACTGTAGCGATTTTTTAATTGTTTCTCTTTCCTTTCTTTTTACACTATCCAATAAAATAATTCCACGTACTTCTCTACATTAATTTTTTACTAATTTTCTTTTTTAATTTATCTCTCTTTCCTCTCTATCTTATCTATATAATAAATCACAAGGCAATTTTTTATTATCAAGTAGTACTCATTAAATTGAAAAAAAAATTAATGGCTCAAATTCTCCATCCCAAAACACATTTTTCTCCCCCAAAACTTATTCGTCTTTCTAATGGCACTAATTTTATTTATGTGTTTACATGTCTTTTCATATGTTGCATTGTTTGCGAAGATGTGCCGTATGCACGTGTCCTACACAGGTAATTTTTAGCGTGCTTGGGCTAATAATTTTTATTTCGGGCCGGGCTCGGGCTCATGTACTTGGACCCGAATCAAATTTATGCATCTGCATGTGTATATTTATGTATATATCACGTATATTTATATATTAGTTTTTAAAAAAAGATAATATTCATGTATATAAGTTGAAATGAGTATTACACTTTATAAGAAAGAAATTATGCCCTTATGTACAGAGTTAAAATGCAAAAAATAAATTAGATATGAATTATACAAAATTTTGTAGTATTCATACTATTATTATTTTATATCATATATTATTCTCGATGTCGTTTTATTTTGTTGGAAAGTTATATATTAAAACATGCATTAAGTAGTTCGGGCCTAGGTCCGAACCTATTTTTCGGGTCTAACTCGGCATGGGCTCAGGCCTTATTTTTAAAGCCCAAAGGAAAGTTGGGCCGAGCTTGGTCTCATATTTTAAACTTCAGGTTCAGGTCCGGCCGTTGCAAGCTTTATTTGTAAGGTCAAAGGATCGAATGCTTGCTTGCACAAGTCCCTAGTTATTAGATGAGAGTCCATTTGTGTGCAAAGATTCAAAAAAAAGTTTAAACCCCGTAAGATATTAAATCTCTAATATTATAATGGAAGAGTTGAGGTTGTCATTTGTAGACAACCTGTAATTTGTAGATATTTATTCAACCATCTAATCTCAATCATTCATTTTTAAGTGGGAGTTATATCAACCATTCATTTACTCAACTGTTGTTAATTACCACAATATCCTCAAAGTTCAAATTTATTTACGACATAATTATTTCCAAAAATGTCACTCATATAAAATAAAAGTTTGTGCCACTATGGATAATTTGTAAAGTGTATGTGATGAGTAAAGAGATCTCAGATTCGAGGCCATATTAGGTCTTATTATTTACTATATAAAAAAAAATTTAGAATGTGCATCGCACGTGTAGATTACTAGTGTTAAATAAATTGTTTATCCATACTTTAAGTCGTCACAAAATTAACAGTTTTTCAATAATTTAACAAATTAATATCACACAATGCACGAGTAAAAAGCATCCAAACAACATTTTTTTGTACACGTGTTTTATGGCACTATAAACTATTATAAACATAATGAACATTACGAATTTTTCATATAAAGTTTCACCAAGTGACTCAACTACTTCATAATATATGGTTTTCTTCCTATAAGTATAGGTCTCCATTTCCTCTGTATAGTTATTTGATTCAAAGATGTAGTTATAATATATGATTAGAGTATTAGCATGTTTGTTGTATGATGGTGAAATAAGAAAAGTATGATGAGTGTGAAAATGTATTGTAAGTATAAGGATCAATGAGACATTATATGGTTATTCAATATAGCATTCAGTCTGTGTAGATGTAAGTGAATTGCATTAAATCGTTAATTTTATGCAGAATATAAATGAGATATTGAAGGAAACCAAATAAACTATAAATTTTGGCGGATGAATTCTCCCTACACTCATCTGGAGTACGATTCAGTAATGTACACTCTCCATCTCTGATCGGTTCTGACCGGTTATTCTCAAGCCGCTTCAAAAGACCGAACCGACTCAGTTGTAATCATTACGATGCTGTAGTATACATTCTCCTTCTCTGATTGTTGCTTCTCAGGCCGTTTCAGAAGATCCAATTGGATTACGATCAATTGTTGTACACCTTCCTTCTCTAACCAGTGATTGACATTTCAGAAGACCTATCAGTTGGGTTAGTGGCCCATCTCTTTCTCTAACCGGTGATTGGCATTTCAGAAGACCTATCAGTTGGGTTAGTGGTCCTCTTATCAGATGGGGACGGGATAGAGACAATCTTAATAATACTAGGTATGGAGGATAACTATTGGATATGTACATTGTAGATTCAGATCCAGTAACTAATAGTGATCCACCGCCCGGGGTAATAGGACGGGTCATTGCTACTGCTCAAGATGAAGTGGACTTTTCCAGACGTTTGAAAGCACCGCAGAGGTGCTACGATTCACTAGGAGCGCATCACCCTTATACTACAACACACAACTACTATTCTCTTTTTAGAAGTCTATGTCTATACGAGTCTGTATTAGTCGTCTGTATGAGCCCAATGTTTCATTGAAAATGATGTATGAGTTCTTATTAGTCTATATGATAATTGTTCTCTATGAGTCCAGTAAGAGTTTTTTTAGGGGGGATAGTTTCTTTCGTTCTGTTCGTATAAAAGGTATGCCTATAAAAATATAAAAATAGAAATTGCTTTTCAAATGATAAAAAAGGAGAAAAATGGCTTTTGATGGATAGGATAATGGCCCAAGTATAAATTGTTTTAAAAATATATAGACGGAACATAGTGTTTTGTCTGCTATATTTGGCAATTGCCAAATCCGCTTCCCAAATTTGGCAAGCGACTGTTCCTCGTTTGCTAAATTTTGGCAAAATAGCAAACGAATGTGATGCTCTAAGGAATTATTGCTCCAAAAGAAAAGATGAATATCAATAGTATATGTAATTACTCCAAACTGCTAACTTAGAGGGTGGGTTCATAATGATTGGTTGCAAAGGAGTAACACTAGGGATGCTTTCAGATTGGATATGGATCAGATATTGCTATTCCAACATCTGTATCCACATTTCAACGCAGATTCAAATATGAAAATGAATATGACTTGGAAAAATAAAATCATATTTATATCAACAAATTTCAAATACGGATATAATTCGGATACGGTGTATCTAGTATGAATATGAATTCGGACATTATATAAAATAAATGTAGAAAGAAAAGAAAAATGAATATATGTATCTATAGAGAGCAGGGCCGGCCCTGAGTTTATGGGGACTCGAGGCAAACTTCCGAAATGGGGCCCCCACACATAATTTGTTTTTAAAAAGATTGGTAAAAAAAAATTTGGAAATTTTTTTTACTACAATTCTATCGATGAAGAAATAGATGTAGATTTAGGGATTTGAAAAAATAAATATCTTTACAAACCCAAGCCCAACTAAAATAAGCCTTCCCAAGTATTAATTTAAAAAATAAAAACCCAAAAAATTAAATTTGGGGGCCCTAAAAAATTATAACACGCAAAATATGTATATATAAATACAAGAATTTTTTTTGGGGCCCCTACAAATGCACAAAAATCGGGGGCCCGAGGCGGCCGCCTCCCCGGCCTCCACTAAGGAGCCGGCCCTGATAGAGAGAAAAAAGTGAAGGAAAGGTGGCATAGGAGGAAATTTCCTCCTGTGGCACCCTAAAAATCTTACTCTCTCCCAAATGCATGATTCGCACCATTTAAAGTGTCGAACATGTCAAAAAACATAATAGGAAGAAATATTATCAAAGTTTGATATGTTTTGCCGTTGCATTAAGTGATCGCAATTGCGAAAAAATTGTTCATTTACTTGAACGGTGTGAATCATGAAATTCGATAGCGGAGATTTAAGTTTTTGTTTTTTTGAGCATAAAAGGTTGGCCTAGCCACCCCCCCCCCCCCCCCCCCCCCCCCAGTTTCATTAAAAAGCTTTTAACAAAACCAAAAATCAAGTAACAGACAATGATGTTCATGTAACCCACAAGCGGGCCATGATGGTCATTCCCTGAACAAAATATGAGTCCCTCATCCATACATTGAACCACCCTAACATCTCCCAAAATACCTAACTCCAGAAACAAGAACGAAATACATGCAGAAACAAACATTGAACTACAAGAACCGAAAACAAATTGCAGCTAAGGTGCCTTGTGTGCCATATGAGATTTAAGTTTTTAGTGTACCATATGAGGGAATTTTCTCCTATGCCATAGGACCTTCCCTAATTTCATATATATATATATATATATAGAGAGAGAGAGAGTCCCCTTCCGTTGTGCACTAGGCCGTCGTGTGCACTCGGCCTTCCCGCTTTCGTATTGACGATCCGAACCGTTTAAATTGATCTGCAAATCTAAATTAGTCTAAATATGTAAAATCAAATTATTTGAAATTTATTTGCTCATCCATTGAAGTGTTACAAAATTGTATGGCTGAAAATCGTTGTTTTTTATAGTTACATGATGGATGGGCAAATGGATTTCAAATGATTTAATTTTACATATTTAGACTAATTTAGATGTGTAGATCAATGCGAACAGTTCGGATTGTCCATACGAAGGCAGGAAAGCCGAGTGCACACGGCGGCCTAGTGCACAGCGGAAGGGGACTCTCTCTCTCTCTCTCTATATATATATATATACTAGTTGAAATTTACCTTGCACCAAGTGCCCGTGGCTTGTTGCACATAAATATAGACTTTTTTCATCTAAATACACTTGCCTTTATCACACCGATATTCTTCAAACTACAAATTCGACTTAGTCAGTCATCTTAATAAGCAAACCATGAATTTCAAAATTACTCCAACGATAACAAGCTCATCGAAATCGGATTTGAAGCAAGCATCAAGAACCCAAAGCTAGACAACAACATAAAGATATAATTATTGTATTTTTCATAAAATTAAACATCATTTTCGACTTTAACTTTCTTGAACTAAAAACTAATATTAAAAAAAGATATTAAAAAAGAACAAATTAGTAATGGAAAATAGTGTTGCCCTGTGCAAATTGCACAGCCTAAAATAGTTTTTGAAGGCCTCATAAAATTATATAGAATTTTAAATAAATGTGAGAATTGGACTATAATTTCCCAAAAATGAATTCCTGTTGTACTTGAGCAGGAGGCCAACTTTTTGTAGAAAGGTCATGGCAGGGAAAAGCTAGGGTTTACATAAAATCTTTTAAATCAAATTTATCAAATTTACTTACTTCACAAGCCTACTAAATTTACATCTATCTACTCGGAAAAGCTAGGGTTTTCAGATCACGTAGTTAAGGATAGAAGGGAGTCTATTTGCGGAAGAGGCAGAAGAGAAGCTCTTTGTAGAAGCAAGACTATAGAGGAAGAGGGAGCAGAGGGTTTTAGGAAAATGAGTTTATTTATTTATTAATTTTTAATTTCAAGGATGGAGACAACGAGGATGAGGGACTTTTCGCTCGAAGTAGACGGCAAAGAAGAGGAGGAAATGGAGAGGAAGATGGATTTGTTCTTGTTTGGATTATTATAAAAACTAATTAAAGAAAGCGAAAAACCAAAATTAATAATTGCCATTGATCATTATGATCTATCTTCATGTCAGATCTACGGTTCAGATGATGTTTAAATGAATGGTTAAGACCGAGCTGTCGAAATTGATGGTTGAGCCATTAACTATCCTTTTGTCTGGTACCAAATATTTATAGTAAAATAATTATTTTTTTGGTTAATTATTCCGATCAGGATAAAAATGTAAATACAATGCCCACACAAATATACTATTGTATCTTGATGAGTCCATGACACAATCTAGCTTTGAAAAATTCTCACATCATGCTTGATTTGTATTCTACTTACTTACGTATCTTCATCAATGCTCCTAAACTTGTCATACAAAGTCCCAAAACAATGTAAGGAAGTACTAAACTTTTCTAATATTGATGTAAGAACCATGCTTTGTCATTAATAGACTTTTTTTAGTTGGGACACTCATAGTTACAAACTAATAAATAAAGATTTCCTATAGCATCACAGTTCACTTAAACAGAAAACGCAAACACAATTTCACTAAATTTTATCATGCAATGTGGATCGTATAGCCGTATTCATACCCACTCAACTCAAAAAATTTGACATTGATGAACTTGTCGATTTCCTAATCCATGCACTATTATTCAAATGATTCAGAAGTCGTCCTATACACATTTAGTTGTAGCAAACAACCTAGCAACTCATTAAGCTAATCTCTTTTCCATTAAAATCTTTAGAAATCCCCACGAGTTACATCAAAAGATACCGACGTATACAACAGACTCGTCCAAATTCATCAAAATACACCGAACCATAAAGCTACGTATTACTTCTTCCTCAAATTGAACCTATTCATTCCAATTATTAGTTTATCAGTTCTAGTAATTGTTACTAAACCCAACTAATGCTACAACTAACCAATCAACAAATATACTATTAGGTCTAGTTTGAAACAACAACAAAATATACATAAATCTCAATTATATTCCGCTAAATTAAACTGAAATTGCAATCAACCCCAACCACTACAAAATTCATTGATCACAGAAAAATTATAACATCTATACGAGTCCTAAATAATTGAGAAATTACAAAAGTAAACCGAAACATTTACCGGCTCCGCTGCATCAGCGGTTGCGCTCGGTCGAAAGTGACGAGGGGGTTGGAGATCGGCGATTCGGTGGCGGTAACCGAACCTTGAAGGTTTGGAAGGGAATGCACGAATCTTGAAGGGCACGTGGCGGTGGGAGGCGGGGATGGCGGTTAGAGCTCCGGCCTGCATTGCTCGCTCTCTTCTTCGTCTTTGATTTGGGGAGATTTTATTTGTTTATTTTTTTCGATTAAGTCCTTTGTATTTGGGTATTTATTTTGAATGGTTGAGATTTGATCTAGAAATATGAGATCTATGGTCTAGATCTACTCTGGACAGATTTATTGTGGCTTTTATAATAGAAAATAGATATATATATATATATATATATATATATATATATATATATATATAGTGTTTTTCTTTATGCACAGAACTTGTTGAAATAGCAAATTATATGCCCAATAGTTTTGGAGTTACAAATTGAGGATCCAAACTGTTCATCATAGATTCATAGTTCATATATTTCATGGAGGTAGGGAGGGAGGGATCACCATCAAGACTCTAGATTGTTAACTTGATACTGACAATTGTTCAAATAGCAAATTGGTCACTACAAAATTTTGGACATGATCATCATTCATATATTTTAGTTATTATGACTGTTGGATATCAGTACAAGTATCAAATTTGCAATGGTATTTATATCTAAGTATAGCATTTGTAGATAATAATACAAATATGAAATGATATTTGTAACTTAATGGGCAATGGCTTAGAATTTGTGTGTAAACCTAACACACATAATTGCCATTGAATTTTCAACGCGTCTATCATCGACGGCTTAAGTAATCAACCACTGTATATTAAAAAAATCGGCATATAAATACATATTGATGTTTCCTGGTTTTCTTATGGAAATTGATGTGTCATTGCATATGTGGTGTCATCTCAGTGTCCGTGCAACACAGTTCATTTGCTACTCATATACACTCTTTTATGAATTTTTTTGGTAGCTTTTTTAGATGAAATGTAAACTCACTCTTGCTCTCACCTTAAACTTTTTTCAAAAAGAGTTGGATCATTTTCGCTAACAGGTTACAGGACAATCTTCATGACTAAGAAGGTCCTATTTATCTGGATAAGTTTTATTTATTCAGGAATGTAGTCATGTTTGCTGTGTAATCTCAGTTTACATGGCACATGTTGTGTGTTAATATTTTCTAATCTCTCATTTATTATGTTACAGGGTACGAATTTACAACTATAGCAAAGGAAATGCTCTTGCAGTACTGAAGTTTCATAATGCTTCGGTATGGTTATTCCTTTTTGCTTTCCATACTATTTTCCTTTGTTACTTATGATCATTATCAAACTTTCACATGTTATCTATGCTGCAGATGCAGTATCCCTGCTAACTGTGAATTCCTTGAGCAATTTGGTAACATTTGACACAGTTGCATCTGACTATAACTGTCTAGAATTTGATTTGTTGGAAAATCTGAAGACAAGTGTTGTTTTTTTGGGGGGATCAAAAGGGTGGGGCGAAGCACCCTCCCAAAGGTTTCATTAATAAGCTTTTAACGAAATAGATACAACCAAAACGAATGATGTTCGTCCACCCTAACCGGCTGGGAGAATGAGACTCATTCAGAGCCAAAATACAACCCTAAAACCATAAGCAAGTAGCAGTACATCTACTCAGTCCACTACACCCAAACTATACATCACATATCACATATATCTATCCCCCAATAACAACCAAAAACATATAGGTAGAAGCTCCCAAAATGTAGCAGAAGTGTCATCAATCAAGTGTGCTCATTCTGATGCCCATCATATATCTATCCCCCAATAACAACCAAAAACATATAGGTGGAAGCCCAAAATGTAGCAGAAGTGTCATCAATCAAGTGTGCGCATTCTGATGCCCATCACCTGTGTCCTCAGAATCGGCCTTGTGTGTAGAAGTGGATTAATCCACGAATTTCTACTTGTTCCTCTTTTTTGCCTCCTCACCTGCTTTGGCCGACCAAAATACGATATTAGCCCTGATCATATTAAAGAGCTGATGATGATGTTGATGCAAGTGTGTGCCCCTAAAGATTTGTTTTCTTTCTAACCAAATGACCCAACAAACAGCTGCTGCACCAATATGCCACAGGACACGATCAGATTTATGAACATAATTAATCCCACCCATCCCCCCCCCCCCCCCCCCCCCCCCCCCCCCCCCCCCCAAAGGGCCACAATAGACTCCGGAATTGGGTTACTCGGCCAGTCTGAAGACAAGTTCAAATTACTGGAGAACTAGTCTGTTGTTGTTGTATTGATATGATGTGTAGGTCACATCCCCTTGTTTTATGCTCCCCTTGTCCAGCAAACATATTAGTATGTGGCCAATAATCTTTTGCATGCTATCCTATAGAAGCTTCTCTCTTAAAGCACAGAACAAGCTTAATGCTTTCTTAAATGGAAATAACGGTAAATAACCCTTTGGGGAACTACATTCAACTTAGTCACAGATAACCATAAATATGCACTCACAAATAAGCGTAAATCATATTTCATAGATCTACTGCATTTATCATATTTAATTTAGGACTTGGGAAGAAATTGTTTGATTGTAAAGAAATGACTTTCAATATGCTATATTGATCTCATATAAAGTTGAATTTTTTCTAGTGTGCTATGCAAATTAGAATTTATAATCCCAATTCTTTGCCCCTGAATCTATGGATCTTATATAGATAGGTGGACAGGGCCTCATTGGCAGTGTAATAAGGTTTTCTACACCTTTAACTTAAAAAAACTTAAAAAACAATGGTTGACCATCTGTTAATAATCCTCACCTATGTTGTTCTCTGTTTCCTTAAAGAAGTATTCTCGATGGAATTTAAGTGGTTGTAAAATAAATGATATGCCAATGATAAATCAATTGAACCGACTGAACGTTTTTCCAACAATAGCACAAATGAATGCTCTTGATGCATAGCTAATGTGTTCAAATCATATAGAATTTCATGCACGTGCCCTAACAGAGATCATGATGAAAGCGTTGATGATCCATTTAGAATTTTAGATGGTCTACCATCAGAAAATGCGCTGCAAATGAAGAAAAATATTCGCCAACCAATGCATTTCTTTTCTCTTAAAACACACAAATTCACTTGAAAGGGAACCATGCGCAGGGGACAATGTGTCTGCTCGAAACAGCATGGAATGTTTTGCTTGGACAAATAGTTTACTTTCAATTTCTGATCTCAAATAGAACCAGTTGGATTCCAAATTTTGAGGGTTTTCCAGATCATGTGCGATATATCATTAGTTTTGAAGAGTTTTAGAATGGAATGGTGATTAAAGATGAAAGGTGTTAATTTGTAAACCTAGCAATGATCTAATGACATTGACTGATCTTTTTATAATTGAGTTGAAGAATTTACACGGAGACAAATTTGAATGCATCCAAAGTGGACTTCGACTGTTTTTGAAGTAAACCGTTATCAGGTATATGTACCTTTGTAAATCATTTTGATGATATTTTTTAAAAGAAGGTTTTGTATTGATAAATAGCTAATAAGTATATAAAATTATCAGTGGCATTTATATTTTTCAATATATTTGCGTCTGGGAGACATTTATATAAAAAAATTATACAATTTATACAAAAATTTTGGATGACATTTATAAAATTTCTTAAGACATTTATATTTCTTAAGATAAAATTTTGGATGACATTTATATTTCTTAAGATAAAATTTTGGATTACTCAACATGTGATAAGTTCTTAATCTACACATATTCTCAATCTTTTGCACTTAAATTATGGCACATTTCATAGAAAAATCTATGAACTTTTTGGATTTTAAGATTCTGGTCTCTGTCAATCTCAAAATAAAATAGACTGTAATTCTTGCAGATCTGTAGACTAATGTATGATTTTTTAAGATGCACTTATGGAAAATATTATCCCATTCATAGCATGAGTTATTGCTAGCTCAAATACAAATTTATATCGTCTAAAATAAACATCGCACCTAATAAAAAAGTGATCTTACTGTCTAAATCTTGCACCATATTGTAAGCTACAGAGTTTACATCCCCCTGCTGCTTCCGTCTTGCCTTAAGTTGGCATTTTACTAAAAGGGTTTGTGACCTCCTGAAGTTATGATCTAGTTTCGATACCTAATCACTTTTATGGAAATTCTTAATTTTACTTGTTTTAATTGAAGTGTTTGTAATTGTGAATAGTTTTCTTGCAGTGCAATGCCGTGTCATTCTCCGCCAATTGTAAGCTAATGGCTTCCTGCTCAGAGGATACGACAGTGACACTGTGGGAGTTATACCCACCTCGTACAGTAAATTAATCTTCACACCATGATTTGAAGTTAGCTGCAGATATTCAAGGCAATTGTGGACAATTTTACCCTTTTTAGGCACATAAAATATTGTACATATGGGTATCTACTGGTGAGCACAAACTCAATCCTTAATGTTATAACTTGAAGGGTATATAACATACATCAGGTAGCTAGTGTGATAACGTTTAAGTCGCAGCAGTTGTGTTTGAAAATCTCTTGTGGAGAGGATTTATGAGGAACAGATACATGTGATGTGTTTTGAATCTCCTCCCCTGGCTAGTTCGACATTTTTCCTCCTTCCATGCATGGCGTGTAGTTTTAATACTTTATCTTTTGTATTAAGAAAATGAAGTTACTTGCATGTCTGGATTTATTAAGTTTTGGTTGGATGTTTCCATCAATTCAAACATATCTTCACCTCTTCTCTGGGCAAAGTTTTAGAAAATCTCAAATTATTTTTTGTATTTATAGAAACCTTCATTATTCAGCTCTTGATTATTCCATTTGCTTGAATAAAACTGTCATCTTGGAAACATGAGCACATTATTTTGGTGCTGTGAATCGTATTCTATCAATTGCACGTATACTTTTTCAGGAAAAACTTATATTTTATTTTGCTTGTTAAAAGAGAATTACTGTAAGATGTCTATCTCTGGAAGCTTGCTGGGAATCATTGATAATCTATGCAACGTGATGGTGAAAGGTCCTGGTTCTATATGCCGTCTCACATTGTAAAAGTCCCAAGGTACGAGATATTTACATTATAAATGCCATATTCATTTTTCAGTGCTTCAAGTGTTAGAGCTTGTTTGTTTATATTTGAATCCGCCATGTTCAAATATTCCTCCACAATATAGCCACCACCATACGGCATTATCACTGGTCCATTATTTCAGGGACAAATTTCACTTGATCACCCCCCAGTTTGGGGATTAGACAGAAGATCCTTTTTTTTTCCATCGTCATAAGTTGCCCTTTTTAAACTTTTCGAAAAAACCTCCTTATACAGTTAGCTCCGTTAATTTTGAAGTGAAAAATCTCAAATACCCTTGTTTAAATCACCTCATTTCTGCTGCTTATAGTTTGGAGGTGGGAATAATCTAGTGATTTCTATGATGATGGATGGCTAAGATCCAAAATATTTCTATCTAATCTAATCTAATATTATAATGGGATCTAATTTAATTATCTACTATTTTAGTGGGAGAGTTGGGGTTGTAAACAAACAAACCCTAATTTTGTAACTGCGCAAACCCGTGCAATATACGGCCAAACTACATCCACTAAACATCCCCGTGTCATGCACGTCAAATCAAAAAACCCCTCATCTTCTCTGTTAGCAAAAAAACAAACCCCTAAATCCAAAACCTCAACTCATCTTCTCCCTATTCACCCTCTCTCTCACGCCGTCCACTCTCACCCCATCGGCAGCAGCAATCGCCGATCGAGGTCGGACGAGGAAGAACTAGCCCGGTCCTCTCTTTCGCGATTCTCTCTTTCTCACGGCGTCTAAATCCTTTCTCGCGCCTCTCTCCCTTTCCAAAAGTCCTCAACAACGAACCTCTCTTGCCATCCTCTCTCACCCCATCAATAGCAGCGGTCGCCAATCGAGGCCGCGAGAGGACGAACCGAACCGACGGGAGTTGTGTGAACCGGGTGAGGTTGGCAAATCGGTAACTTCTCCCTGTTCTTATGCATTCTAAGCATAAACTTCTATGGAAAATTACTATCTAGAAATTAATTAGTTATTACTATTTTACCTAACAAATCATTTGAGCCTGTTTATATGACAAATTTCAGTAAACCTGCCATGGGTTTTACGACTTTTACAAAATGCCCATACAACGTTTGAAAAAGTACAAAAAACTCATTTCTCCGTTAACTTAACCTCATCCGTTAAGTTATAATTATTAAATTACTTTTTTACCCTTACCCTTTCATAATCAAACCTCCTCTTCTTTTTTCTTTTTCTTCATTCCTTTTTTTTCAAATCCCGATCGATCTGTCGTTTGAATAAATCAGAGTTCTCAGAAACCCTTGCCATGGCCATGAAGCTCCTCATTCTCCTACTTGTGCTGTCGCTTCTCTCTCTGCAATCAATGGTCCTTTCTCTTTCTTCGTCTTCCCTCTCTTTTGTTCTCATTTTCACTTATTTGATGAATTTTTTATTTTGATTTTTTTGTTTGATAAATTTAAGCAGAGGATAGGGGATCTGTCGCCTCAGTGTGAACTTAAGATTTGCTGTACAATCTAATTTTAAAACCATCTTTCCCTTTCCCTTGGACCTAAGAAATTCTCCGCAAATAAATATAAAAAAGTGAAATTAATACCAAAGCAGGATTGCACATGCAATATCCAATAATATCCAGTTATTCTATCACCGTCTGCTCTTCAGTTTTAAACTATCCTCACAAAGACTGTTAATTCATAGTAATAATAGAGGACAACAAGTTATTTTACAATACAATTATATTGGAAACGTATTGATCAAGAAGTGAAATACATTTAACTAGCTATGAGTAGAGGCCAAGTCATTTTACAATTATATTGGAAAAATAACATACATTTAACTAGCTTAATATATTTTGAGGTAGGGCTTCTCTACCTTTCTTAAAATAAAAAAAATACAGAATAGACATACATTATTTGTACAGTATAATTTACATGTTCAATGGGCGTTAATTGTAACACCCCGTACTTAAGCGGATATATATATAATATTATATATAGAAATATATATAATAATATATGAGATGAAGGTATTAATTAGTGGCCTATGGATGATCCTATGGGTTGATCAAAGGGTTTGATGAAGTGATGTGACCTATAGGATCTACTATGGGGCTATGCTTGGAATTAATGAATGAAAGAAAAGTGAATGCATGCATGGATAAATGATAGTGACTTGCATGGCTAAGTGCATGGCTAAGGGGATAAAATCCCATATCGGAATGGAGAAGAAAGAGAGTGTAAGATATGTATAGGAAACCAAATGATAAAGGTTACCTAAGGGTTAACCCACCTTTTGATGGTGCCTGTGGTGGGCGTGGTTAGAGTTTTGTGTCCGTTCTTTCGCGTGTGCGCACGTGTAGCCGCGTGCGCAGCTGAGCCGGGCTCGGGGCGTTACAAATGGTATCAGAGCCGACTTTCGACACCGAGTGTGTGCAAGATGTACGCCTGAGAAGAAGCTAGGTTGGGACAGGTCGTCCGGCAGGGTAATCCTCTCCACATCGGCTAGAAAGGGATCCTGAATCAAGTTGTAAGTCCGGGCTCAGGGAGGACGCTGAGTTCTTAAGGAGGGGTGTGTGTAACACTCCGTACTTAAGCGGATATATATATAATATTATATATAGAAATATATATAATAATATATGAGATGAAGGTATTAATTAGTGGCCTATGGATGATCCTATGGGTTGATCAAAGGGTTTGATGAAGTGATGTGGCCTATAGGATCTACTATGGGGCTATGCTTGGAATTAATGAATGAAAGAAAAGTGAATGCATGCATGGATAAATGATAGTGACGTGCATGGCTAAGTGCATGGCTAAGGGGATAAAATCCCATATCGGAATGGAGAAGGAAGAGAGTGTAAGATATGTATAGGAAACCAAATGATAAAGGTTACCTAAGGGTTAACCCACCTTTTGATGGTGCCTGTGGTGGGCGTGGTTAGAGTTTTGTGTCCGTTCTTTCGCGTGTGCGCACGTGTAGCCGCGTGCGCAGCTGAGCCGGGCTCGGGGCGTTACATTAATAGTTACATTATTCTTAGCAACAATCTAAAGTTATTTTGAAGTCATGTTTTTACAACAATTAAATGTAAATTAAACGCACGATGCTTTTTAAGGATGGGTTCTGCATTTTTATCCATAAATTTAAAAGATAACTTTGATTTATTCGATCGACAGATCGATCGGAATTTGAAAAAAGAATGAAGAAAAAGGAAAAAGAAAGAAGAGATTTGATTATGAAAGGGTAAGGGTAAAAAAATAATTTAATAATTATAACTTAACGGATGGGGTTAAGTTAACGGAGAAATGGGTTTAGTGTACTTTTTCAAACGTTGTATGGGCATTTTGTACTCAGGCCAAACGTTAGGTGGGTGGGGGGGGGGGGGGGGGGTATTTTGATTTTTGCCCTATTTGTTATTATGTTTTTACTTTAGTTAAGTTATTTGAGAGGTTGGTTATCTAGAATGTTGTGTGAAAGTTGTGAAACTAGACTTAATGAAAATGTCGAACAGTGCTTTGTTCGATGTCCTCACTGATCGATGAGTTGCTTTATGGCTACGAGTTTGGAAACATTGTAGATTGATGAAGATCTGTGGATGGGGTTATGTCTCAACCCCCATGAACATGGAAAGTGGAATACATATCGACAAAAGAGTTGTGCTTGGTTGTAGGCGACACTTACTAAAAGTATTTGTTTTCGACAATTTTTTCTTGCAAGTTGAGTGTTGATTGTAGATTAGAAGATCTTTCAAATCATTTTCTATCATGAGACCTTTTTTTAGGAGTGTTTATGTGTACAGTGTTTTAGTATACAAATGAGCAACTATCTCAACTATTTTTGAAACAAATAGAATGATAATGTCGTGTTTAGTTGAAGTTGTTTTCAGGATGAAATGTGCTTGAACATGAGTGAGGTAGTCTATATTTTGGGAAAATGAAAATATGGATTAATTGATTAGAGGCACTGCAATCTCTGATGAATTTCATATCTTCATTGAGCTCAAGTTTGTGTATTTAAGGGCTTTTCTTTCTAAGCATAAACTTCCATGAAGAATACAACACAATTTAAGTTTCGAGTTTTGACTGACACTGATCGAGATGTATTAGGTGTATAGTGAGTCAAATTATCAGTTTTCGTGAATTAGTATAACTTTGGTTTATTAATTAGGAGTCAATAATGCAACGAGAAAGCGTGACATGGTGCACATTAATTGTGGTGTGTTCCATCTATGTCTATGCAGGCATTTTTAGTGATTTGATCTTACTATTCACTTTGATGAGCCAGGAAAGTAGCGTGCAAGTAAATAAAGCTTATTCAATTGACCACATAAAAAAATAGTGCGGAAACGAAGAGGATGGATACTTCCTGTATTCAAAAAAATTCATCAATCAGAATTTTGATGGTTAAAAGATTTCGATTAGTTAATATATGAATGGCGGTATGACTCAATAATTTACTTAATGAAATTAAAATATGCAGGCATTTTCAGTGACTTGGTCTTACTATTCACTTTGATAAACTTTGGTTTAATGTGTGGTTTAGATTAGGTTTTTGTTAATGAGGATATGTGTGTTTTGTTTATTGACAATGGTCACAACATTTATTATGTTTGTTCCTTTGAATTTGCAAATATCTGTTATTATGTTTGTTATTATGTTTTTACTCAGGTCCGGTGGCTAATTTTAGTTTAAATATAGACATCTGATGAATTTCATATCTTCATTGAACTCAAGTTTGTGTATTTAAGGGTTGTTCTTAATGTATTCTAAGCAGAAACTTCCATGAAGACACAATTTAAGTTTCAAGTTTTGACAGACACTGGTCGAGAAGTATTAGGTGTATAATGAATCAAATTATCAGTTTTCATGAATTACTATCTTTTGTTTAATAATTAGGAATCAATAATGCAACAAGAAAGCGTGACATGTGCACATTAATCGTAGTGCGTTCCATTTATGTGTAAGCTGGCATTTAAAGTACAGTTAGATAATTTAGGTAGTTTCCTGAATAATAATTTCGAAATATTAAATAATATCAAATAAATAATAATGTAGTAATATTTTTATGATATTGTCATAGGAATGAAGGGATCATGTAGCAGAATATATATATATATATAGAGAGAGAGAAAGGGAGAGAGAGAGAGAGAAAAGTGAGCCTCATATAAAGTATGAGGAAATTTTCCTCATACAAAGTGATTATACTCACTTGGTGGGGCCATTATGGAAGAACCACTCCGTCCATAATGTTTATCATGCTAATCGATGTATGTGTAGAAAAAATCAAGTGGTTTGGAGGTCATTCACCCATGCATCATGTGGTTGAAACAGGACTACACGGAAGTTACAGGACTATTTGAGTTATATGACAACATAATGTTTATTATTATGTCACAGGTAATAATCTACAGGGTAATAACATTAACATGGAAATAGTAGACGAAAGAGACTTACAATATCAAAGTGAAACACCAACTGAAATGCCTCAACAGTTGGAAATACTTAGGGAGAGGCGTAGACAAAATTACAGAATTAGAAGAGACAATATGATTGTAATACAATTGGAAGAGTTTAGACAAAGACAATGCCAAAATGCAAGAAATCGACAATTGTAGATATCTGAAGATCAACTAACTGAACAAAGAGAGAGACGTAGACAGTATCAAAGGAAATAGACAATTGTTGATGTCAGAAGATCAACTTGCTGAACAAAGAGAGAGACGTAGACAATATCAAAGAAATCGACGCTCTAATATGAATGTGCAACAATTGGCTGATGAAAGAACAAGAAATCAACAAAATAGGCAGAATCGAATGTCAATAATGTCTGAAAATCAACTAGCTGAACACAGGGAGAGACTTAGGTAATATCAAAGAAGTCGACGAGCTAATGGTACTGAAAATTCTATATTAAATCAAAGTATGAATTATCGAATCATTTCAAATATTTCACTTATTCTTCTAAAAACATGTCTTTATTGATAACATTTATATTTTTTTATTATGAAAGAAACAAATGATCATATTAGAGCGGTAGGAATAATACGAGGGGTTCCTAAAAATGATCCAGATAGTGCTCCAATGCAACTAACTAATACAGACAACAATGAAGGAAATTCTATTATAAATGAAGGTATGATTTTATGGCACACTTTATTTTCCTTACCACTACTGTTTTTTCTTCTTCTTATTTCTGTGATCTTTCTTAATGTTAACATAGGAACAACTAAAAATAATCGAGTATCAAGAGGTGTTCCAGTTATTGTGAGGCACCATAATTATGCAAGAAACCATGTTGACACATCTAGTTGTCAACAATTTCATCTGCCACCTACAAGAAGGTGCCCACACTGTGCAGGAAAATTATTTTTTCATGAATCTGATGATTTTTGTTGTAAAGAAGGCAAAGTGCAATTGCCGAGAATATCAGTTCCCCCTGAATTGATGAGCATTTATCTTACATATTAGCATAGTGTCGCCAAGGTTAGAGTTACATTTTTTTCTTCTTCAAGACATATTTATACAATCCCAAACTTGACAATCAATATACTTACCATTATTTCCATAATTTTTTCAGGATCAAGGATTGGATGTTATAGCTGAAGGATTAAATACATTGAAAAGCATGGTTCATGACATGAACGAGGTTTGTAATTGTATATGATTAGCTTTTTATATTCGGAAATAGACTAGTTGTTAACATATTCATCTAATTGCACATGAATTAGACAGTCAAGTCTCATTAATGGATGTGGTATTTTCACTTTGTATCATAAAACTTAAAGAATTAAGTAACCTGGTAGCATAAAACTTGAATGTACTTCGTTAATTGCTAATTATTCTCCTTTATTTTCATAACAAATTTTTGAGATAGCTTGATATTTTGGTAGTTAAACCCTTCTTTTATTATGCCTTTTTGTAGGTGTGCATCACACGTGCATTATACTATGTTATTTAGCTAAAAAACTATGGCAACATATTCTAACGGATTCATTTCTTAAAACTTTGGCAACAGATTTTTTATTCTTAAAAATTAGAAACAAGTTTCTTTTTTAAATTTGACAATAGATATTTTTTAATCTTTTTAACTACCCATATTCTCTTAGTTGGCATAACTCCCATAGCAAATTGAACACCTTCATAACTATGAATGCTTCTTGAATAATACTGAAGGCAATAGTATTGTTTTGTGTAATCTTTTGAATATCAAAAGGTTATCTAAATAAATCACGTTACTTTAGAGGGGTCTTAATTTTCTCCTTTCGTTCTATGTTCTGATTTCTAAATGTGAAATGGATTGTTTGTGTTTAGGTTTGTGCTTTTCTGTTTAAACTTTTTTCTATGATGTGACAAAACTCAAAGTCTTTCTCTTTAGATTGCAAAATCATCACCTTATGTTCTAATCTAAATAATTTACTATATCTTTTTTATGTGCAATTTATTCAGTTTAATGACTATTTTTTATAGGCGTGTATCGCACGTGCATTATACTATCTACTCTACTATTTTAATGGGAGTTTGTCACCAAACAAACTTCTTTTGTAACCCAACAAACACGTGCAATGCACATGCATAACTAATATAAAGATGGTCTTAGGTTCGATGCCAGACAAAATCAAAATTTTCTTTTTAAAATATATATTTATAAAGACGTGGATTGCACGTGTAAATTACTAGTTAATATTATAAGGGGAGGCTTTAGTGTCATTTGTGAATCTATCAACTCGTGTGCGCACGTACATAACGAATACGAATGAGGTTTCAGGTTCGAGTCCTCACTACGTAGAGTTTTGATTAAATAAAAATTATTAAGACGTGTATTGTTAAAATGTGCATCCTCTATGGAGCACGTGGATGTCGAAATATTTACTTTTAAAAATATATATTTATTAAAATGTGCATCGCACGCATAAATTAGAAGTTAAAGATAATAGGCCATACTCTATGGAGCACGTGTCATCCTTAGTGTCCCCTTTCCTTCCATTGAACCTGAGCACGATCATCAATGGCTACTAGTCGGCCAGCTTTTCACTTTGATAGACCAACTTACCATCACCACCGCCTCCTCGAGACTGGTTCACATCCACTACCACTGCATCATTTCCTACTCATCCAAATCACCTCCCCACCTTCTCTCTCATTAGATCTCTCAGTCTCTCCCCTCGAGATAAGATCCCATTTCTCCAATCTCGAACTTATAACGAATTTCATGTTTCCAACACTAGAGCTGTAGAAAGAAACTTCTGATTTTTTCCCTCTAAATTTATAAAAGTGTCTTGGTTTAAGATCTAGAGATTCATACTATAAATTGTACATTATATAAATCAAAGTTATAAATTTTTCTTCTTCTTCTTTTTTTTTTCCTTACAAAATAAAATAAAAAATAAACCCATTATATAATGTACAATTTATAGTATAGAGAGAGAGAGAGGTTATAATATAATAAAAGTATAATAATATAATAATAATAAAGATGGGAGAGATTATAGAGAGGAGGGAGTTACGGGAATCAAATGGCTGATTGTGTGGAGGAGAATTAAAATTGTTATAACTGCTGTTTTAATGGGGAGGGATTTTAGGGCTTGTTGTTAGGGATTTAAATTTTGGGGTTACAGAATGTGGAGAGTGATAAGGAGAGATTTTGGGGATTTGAATGATCTGGTGAACAAGGAGAGTTGGGTTTGGGTTAGTGGATCAAGATCCAATAGGAGGTGGGCTTGGTCTATGGGCTCAAAACAATTTAATGAGTTCATCATAGAATTGGGTTCATACTAAATAATTAGACAATTGGGCTTAAATTAAACAATTGGGCTTGGGCTTCAAATCATTTAAACAGTAAATAATTAAGTTATTGGGCTTATAAAAATTGGGCTCAGATAATAAATAATAAAATAAAATAAGAAGTTGGGCTTATAAGAACAATTGGGCTTTATAAAATAGTTGTATAATATAATCAATTAAGAAAATAGTTACAAGATACTAAGAATTTAAAATACGGAGAAATACTTGAAAAAAATACATATTAACGGGAACAGGGGTTACATCTTCTTCTCTCTTATTCCCTCTTCTTCCAGTAAAACTAAAACTCGAATCTAATATTCTTCTTCTTCCTCATTCTCTTCCTCCAAATTCCAATATCCCAAACCCTAACAAAAAAAAAAAACTCCCCCAAAATGGTCTTTCTCATCCTCCTCGAAATCAAAATAACCCTCTTGTTGTCAGTGATCCAAATCATCAAACCGTAACGGTAAGATCATCATTCTTCTGATTCGTTCCATTCAGATTTCTAGGTTTAGGGGTTAGGGTTTTGTTTCATAAGTCTGATCTTCTTGATTCATTGATTCATTGATTTTAGGCATTGCTGAATAAGCAAACCGTCGATTACCCCTGCTTCAAACTCGTCATCTTCGGCGATGGTGGAATTGGTAATTATCTATCTTTTTGGAGGGGAAAAAAATGTGATTCATTTTTTAATGAATTGTGGGAAATTTGTTATCTTTGATTTTCGATCTGGAGCATTTGTCCGATCCTTTGCAGATTTGGGATAAATGTTGGATCTTTAGGGTTTTGATCTTCGCCTTCACTTTCTATTTTCTTTTCATTTCTTTTCATATTTTGCGCTTTTTTGGATTGATGAGCTTCCTCTGTGCGTTGGTCTATTATGTTGTTTGTTTACTTCTTTTTACTATTTAAATAGTTGGTTTCTTTGTATTCGGTTTTTGCGTGACTTGTGCAGCTTTGTACTAGTTCTCTTCGTTATATATATAAATTTTGATGGTGGTTACCATGTATTAATATATAAAAATTAAAAAGCTCCACCTTCTCAATTTCTTTCCACATTTTACAAAAGAAAAAGAACTCAAACAAGTACTACCGCTTACAACAATAAGTGCATTTGTAATAGACGATGACACATCGGGTAAAAACAACTAAACTAAACTAAGGACAATATCGAGCTAGATCAGCAACATAATATTTGGCTTGAGTTTATGAATCTTTGTACTTGATCCGTTTGACTTTGGTTTATTAAGGGCTCCACTATCCTCTATCGCGTTTTCAACCAACTTTTCATTTTTAACTGCATCAATTTTGGGATACCCTTAAACTAACTACTTAGAGCTCAATCTATCGTTATTTATCCCAAGTAACAAGAGTTCATCTATGGTGAAAACTAGTAAATAACCTAATAATATTTAGACATGACAGGCCCTTAAAATGTGATTTAATTTTTTTACATTGGCTAAATTTGAAAGAAAAAAAATCCTCACTCAAGTATTGTTCGTTTTAAAAAAAAACCAGTCATCATTTTTGTTGTTGAAAAAACCGCCCTCAACACTACAAATGGTAAGGAAATCCCCGGCGTTTATTTTGACCATTCCCGACATTTTTTAAAACGCCGGAATTGCCTCCCCGACGTTTTGAAAAGTGTCGGGTTTGCGCGTGCCGGGGAAGAATATCACCTTTCCCGACGTTTGCTAACGCCGGAGTTTCATAGGATGTCCCGTCGCTTTTCAATGCAATCCTCGGCGCTTTTAAATATTTTTTATTAATTTTTTAAAATTTTAAAACATCTACCCCGACATTTGAAAATGCCGGGTTAGACTATTATTATTATTATTATTATTATTTTAATTTTTGTGGGGAGCAATTATCATGTACACCCAAGAATACAAGTCTTCATACAACACAAATCTAGTAGCAATCTACGCTTAAGAATACAAGTCTTTATACAACACAAACCAAGTCTCTCACACCACATACAAATTCAGTCACCCTTCTTCCATTTTAATGAAGTAACTACTATATATCTATCATAGAATTTACAACCAAGCATAGACACTGCATAGATTCACTAGATACCTAAATTTGTTGTCGAAGCTTGTCATTGTTTGATCGAGACCTAGGCTTGAATTTCCCTCTCTATTCCATATGCAAGTACCTAAATATAGCAAAATAGTTCATTAGTCGGAGCGGAAAGACAAATAAATCTTCAACTAAATTCATAAAACAACAACAACAACAGTCTTTTTTCCAACTAGTTGGGGTCGGCTACATGAATCCTAGTTTTCCTTTCTGCTCGGTTAAACTAAATTTCAATCAAATGCAACACAACATATAGTCTTTCTCAAAAAATATATAAGACATGGTTATGTTGCATTATTGTTCATGATACAATCATAGTACAAGAAAATGATATGAAAGGGCAATGAAATGAACAATCTACAGTGTTCCAACTCAAATTCACCAAGTAGTCAAGTACCCAACACTAAAATAGTTACAATGATAGTCAATTTAAGTGAGCCTTACAGTCAAATGATTCAGTTTTAGTCAAGCTTCAGGAAACTTTGTTTTCTTACATCCCATCTTTTGATTTCTCAACATGTTTCCTTAATTTTATTCCAGCGTTGTAGTTGGAGTCATCATCACTAATGCAGGGCTTCATGTTGTAGTCTAGACCTTGAAATTGTAGCCATGGTCAAGAATGTAATGTTACAGTGCAAGTGCATTCCAAGGTCAATAAATATTACCATAGCAATTCCATTATCACACTACATACAAATTCAACCGAGGTCATTTCGTCGGATTTTCCCTATTAATTTGTAGTGATAAGATTTCATAATAATTTCCTAATGTGAGTAATATCAGCTCCCAAATGATGCTATCTTTTACTTAAAACAAGGGATGAGAATTTCGATGTAGCAACATCACAAAAGATGTGTAGGCATTGACTACCGTTGTCTTGCCTTAAATGCAGACAGGTTTTGTTACATAACATACCTTTTGGATACAAACAAAGAAGATTGCATATGGAAGCTTACATTAATAGTCATCGATACCATAGTAGTTTATTCTTCCTCAGTATCAATGTATTCAATGAAACCTTTTGTTATCATCAGCAATAAAAAAATGGATTCTTGATCGCAATGTCCCTTATGTAACTAAGACTTTGTTATCATTGATCTCTTGTATTCACAATAAACCCAAACTACTCTGCAATTGATTTCTTTTTCGTTACTAAAGTTTATTGAGACAATTTAAAATCTTCTGGGGATAGAATATGAACTCATAGAACAAGTGATTAACAAATTGATGTAATAAACAAAAATATACAACACATGCAATTTATACGAAAATGGTAGATAATCTTAGTTGCGATTATTTCATACCTTCACGTAACATAGAAATATTAATCTTCAATTTTGTGAGCACAGATGGATTTTGCTCCAAATAATCAATTGCAACTACTGCAGCACTCGCTATATATGGAGGTAAAGATGCTGAAAAAACATATCCAGAGCTGCTGAGGCGCTGCAATTTAAAAATTCGACAGTCAAAGAAATTAGTGGTGACAAAATATTTGTTACAAGTACCAGCAGAATATCTCTGTCAGTTGTTCCTACTTGATGATCAACAACTCTGACACTTCCAGTACAAAATCCTCCATTAGTACCCAATGCATTCCCCATACTAGTAGTTATCATATCAACTTTCTCAATCTGCAATGTTGTACCAAAAAAATAATGTGAAAAAAACCTACAATATTTGAGATATCTAGGCAAAATGGAAAATATTTTATTAAGTATTACTGGAACACCATAATGTTCAGCTAGACCTCACCCAGATTTTCCAAGGACGCCAAATGAGTGACTTTCAACCAAACCAACTTGGAAGTGGTATTTCTCTTTCAGTCTGATAATCTCATCCAACGGTGCTATTTACCCCATAATTTTGTGTCATTCATAAGCACAAAGGAACTTTTGAATAATGGTTATTTTTTTTGGATCAGTAGTAACTTGAAAGTTCCATGTCATTCATGTTATATAAAAAAAAAAAGATCTGTAATCTATAGAGATACAGAATGCAAGAAATACAGTGAAAAAAAGAGTGTCAAATTAGAACCTGGTTTAGTGCTTCCACAACAATACACTGCCGAACTTTTTCTGCTCGCTTACTGTTTTGGGTTAGTTTTTCCAAAGTGCTTTCCAGAGAGGCCATATCATTGTGCTTGAAATATACAACTCTATTCCTGGATAGGAAAAGCCTGTTTTGCACCCCCTAGTAGACACTTTCATCACTGTATTTTAATACGTATACCATAAACATTTAGTTACATCATTGTCAAAAAAGAAAATATACTAATCCAATTCCAAGATTAGTGAAAAGGGATATCATTCTACTGACCAATAACATAGTCTAATTTTTGTTGGTGAAAGAATTGAACTAGAAAACTATTATTTAATGCAATTCCTACAACTGATACAGTAAAGAAAATCTTCCAAAGCTACTAATTTGTGTAATACCCCACAAAATAGTATATGGCTATTTTTGCATAGTAATCCGTGCACGTCTGAGTATTGTACACGATTACACATTTCTAATGATTATCAGAGATTTCAGACGTATGAGTTGTTCTGAACCCGATGAGATAAACTCGGAATATCTTCTCGATTAAACTGTGGATTTGTCCCGATTATTTTGTTCAGACAATTTTCGAGAGAAAATTATAATTTCCATAAAACATATATTTTTATAGATTTTAAATTATATATATTGGTCATTTTAAACTAAGTTGATGTTTGAATTGAATATGGATTGTATTCATACACAAAGGTTAAGTTAAGGGTATGGTAACCTAGGGTATGGTGACCTAGGGTTAGGAACCCTAGCGTCATATGATCATGGCTCAGATCTTGATGAAGATCCAATGGTAGAAATATTTCACCATGTGTGTTGACTTATGAAGAATGAGACGTTTCCAAAGTTTCTTGGAAACTTCCAAGAAGCTTCTACTTTTGGTGTTGGCATCTCATTTCACCACACATCTCTATCCACTCCACACCACTCCACCTACACCCTCCATCCTCCATCAATTTCCGGCCAAAAAGGAAAACCCTAGCCCTCCATCTCCTATAAAATACCCACTCCATCCTCTTCTCATCCATTCTTGTCCTGTCTTGTTTTTGCTTCAAAAATAAAAAAAGTAGAGAAGAAGAGAAAGGAAGAGTCTTGAGTAGTGGGAGAGGAGAAGAGTAGTAGGAGACTGAGATAGGCAAGTTCTACAAGCAAGGAGCAAAGGAAGGAGCAAGCAATCTACGCGGAGAAGTTCTCTTGCAACTACATGTGGGTGATTTCTCTTAACTCTACAAATTTAGTTTTTGACGTGTATGTGAATTTTAGCATGTGGAAATAGTTAGAGAAATTTTGATTATCATGTATAACAGTGGTGTGCTAAGAAAAAGATGGTTGTATGGTAAGAACAATATTTTTCTTGAGCTTTTGTTAAGAAGCATGTTTGTGAGGGTGAGTTTGGAAAATTCTTGCTCTCAAACGGTTCGGAATTTGAGGCTCAAATTTGGGGGATTTGTTCTTCAATGTATGTAGAGCATCCATGAGTTTTTTCATAATATTTGGAAGCAATTTAGTAGCCCAAACACCGAGTCCAATTCAGGACAGTGAGCAGCTGACAATGCTGATGGCTGTGAAAATTTGTTGTGTCTTTCCGATTTTATAACTTACTGTGGACTGGGTATTTTGAGTTGAAAATTTTGTGGACACTCTTGTATGTGTATACAACTATAGTCTTAAATTTCATATTTTCCTGAGGTCGTTTGATACCTCAAAGAAATTGTAGAATGCACTGGTCTGGAATTGCAGCTGAAAGCTGACTATTTTTGGACTGAAGTTCAAAGGTCATAACTAGTTGTGTGTGTATGATCTTGCTACGAAATTTTCGGAGTAACTTATGGTATGAGTCGATTTGATGATTCTCAAATTTTAGAATTTTTAGATAACATTTGATGAGGTTTCAAAAATAAACAGTATATCATGGCAAAGACCCCTGTTGAAAGAGCAGCTGGAAATTATATTTTATTTGAGGAGTCATAACTCATTGTGTGATATGAATCTAAATACAAAATTTGGACAAAATAGAATAGTATATGTGTGGATTAAGAATCTCAAATTTCATGAACTTTCGACTTAAGGTTGATTTGTTATTGAATTTTTAAGAGAACTAGGTTCAGCCTAGTGCAAATCGACTAGTCTGTGAAGATGGGAAATTCTGGAATTATTTGTTCAGAATTTGGGAAATTGACCAACTAGAGATTTGTAGTAGGGAGTCATACCTTTCTAACCCATCTGGAATTTTGTAATTCCAGCTTGTAGGTTGAGAGTTATGATTTTCCAAAGACTATGGCAGATCCAGTCTAGTCGATGCCCTGTTTATTGAAAAATCAAATTCCCCCCTGTTTGTGCACCCGATGGAATTTTGGATTTTTGAGGACTTTAGTGATGGAATCTGGCGACGTATTCAACTAAGAAGTTGTAGTAGACACTCCCACCTTTCCATACAACCCGGAGTCGAGTAATTCTGACGAGTGGGCAAATTTTTATGATGTTGGAAAGGTGCAGTGAGTGCATGAAGGAAGGTACAAGCTGAGAGTGTATGAGGTTTTATGGGGTCAATTGAGGAAATGGTTAACTGGAGAGTTGTAGACTAGGATCTTACCTTTCCAGAATGAGTAGTATTAAGCAATTCCGACTTGTGTGCTGGAAGTTATGGATGTTACAAGTTTAGCAACCTGTTGTTTAGTTTGACTTCGAGCTTAAGTTAGCTCAGGGACTTGTGTTCTTTAAAGAATTGAGAAAGTCATCCACTAGGGGATTGTAGTAGATCTCCCTACCCTTCTAGAAAGTCTGATTGTGTTGGATTCCGATGAGGGTAGCTTGAGTTACAGCTACTACTATTTCTTGAACTATTTTATCAGACAATTGATGAGGAACCCTCTGCGTACCACAATTTGAATATTTTTATAATCAATTGTAATGAGTTGATGTAATTTGTATTCCTTGTTCAAGAACAAGATAAGGATTGTAATTATTGTTGTAACGATTCTATTTGGCAATAAAGGTTTTTAAATTTCCGTGTTATTTACTGTGTTGAGATACATTTGAATGAAAAGATTCTGGTGATGTCACGCCCCGCTTCCCACTATACGGAAATACAGGCACGCAACTGAGGCCCAGCGAATGATATACATCATCCATAAGCTGTACAATTATAAGCTCAACAAGATCTTTATAACACAATCACGTAGGCAAATATAATAATCACATGAGCTGAAAATAGAATAACCATTATTTGGATAATACATCAACATCAGGTCAAGATGCCCGGGAGTACAAGGTGCTAGAATTAAAATAATATGATAAGCAGTTCGCTATAACAACTAGATAAAATAGCGACTGAAAGAAAAATAATATGAAGTAGTAAGGAAGTAGCATCGATCGTCTAGAGAGTCTGCTCGTCGGGTCCATCAGTACCTGTATAATTCTTAACTCAAAGAAAAATAGAAAAGTTTCCGTTAGAGCAAGTTTCGGGTAGCAAGTAGCAATAAGTAGAAAAATGGGTAATATAACAAGATATAACATGGAAGAAACAAGAAGTAGAAGTACAAATACAATATGGAAGTAAGCAAAGAACTGGGACAATATGATCATGTAAGTAATAACTGTAACTAGTGTATTCTAGACTTCAAGGTATAAGCAATTGATAACCTAGGCTCAGTTAATCGATAATCATGTAATCAAGGATCGAGAGTCATGTAATCAAGAGTCATGTAATTAAGAATCATGTAATCAAGAATCAAGAGTCATATAACGAAGAGTCATGTAATCAAGAATCATGCTTAGTGAAGATCTCAAGTTTATCTATTTTATTAACTTATCTAATGTACGCAATCCTGTATCCCATATCACAAGTTTGGTGCATATCAATCATGTGACGTTTAGACTTAAGTAGTGAATTCTATAGGATTATGTACTCAGGTCTTCCAGTGATAGTATCAAGATATGTAATCATGAATCATGTAATCGAGAATTAGGTAATCGAGAATTGTGTAATCAAGAATCAAGAATCACTATTTCGGAAAACACGAGCCCCCTTCCGAGTATACTCCCCTATATTGTCCACTATTAAGCTGTACCCTTATAACCCCGGCTTGTTATTCTTTTATAATTAATTATGAATATGCAGTTGGTACGACTAGTGGAACGGTGTAATCAAATAGTTTAGTCAAGGAAAATATCAAGGGCAGTATTCATGGACATGAGACGTAAAACGAGTACATGTATCGAGAGTAATTATTATAGAATTATCAAGTGGTATAAAATGCATTCTATCAACCTATTATATCTATGCAAGTTATTATTACAAAAACAATAACACACTCAGTTCATTAAATATGAAAAGTAATGGGTTTATATGCAAAAACGTAGAGATGAATTTTTAGACAATTTGACATATCTGCATTCAAATTCACTTTTCCGTTGTTACAGAAAAACAAATCCGATTCCGTCAGAGATTCTAGAAAGTAGATTCTCTTCCGGTTCTAACGCATATTCACACGATACATTCTAGAGAGTTATGTGTAAAAATTCATTCTTCGCTGGTTTCGATGTTTCGCGCGCATTCTGGAAATTCAGAGTCACAATACTAAAATTGCGATATCTCACAATTTATACACCGGATTGAGAAAACTGAAGAGATAATAACCCTATGATAAGAACCGTTCGATCTGACTTGAAGAGCAAGTTGGGCTTCTCAGGAATCACCAAGACCCGACCCAGATAATCCATCAGCGCTGCGTTCGGTCGACCGCCCCCCAAGGTCAGTCGATTGCCCCCCTCTCGGGAACTCCTGCATAGTAGGGCGGTCGACCGCACCCTAGGACGGTCAATCGCAACCTATTGCTGCTAAAGCTGCTGACTGTTTCTCGTCTTCTTATCCAACATAGTATGTAAAACATAAACCCAACAAGCTTTACATGCTTGAAAATCAAATGATATACAAGTAAAAAGCAAAATTGTTCTTGCATGAGTGTATGAGAAGCAAATGAAATGGAGAGAGTGACGGTCAAAAAGAGTAGCAATCATGGCAGCCTGCATCCACAAACAAAATAACAAAGTAAATTTACAGGCAAGGCACAATCACTTATAAAAAGAAAAAGGCAACAACCATACATGAATTACTTACTTGAAGTGTATGATGCTGATTCTGTTTCAAAATCTTCTTTGTGTGATGATAGGTTTGCAAACAAGTTAGTAGGGTAGAGAGTGAAAATTGGAATTAAAATGAGAATGAGAGTGTGGGTTGTCTGGAGGAGAGGAAGGTTGGTCAGGGACTCAGGGCTATTGGACGGAAGAGAGAAGTGGGGAAAGGAGGCTGCATGGAAAAATGAGGAAAAAAATTCAGGATTTTGATTCATGAGTAGACTAAGCATAATATTAGTAGGCCCCACTTTTTAAATGTCTCACTTTTTATTAGGATGATGTGGCAAATTTTGACATAGTTAGAAAACTTAATTTTGTAGCAACATAAAGTGTTATTTAATTTTTAAATATGACATAGATAGGGAAAAATTTTCACTTTTTAGATGCTTTGGTTATTTTATGAACTCATTTTGTTGAAAACAAAAAGAATTTTTTTTTCCTTTTCTCTAGAAATAGCTATTAGTTTACTTTCGTGTAAAAAAAATTCCTACCTTTAAACACTACAACACTAAACGTCTTGCCGACGGTTTTTTTTGATTCCTCGACGTTTATAAATATCGGTTTAGTCCATACCATCGTTTTTGAAAATGCCGGTATTAATGTCGGGAAAGCGAGCGTCGCGGTAGAGTGAGGGTCTATACCGGCGTTTATATAAAACCTACACCGGCGTTTTCGAAACGTTGTTATAGGGGTATATTCATTTGGTTTCTTTTTTCTTGCAACACCTACCCCGACGTTTTTAAAACGTCGGGGTAGGGTCTTAAAATTTTGGGTATATCTACATCGGTGCTTTTAAAAACGCCGGGAAAGGTAAATATATATATATATATTTTTAAATTCTGAAAGTAAATATATATAAATAAAGAAAGATAACAACAACTGCAGTCACGCTTACAATCAAACATATACTTCACAATCAAACTAACTGATAATTTGCTCCATTACATTTACTACACCCATTACATACTTCACATAGGTCCATACATATTTGATCTTTAACCCATTACATACTTCTCTGCAGCACTAAGAGCACCACATGGATTTAACTAACATTGGATTTATCTTAGGCATTAGGATTAATGTAGTATATCTACACTCTGCAAATAGTAGCTTGAATTCTTGTTATTTTTTGCATATAGTAAAATAGACAAGTGATGATAACTCATACCTGAGGCTTGGCTGCAGGTTTCCCATTCTTCGTTCTTATTCCACCTGCATGTCAAGAAGTAACAGAAGAATTACGATATATTCCATCCAGTTCCATTCTAATATAAAATTATGTTAGTTGGTAAAATTTGTGAACCGTCATTTAAAACTTGTTATCACATTCGTAAAGTTACTCCTTTGTTCCTTAAGCATCTAAGGACATTTAGATTTTTCAAGCATGACAAAGGAAAAGCAAAACTTCGTATTCGAGGATCTGCATCTTTGGATTTACTTGTAGTTTACCGATTCATAAGATTTCAAATCAATTTTGAACAATTTCCCCACTTTCCACGGAGAAATATGTTATTACTGTTACAAAATTCTTTTATAAAGTTGTTTTACAATAACACAGATAATTGAGAGACACAAAACAGAAAAGAAAATAGGAAGGGAAAAAACCCGAAAAGAAAATTAAATAAATAAATAAGTAACAAATTACAAGAACCAATTTCCGATTAAAAGTTGAGAAGTTGAGGCCTGTGTATCACACAGTGTCCTTA
This sequence comes from Hemerocallis citrina, assembly GCA_017893485.1. Lineage (NCBI taxonomy): Eukaryota > Viridiplantae > Streptophyta > Magnoliopsida > Asparagales > Asphodelaceae > Hemerocallis > Hemerocallis citrina. The sequence goes on along the minus strand of CM030363.1, from coordinate 207,696,278 downwards.
AAACAAATTTCGCCTCTTCCGGTTGCTGGAATGAACGAAGGCGTCTGTCTCCCAGGATGCAACGACCGGAGTGATCACGTAGGCACCGCGTAGTACTCTCGAATTGAGCATCAGCGTCTGAATCCTATCACCGACTTACCAAAACAGCAGGAGGGAAGAAACGAACATGACTCAGACAAGGCTTTGAATGTCTTCAGTGCAACGGCAGATACTCAATTGAATGCCGGCACTGTAACGGCAGACAAAACATTCAATACAGCACTGAAACGGCAGACAGAACCGTTTCTGCATTCATTTCAGCCGTTACAAAAAAAAAATCAAAACTGTAGCAAAAAGTGGCTCTGCACGGGGTGGGGTACTCTCGAATTGAGCATCAGCGTCTGAATCCTATCACCGACTTACCAAAACAGCAGGAGGGAAGAAACGAACATGACTCATACAAGGCTTTGAATGTCTTCAGTGCAACGGCAGACACTCAATTGAATGCCGGCACTGTAACGCTAGACAAAACATTCAATACAGCACTGAAACGGCAGACAGAACCGTTTTTGCATTCATTTCAGCCGTTACAAAAAAAAAATCAAAACTGTAGCAAAAAGTGGCTCTGCACGGGGTGGGGTCAGGTCGGTCCGGCATTCGTGTCCACAGGTTGTGCCGGCGCACACAAGTCACATGTAATCCGGTTCGAGATTTGCACCTCCTGCGCACGCGAGAGAGAGTCTCTCTTCTACCTATCTTATAATGCTTAGAAGGAAGTTACTATATATCCTCTTCTATTTTCTTTAATTTTTCCGGTGTGGGACTATATTCCCTTAACCCTTTTGAACAATGAAAACGTCTCATTTTGAGAGACAATTTCTCATTCACCCCTTAACCGTTTTTAGCAAACCAATATATGATTTTGATCTACTCACGAAGGAGAACACAAATCAATCAAGATCTCTCAATAATTTATTGAGGATCTTACTCAAAAAGTTGCTTAAAAATTGGTTCGTAAATGGTTTATAAAATACCAATTTTCTAACAATTACGGTCTTACCAACAAACGGACTATTATATACCAGCTAACAGGAAATTTATGTTTCAAACTTTTTCATTTCAAGAAAAGTTGTGTTTCACAAGTGCATCCAAAAAACTGTTTGAACTGATGTCTTCAGAAAAAGGAACCCTTATATCAAAATAAGCAATATTGACAAGGCACTAGCAAGTACCAACAATTATTTAAAAAAATTTCTAAACAAGAATTAAATTATACTGTAATCAGCAAAAAATGTTCAGGATATTTCCCTCAACCTTGAAGACAAAGGATGTTAAAAATGGATATTTTATACACCATTTACGAATTAGTTTTTGAGCAATTTTTGAGTAAGATTCTCTATGAATTAGTGAGAGATCTTGATGAATTTGTGTTCTCCTTCGTGAGTAGATCAAAATCATCAATTTATTTGCTCAAAACGGTTATCAGGTGAATTGAGAAATTGTAATCCGGTCCGAAATTCAACCCCCCCCCCCCCCCCCCCCCCCCCCCCCCCCCCAATACACGCGAGAGAATGAGCCTCTTGTCTTGCTAACGTGTGCGCCCACACGTCTTGCGGATACGAATGCCGGACCGACGTAAACTCACCCCGTGCAAAACCACTTTTTACTACAGTTTTTTTTTCCGATCTGTAACGGCTAAAATAAACGCAGAAACGGTTTTGTCTGCCATTTTTCCACGTAACAATTTTTTCCGCCGTTATAGTAGTGCATTCAACCTTCTGTCTGCTGTTACAGTCGGTGCATTAAAGGAGTTGTCTGCCGTTACAGTAGATGTAGTCAATGTGTTGTCTGCTGTTACAAATCTCACCCTGGCCCTATAAATAGAGGTCCCTCTCCTCTGGATGGACACACCGAAAAACTCTTCTCTTCCCCTTTGTTCTGTGATTCAAAGTCTTAGTCGTTCGGTGATAGAATTCAGGCGCTGTCCAGTTCGTGAACTAGACATGGTGCCTACGTCCAGCTCTTCTGTTGTTGCATCCTGGGAGACAGATGCCTCAGCAAACTCCTGCACCCAGACGAGGTGAATCTGTTTTAAGGAGATTGTGTGATACACAAGCCTCGACACCAATCGGTTTGGTTTTGTTACATTCAATTTCTTTTTAATTTTATTGGTTTTCTTCTTCTCCTCCTTCTCTGTTTTGTGCCTCAAAAATTAAACTTTCTTTTTTTGGTTGTAATCAAAATTTGTAACAAACTTAAAACAGATTGTCGTTTCCTTGATTTTGAGGCATTCTTTTATTTTCTTTCCATTCTGAAAAATTTATACTCGTGTTGTAAGTTTTCAGATTAACAATGACAAATGCAACAGAGAATTCTGTTGTTGCTGATGCGGCACAAGTGCCGACTATTGCTGTGGCATGAGTACCAATGCCGACCGTTGTACCTGTATCAGTCTCTCATGGGAAGAAACCTGAGAAGTTCAACGGGCAAAATTTCAAGAGGTGACAACAGAAAATGATGTTCTACTTGACCACCTTGAATCTCGCAAGATTCTTGAACGAAGAATCTCCAAATCTTAAAGAAGATGAGTAAGATAACCAAGTCATCGCCGCTGTGAATATTTGGAAACATGCTGATTACTTATGTAGGAACTACATAATGAACGGATTAGCCGATTCTTTGTACAATATTTATATTGATAAAAGAACAGCTAAAGAACTTTGGGAATCCTTAAATTATAAATATAAAACTAAGGATGCCGACACCAAGAAATTTAATGTGGGCCGCATCCTAGACTATAAAATGGTGGATTCCAAAATAGTGATTAGTCAGGTTCAAGAAATTCAGCTGATCTTGCTTGAGCTACATGCTGAAGGTATGAACCTAAGTGAAAGTTTTCAAGTTGCATGTATTATTGAAAAATTACCTGCAGGTTGGAAAGACTTCAAAAATTACTTGAAGCATAAGCGAAAAGAAATGGGCATTGAGGATCTTATTGTCAGGCTTCATATTGAAGAAGACAATAGAGGTTCTGAAAAGGTCGGAGTCATCAGTCAGGCGGCCAAGACTAATGTGGTGGAACATAGTCAACAATCCAAAAAACACAACAACAAGGGGTCCAAGTTGGGGCCTAAGGGAGGAATCTCCAAGAAACCGAAGTTTCAGGGCAAGTGCTTCAACTGTGACAAGATAGGTCGCAAGTCTACTGATTGTAGACTACCCTAGAAGAATAGGAATAGAAAAGTACATATTGTTAAAGGCATTGCTCAAGACGTTTATGATATCCTCAGTTGTGGTCTTGGAGGTAAACATGATGGGTTCAAATCCCAAGGAATGGTGGATTGAAACTGGAGCTACTCGACATGTGTGCTCCAACAGAAGTATGTTCTTCACTTTCAAACCATTAGAGAATGGGGAGAAGATGTTTATGGGGAACTCAGCTACTTCAGAAATCAAGGGCCATGGCAAGGTGATCTTGAAGATGACTTCTGGAAAGGAACTGACTCTGAACAATGTTGCATATGTTCCAAAAATCTGTAAGAACCTGGTATATGGTTCGTTGCTTAATAATCACAGATTTTGTTTAGTGTTTGAGTCAAACAAATTTATTTTGTCGAAGAGTGCAATGTATGTTGGTAAATGATACATGAGTGGTGGAATGTTTAAGCTCAATGTAATGACCAGGATCAAGAATATTAATAAAGCTAACTCTTCTACTTATATACTTGAGTCTTCCAATTTATAACATGGTAGACTATGACATGTTAATTATGATACTTTGCGTAGATTAATTAACTTGAATCATATACCAACATTTCAAATTGATTCCAAACATAAGTGTGAAACTTGTGTTGTGGCAAAACTGACAAGATCATCCTTTAAAAGTGTTGAAAGAAACACCGAACCTTTTGATTTAATTCACACTGATATTTATGATTTGAAAATGATACAAACAAGAGGTGGTAGTAGAGCAGTTTGGTAGCTCGCAAGGCTAATAGATGTTTTATTACCTTTATTGATGATAACACAAAATATTTTTATGCATATTTGCTTAAAAGCAAGGTCGAATCTATAGAGAAATTTGTTCTCTATAAAAACAAAGTTGAGAATCAACTCAACAAGAAAATTAAGGTACAAAGAAGTGACCGAGGTGGAGAGTATGAATCGTCATTTGCTGAAACATGTGCTAAGCATGGGATTATACATGAAACCACAACGCCTTATTCTCCTTAGTCCAACGATGTTGTTGAGCGAAAGAATCGAACATTGAAGAAAATGATGAATAATGCTAATAAGTTTTGGTTTACTACCAAACTTGTGGGGAGAAGCTATTCTTTCAGCCAATTACCTTTTGAATAAGGTACCCAAAAAGAAAGAAGAGAAAACTCCATATGAGCCATGGAAAAGAAGAAAGCCGTCCTATAATTATTTGCAAATGTGGAGATGTCTTGCCAAAGTGGCAGTACTTCCACCCAAGAAAGTGAAAATACGACAAAAAACGGTTGACTGCATTTTTATTGGCTATGCACAAAATAGTAGCGCTTATCGATTCTTGGTATATAAATCCGATATTCTTGATATACCAAAGAACACGATAATAGAGTCTACAAATGCATCGTTCTTTGAAGATATATTTCCATGTAAGTCTAAAGAAGAACCAAGTTCTTTCAAACGAACACATGAGACTAACAGTGACGATAGTAAAAACCAAGATGAAGAAGTTGAGGAGGAACCTAGACGTAGTAAAAGAACAAGAACAGAAAAATCGTTTGGTCCGGTTTCTTGACTTTTATGCTTGAAGGTGAACCCCAAAAATTTCAAAGAAGCGGTGAGCTCTAGTGATGGTCCTCTATAAAAATAAGCCATTAAGAGCGAAATTGATTCTATCTTGCAAAATCATGCTTGGGAACTAGTGGATCTTTCACCAGGTAGTAAACCTTTAGGTTCCAAGTGGATTTTCAAGACAAAAATGAAACCTGATAGATCAATTGATAAAATAAGGGCAGCATTATACAAGATATCCGGCTATACTTGAAGGATACAATGATACGAACTGGATATCTAGTGATAACTCAAAATCCACAAGTGGCTATCTGTTTACTATAGGTGGTGCAGTAGTTTCTTGGAAATCCTCGAAACAAATGGTGATCGCTAAATCCACGATGAAATCTGAATTTATCGCACTGGACAAATGTGGGGAAGAGGCTAAATGGTTACACTACTTTCTTGAGGATATTTCAAGGTGGACAAAGCCTGTGTCTCCAATCTACATACATTCAGATAGTCAATCTGTAATTTGTAGAGCACAGAGCAATATGTATAATGGTAAATTTAGATATATTCGTCGAAGTCATGATACCATTAAACAACTACTCTGTACTGGATGTATCTCTGTGGACTATGTAAAGTCAAAGGATAACATTGCGGATCCGCTAACCAAAGTGTTAAACCAAGAGTTAGTTGATAAATCATTGAGGGGAATGAGACTAAAGCCCATGAAAGAATAAGTCGATACAATAGACACCCAACCTAATTGACTGGAGATCCCAAGATCTAGGTTCAAAGGGACAACTAAATTGTAAGGATCATGTTGGACCACTGTGGGGATTCCCATGTCCATTCCTATGATGAAACAGTGATACCCGTAAGGCTAGAGGCTAAGCTAGACTTTTAATGATTCGTATACATTGAAAATCCGAGCAGAGTAATGTGGGTTACTCTTAACTAAGTAATCATCTATATGAGAGGGAAGAAGAGTCGCTTCCAAGAGAATAATGTAGGGCAATATTTCTATTAAACTCTTGCAGAATCAGGCGTATGTTCATGGCCAAAACGAACATAACAGTGAGAATTGAAATATGTTAGGAAGATTCCTGTGTGAGATATGTCATCTTTTACACAAATGACAGAACAGTTCAAAGACATCGCGTCTAACTTTTAGTTAGTAAAGTAAAAACATATTTTCATAAGGGAAGGTTCAAAGGTACCACCTACCTATCCTATGCAGGTTTTCACCGCTGAATTCTATCACCAAATCTGTCGTGTCGGTTAGTCATGTTAGTCTGTCGTGTCTGTGGTCGTCAATTTCATTCATGTGGGGAATGTTAGAAAATTGGTATTTTATACACCATTTACGAACCAGTTTTTGAGCAATTTTTGAGTAAGATTCTCTATGAAATAGTGATAGATCTTGATGGATTTGTGTTCTCCTTCGTGAGTAGATCAAAATCATATATTTATTTGCTCAAAACGGTTATCGGGTGAATGAGAAATTGTCTCCCAAAGTGAGACAATTTCATCTTTGAAAATGAGTTAAGGGATTTTAGTCTCACGCCGGAAAAAACAAAGGAAATAGAAGAGGGTATATAATAACCTCTTTCTTGGCATTATAAGATAGCAAGCCAAGAGACTCTTTCGTGCGCGCGCAGGGGCTGCAAATCTTGGACTGGATTACATGGGACTTGTATGCCCTCGCACGTCTTGCGGACACAAATGCCGGACCGACGTGAACCCACCCCGTGCAGAGCCACTTTTTGCTACAGTTTTTTTCCCCGATCTGTAATGGATGGAATAAACGCAGAAACGGTTTTGTCTTCCATTTATCACGTAACATTTTTGTCTGCCGTTACAGTAGTGCTTTCAACCTTTTGTTTGCTGTTATGCCGGTGCATTGAGGGAGATGTCTACTGTTACAGTAGATGCAGTCTGTGCATTGTCTGCTATTACAAATCTCACCCTGGCCCTATAAATAGAGACTTCTCTCCCCTGAATGAACACACCGAAAAACTCTTCTCTTCCCCTCAGTTCTGTGCGTCAAAGTCTTAGTCGTTCGGTGATAGAATTCAGGCATTTTCTAGTTCATGAACTAGACGTGGTGCCTACATCCAGCTCTTCTGTCATTGCATCCTTGGAGACAGACGCCTCAGCAAACTCCAGCATACGGGCGAGGTGAATCTGTTTTAAGGAAATTGTGTGATACACAAGCCTCGACACCAATCGGTTTGGTTTTGTTACTTTCAATTTCTTTTTAATTGTATTGGTTTTCTTCTTCTTCTTCTTCTTCGTCTTCTTCTCCTTCTTCTTTTCTTCTTCTTCTCTATTTTGTGCCTTGAAAATCAAACTTTGTTGGTTTTTTTTGTAATCAAATTTTATAACAAAGGGCATATGTATTATGTGCATCTTTAGTTTAAGACATGCATTCCTATCTGTTACTTACCTACTGTTGAAATATAGTTAGTGAATGTGTATATTCTGTTTCCTAATCTGTAAGAAACAGATTCCCCAAATCTTTCACCCCTCAATCTTCTCTCAATCTCCTTTCTTCTCCTCTAAGAATGTAATCCTTATATATAGATGTATACAGTAAAGAATAAGAGAATAAGAAAAATATTATTCCCCAAATCTGTTTTCAATATGGTATCAGAGCCTAACCAGATCTAGGCTAACTGAAGAAGAAGAAGAGAAGGAGGTGATCAGATCTAACATCTCCATCTTGATCCGATCCCAACTGTTGCCGCTGAAATCGGTGTGGGGGCAAATAGATAGATTTGTGGATTCGAGGGAAGTTGAATAGTCAAACCTGAACACACCTTCACCGGAGTTTGACCGTGATCTCCTGTCGTTGACCTGCAAAAAGTGCGAAATACCGGGGTTGATTCCGGCGACGCACCCTCCAACGCTCTAGTCAGTAATCAGAAAGATTATGAAAGAGCTTTGATTGGTAAAAGATTGATTACCTGGTAACAGTGGGAGATGGGGGATATTTATAGCCGCCTTAGGAACCAGTTTCGGGATAAGATCAAATCCCTATTTCCCAGTGGATGAATAGAAGTGATCAGGACCGTTGATTGAGGACAACCATAAACTTTAATTCTATCTAGCTGGACTGGGTTTTTTGCGGGTTGGAACCCGCACCTAGTAAGGAGGATCCGTTTATGGGTTATTGGGCTTTTTGGAAAAAAAGGCCCAGTTCCCACTTTGGACCCGTCGTAGGTGAAATTACCATTTTATCCCTAATCTTTAAGATTCGTTTCCGATTTGGACGGTTCCGATTTAACCCTATTTTTAGCCATATCACGAGTCCCCCACTCCCGAAGACTAAATTTGATCAGCCTTTGAGGAGTAGTTTTATTATTTTGATGGTTTGCGGAGTTGTATCGGAGTCCAAATAAGAGGTGTCGAATCTTTAAATGAGGGATTATGGTGATTTTTGGTGTTGGTTGCATGCTCAAGGTTGTTCTTGAGCTCTCCTGGACTTTTGGTGACTTGTCTTAATTTTTATTTATTTTGCGGATCAGTTATTTAATTTTGCGAAGCAGTGATTTATCATTTGGGGGCATTAATTAACTACTCTAAGCAATAATTATTTACCCGGGGGTTCAAAAATATTTCCCCGAATTTACTATTATTTTTTTAGAATTTTTAATTAATTTTCCTGAATTTTAAATCATTTTTTCGCAATTTTAATAAATAATTCGAATTTAATAAATAAAAAATTAATTTTTAATACCATTTATGATGTGGCCAAATCTGAACCGTTGATCATGCCGCGGTGAGGAATTTTGGGCGATCGGACGATCAGGAAAAAAAAGTTTTAGCATTCTCGGCGTACGGTGGGGCGAACGCACCGAACGGCGTGCCGACCGCGGCGACCGTTTTATAGAGTTTGGCAAACAGTGAGGATGTGTTGACCGGTCAATGAATTTCTAGGTGTTTTCAGCTCGGAAACACGTCTGCTCGGATTTGACGGCGAGCATTCTGTCGAGCTTGGCAAACGAGACGGCGAACCCAAAGTGCGTTGACTGGTCAACGCATTTCTTGGTGTTTTCAGCTCTAAAACACGTCTGTTCGGATTCAACGGCGACGCTGGCGAACGTCCTGTCGATTTTGGTGAACAAGACGGCGAGCCCAAAGTGCGTTGTCTGGTCAACGCATTTCTTGGTGTTTTCAGCTCGGAAACACGTCTGTTCGAATTTGGTAGGGAGGCTGGCAAAGGTCCTGTCGAATTTGGTGAACGAGACGACGAGCTCAAAGTTCGTTGACTGGTCAACGCATTTCTTGGTGTTTTCAGCTCGGAAACACGTATGTTCGGATTCGACGGCGATGCTGGCGAACGTCCTGTCGAGTTTGGCGAGCGAGACGGCGAGCCCAAAGTGCGTTGACTGGTCGCTTCGTTTTTGTCGTTTCGTATACTTGTCCGCTTAGACTTCCGCGCTTTTTGGGCCGGTCAAGTTGTGCGGCCCAAGCCCATCAAGTCTTCCGATAAGTCTCCAACCCCCTTCACTCTTACCTTACTTTCTTTCTTTTCTTCACCGGAGTGTTTTTCTCTTCTCAGAGTCTTCCGGCGTTCTTTCCGATCTCCAATGAGCATTACGACCGTGTGTTGTCACTTCACAGGTAACTTATTTTAATTTAGAGAGATGTCTAGGGTATCGTCAGGCGAAGAGGCCTCCTCCTCGAGCGAGTTTGAAGTACCTCCTCGGTCGACTCCTCCTTCGGTCGGCAAGGGAAAGGCCACCATCATTTTGTCCTCTCCGAAAGTAGGAGAAGATGTTGGCACCGACGGCGGAGGTGGCGAGGAGGCTCATTCTTCGACAGTTGTAGAGACGATTGTGGAGAGGGATCGGCAGATGGGAGCGTTCGGCCGACACTCGATCGCCGTATCCACTCTAGGGGGAACCAGGCAGTACAGTCCGGAGGGCTTGAGGCGAGCGGAGCACGGTCTGGCCCAGTTTTATGAGGAGAACAATCCAAAGGAGCGCACGGAGGCGAACGAGATCGTCAGCATCCTGAAGGAGTCCGATCTGCAAATGGTCCGGATGTGCTTCATGATCCCTTCGAAGTACGAACTCATCGTCCCGGGGCCAGGGGTCCGATCTTGCTCTTCCCTCCCCTCCGACACTTGCATTTTTCCTTACGACGCTTTTTACGCCGGGCTTCGTCTTCCTCTGCATCCTTTCGTCAGGGGAGTGCTGCAGTGGTATGGGGTTTGTCCTATTCAGCTGATGTCGAACATGTGGAGGCATGTCATGGGGTTCGTCCTCCACTGCCAGGCGGCCGGAATCGAGCCGAACATGAATGTGCTTCGCCATTTGTATAAGATCCATCAGAAGACGAGGATGGAGTACCGCTTCTATCTCACCGCTCGGAAGGGCGTGAAGCTGGTCGACAACCCCGACTCCGTGAAGTGTTGGCGGGATAAGTACTTCCTTGTTCTCGGTAATAAGCCGTGGGACATCCCCACAGTATGGAGAGAAGACGTGCTGAAGAGGGCGAAGGTGGACCCCTGTCTGAGTCCAGAGGAGGACAAGATGGTCGGCATTCTCTTGGATGACCGACCTTACACTGGAAGGAGATCACCGAGGAGAGCCTCTTCGGGGGAGGCCTTAGCCCTATGGACACTAGTATAAGTCTAATCTTTCTTTTTGGATAGAATGTGAAGATTCTAATCTTTCTCATTTTTTTTCTATCTTTTTTGTTCGCAGGATCTGCCGCCATGGTCTTCGATGACATTATGAACAGGTGGTCGGCACTGAGCGGCAAGCGCGTCGAAGAGAAGAAGAGGAAGCGCGTTGTGGCTCACCCAACCGCGTCGAAGGTGGCCCGGGTTGATAGTGCCGCCGCACCTATTGTTGACTTGGAGGCTGCTCCTATCTCCGTTGCTCCACCGGCGAAGGAGCTCGACTGTTCGGTCGCTCTTGGCTTGTCAGCCCCGCCTCGCACAGTGGCAGCCTAGGAGATTTTGACAGACCAACTGAAGAAGCTCTTCGTGCCGAATTGGCAGGTCCTTAGGCACGATGGTTTTCTCGGCGACTCGACGAGTTGCATGGATGTCGTCCATAGTCTTGCTACGCCCAAAGACAAGGCGGCAATGGAGCATGGGAGATCGCCAAAGTACAGATGACGGTAAGTCCTGGCTTCTAGCTCGACCTTCTTCCCTTTCTTTCTGTTTTATTTTAAACCGCTGCTTATTTTCTACTCGCTGGCGATCTGTCACTTCGGCCACCTGTTGAAGCGAGTGGTGTAGCAGGAGAAGGAGCTGAAAGCTCTTCAAGATCGGGAGAGGTTGGAGCGTTCGAAGGCCAAGAAGGAGCTAGAGGCGGCCTCGCTTAAGATTGAAATGCAAGCCAACGAGATGCGGCTGTTGGAGGAGGCGTTGTCGAAGACGAAGGACTCCGCCACTGCAGAGAAGGAGGAGATGACTCGGCAGTGGGCGGCCGTGCGTGAGAAGGCCACGTTCGCGATGTTCACGGCGGTGAAGGAGGCGATCGGCTACCTCGAGCAGAACATGCGCAAGGCCTATGCCAAGGCGCTGAAGGATGTCGGGGAGCATGTCCCCGACTTCGACTGTTCGGGATACTTCATGTTCCCTGACGAGGAGAAGACTGTCGCCGAAGGAGAAGAAAAAGATGAAGGAGAAGAGGAGGTCGCCGGCAATGAAGATGTACTTACTGAGACACCACTAGCCATGGCGCCGGCGACAGGGGGAGCTGAGGGCGGCGAAGGAGCCTTGGCGCTCGTGGATCCATCTGCCGAGGTGGACACTCAACTCCCTTAGAGTTTTTCCTGTGTTTTAGCGGTAGTTATTTTTTGTATCGACGCCTAATAGCAGACTGGCCACCGCCTTCTTTTGTACTTTTTGGACTTTAATGAAATGAAGAACTTTTGAAGTTTTGGCCTATGTTTATAGTGTTGAACTTTTGAAATTCTTCCAAGTGTTGAGAACTTTTTGAAATTCTTCTAAGTGTTGGGAACTGCTTGCTTTGAAATATAGCCAAGTGTTGCTTGAACTCAGCATTGTTGTGCTCTCACTTTTTAGATCACGGAGTTGCGTCTGGTCGAGGCATCTCCGAATACTGAAGTGGCTGAGGCCTCTCGTCTTCGAGCTGAGTTAGGAGCGATGAAGTTGGCCCTTTCTCGCAGTCGAGAGTGTTTTCTCAAGGGCGAGTTGGAGCTAGAACATCTCAAGCTATCGTTGGCGAAGCGCATCTCCGAGTTGAAGCAGTTAAAGAGACAAGCTCGAGAAGCCCCTCCCAAAGGGGAGGTGGAGTTGCTTCGGTAGGCACTATTTGATGTTACGGTGGAGAGAGGTGAGCTGTTAGCTGAGGTCCATGAATTGTCGATAGCCGAAGACGAGCTTTTGGCAGAGAGAGAAGAATTAACAGCGGCGACGGCCAAGTTGACGGCTGAGCGAGATGAGCTATTAGAAACCACGAGCAAGGCGACGGTGGAGTTTGACGAGCTGAAGAGGGTTACGGTCGATAAGAGCATCGAAGTTACTCATCTCCGTCAAATTATTGCCGACAGCTCAGGTGCCGTAGGCTTCGCTCGGCTTCCTCGCTTTAAGATATCTGTGAAGGACGACTCTCTGAAGGATCGAATCGTCGAGCTCGAGGCGGAGGTGGCTCGCCTCAAACCCCAACCTGAACGGGTTATGTCAGAAGCACATCGTGCACTCGTGAAGAGAGTGATAGAGGAATTTCCTTTTATGAGCTCGCGACTCGCTCGCCTGCTGCTCGGTAGAGTCCTGTTGATGCGCAAAGTGGGGTGGCCGCTTCGTCGAGCAGAGCGTCCGTTGGGGCCACCGTCAGAGGCAGTGCTGAAGATGCATCTCAGTTTGCCAGTCGAGAGATGAGCTCCGAGGTTAGGAGCCGCCGCCCCTGGGTTTCTTTAAACCGGAATATCCCTGCCTCGAGGAGGCGTTGAGAGAGTTGTGGTAATTTTGGCTTTTCGAATTTTGTAACTCGTCGTAGCGAAGAGTAGCTGATCTTGTAATCTGAGTTTCCTCAAACTTTAGACTTCATAGAAGTGAAAACTTGTTTATTCTTTTGCGCTTGTGTGTTTGCATGTTTGGTTAATCATCCATGGTTGTAAGAGTATTTCTAAAGGGCGGACCACTTCTTACTTGCTTATGAGCGAGGAGTAGAAGCGGAGTCGAGCCAGGCTTCGAACTCTGAACTCGTCGTTTGAGTAAGTTTCAACGGTTGCGGGAGCAGTTCCGAATGGCGAACCACTTCTAGCTCGCTTAAGAGCGAGCTTGTGAAGCGGAATCGAGCCAAGTTTTGGACTCCGAACACGTCGTTTGAGTAAGTTTCAACGGTTGTGGAAGCAGTTCCGAATGGCGAACCACTTCTAGCTCGCTTAAGAGCGAGCCTGCAAAGCGGAATCGAGCCAAGTTTTGGACTCCGAACACGTCGTTTGCGTAAGTTTCAATGGTTGTAGGAGCAGTTCCGAATGGCGAACCACTTCTAGCTCGCTTAAGAGTGAGCCTGCGAAGCGGAATCGAGCCAAGTTTTGGACTCCAAACACGTAGTTTGAGTATGTTTCAACGGTTGTGGGAGCAGTTTTGAATGGCGAACCACTTCTAGCTCGCTTAAGAGCGAGCCTACGAAGCAGAATCGAGCCAAGTTTTGGACTCCGAACACGTCGTTTGCGTAAGTTTCAACGGTTGTGGGAGCAGTTCCGAATGGCGAACCACTTCTAGCTCGCTTAAGAGCGAACTTGCGAAGCAGAAATCGAGCTAAGTTTTGGACTCCGAACACGTCGTTTGAGTAAGTTTCAACGGTTGTGGGAGCAGTTTCGAATGGCGAACCACTTCTAGCTCGCTTAAGAGCGAACTTGCGAAGCGGAATCGAGCCAAGTTTTGGACTCCGAACATGTCGTTTGCGTAAGTTTCAACGGTTGTGGGAGCAGTTCCGAATGGCAAACCAATTCTAGCTCGCTTAAGAGCGAACTTGCAAAGCGGAATCGAGCCAAGTTTTGGACTCCGAACACGTCGTTTGAGTAAGTTTCAACGGTTGTGGGAGCAGTTCTGAATGGCGAACCACTTCTAGCTCGCTTAAGAGCGAACTTGCGAAGCAGAAATCGAGCCAAGTTTTTTACTCTGAACACATCGTTTGCGTAAGTTTCAATGGTTGTAGGAGCAATTCCGAATGGCGAACCACTTCTAGCTCGCTTAAGAGCGAGCCTGCGAAGCGGAATCGAGCCAAGTTTTGGACTCCAAACACGTAGTTTGAGTAAGTTTCAACGGTTGTGGGAGCAGTTTCGAATGGTGAACCACTTCTAGCTCGCTTAAGAGCGAGCCTACGAAGCAGAATCGAGCCAAGTTTTGGACTCCGAACACGTCATTTGCGTAAGTTTCAACGGTTGTGGGAGCAGTTCCGAATGGCGAACCACTTCTAGCTCGCTTAAGAGCGAACTTGTGAAGCGGAAATCGAGCTAAGTTTTGGACTCCGAACACGTTGTTTGAGTAAGTTTCAACGGTTGTGGGAGCAGTTCCGAATGGCGAACAACTTCTAGCTCGCTTAATAGCGAACTTGCGAAGCAGAATCGAGCCAAGTTTTGGACTCTGAACATGTCGTTTGCGTAAGTTTCAACGGTTGTGGGAGCAGTCACTACAAAAGAAACTCGATTTCCCGGCGTTTTTTTACGTCTTTACAGGCATTTTTTTACGCCGGTAAAACTTTCCCCGGCGTTTATAATAGCGCCGGTCCAAATGCCGCCGAATCGAGCGTCGCTGAAAGGAAGGGGTCTACACCGGCGGTTTTACTGGGCGCCGGTAAATGTGACACCTACACTGGCAGTCTAAAAATGCCGGTGTATTGGGTCCTCTGAGTGCCGTCTTTTACCCCCCAATATACATTCACCGGCGGTTATAAACCGCCGGTGTTCATCAATTTACCGGCGTTTATAGAAACGCCGGTGTAGAATGAACGTTCACCGGCGGTCTGTGACCGCCGGTGTATGTGCGTTTATGACAGCCCGCTTTTCCCTACTCACAAGCACCGGCATGATCAAAAACGCCGGTAAACCCAACTACACCGGTGTTTAATCAAACGCCGGTGTTCCTTTTTGCCGTTACATCTGACGGTATTCACCGGCGTCTAGCGGCATACACCGGCGTTTGTGTGACCGCCGGTCTATCGCACACTGCAACTAATTCAATAGATAGACCGGCGTTTTATAAAATTCCGGTCTAGCTATGCCCGTTTGTATTCCTTTCTCCGTTTTCCGTTCGATTTCAATTCACAGTTTCTTTTACAAAACCTGTAAACTAATTCATAACTACTGATTCAACCAATTTCATTTCATATTAATGCGCAAATGACAACCAAACACAAGAATAATAAAGTTTAACACGTGTCATATCCCAAATATCTCAACAAACTAATTAACAGTGTCATAATCACAACCAAATTCACCGCAAAATTAACAGTCATAATCACAACCAAATTAATAGACCGACGAACATCCCAAATATCTCAACATCCCAAATATCTCAAGTCTGACAAATATCCCAACTAAACCGTCTGACATAACTCTCATCCAAAAAAAACAGTCTGACATAACAGCAAGGAGGACATAAGAACAATCATACAGCAAGGACACAAGAACAGCAAGGAGGACCACGGATTCATACCCTCGAGGAGCTTCAGTTCTGATCATCAGAATTTTCTTCATCTGGGCGACCGCTCTGTGAACAAAAAAAAAATAGTTTAGTTCAACAGTATACCACAATACAGAATATACATATTTTTTGAACTTGCAAAAAAATCTAACTATATTTTAAATTATAAGATCAAAGTGCCAATTGCAAATGGAATTGTTGATGATATATAGAGAGGTAAAATAATTACATTGCAATGCTAAAAATCCGGTACTTAATTTTGTTTTTTAAATATATCTAAAATAACAAAACAAATGAAAATTCAGTATCTAACTTGAAAACTCTATATTCTCTCCCTTGATTGGGAATATCCACTACCTAAAACAGTAAAACAAATAAAAATTCAGTATCTAAGCATCTCTTTCATGGATTGTTCAGACAATCCATGAAACTGTCATCGTGGATGGAAACCAAATATAAGAAAAATAAGAAAAATAAGATAGGGCTCATATCAAGTGTATTTTTAGGGAACTGTCATCGTGGAAGGAAACCAAATATATATAGAAGCCAGAAATGGAAACAGAAAGAAGATAGGTAGAGACTTTGGATACACCAGGCTAACATAGCGGCATTTTCCTCATATCTCTCTCATCCCTTGTTTCCCTTCAGCACACGAACACAAAGAGACATCAGCAACAACAGCAAGAGCGACAAGAACAACAATAATAATAAATTATTATGAACAAGATGTCTCTATATGGGTTTCCAGATCTCCACTCGAGCCCACTCTTTCTAATCACAGCCCAATTAAGAACATAGACAACATCCACTAAACAATCCAATCATAGCCCAGTCAAAATTTGCCATCCTAGATCCAATCATAGCCCAGTTAAAAAAACCATGCCAAAGATTGCAATCAGGTTACATTAACAGTATCTGAAAATGAAAATTTCTCCATTATCTGAGCTTATATGTTGCTCTCCAACTATATCGCAAAACCCAAGTGTTGTGCATATCCGGCCGGAGGATTTTGGCATACGTACCTATATACCATCCTCAGTTCACAGTGAACCCATTTTTGGTATAAAAACAAACATGCCAAGAAGACAATCAGGTGCATGAAATCAGCTTCACTAACAGTTAAGTGAAAATAGGACCAAAAAATAGCCTTAGAAGACCATCAGGTTTGTGAAATAAGCTTCACTAACAGTGAAAGAAACTGGGGATGCTATGCAGCATACTTAGTTTGGAAGTGAACCCATTTTGTGTTAAAAAAACCATGCCAAAGATTGCAATCAGGTTACATTAACAGTATCTGAAAATGAAAATTTCTCCATTATCTGAGCTTATATGTTGCTCTCCAACTATATCGCAAAACCCAAGTGTTGTGCATATCCGGCCGGAGGATTTTGGCATACGTACCTATATACCATCCTCAGTTCACAGTGAACCCATTTTTGGTATAAAAACAAACATGCCAAGAAGACAATCAGGTGCATGAAATCAGCTTCACTAACAGTTAAGTGAAAATAGGACCAAAAAATAGCCTTAGAAGACCATCAGGTTTGTGAAATAAGCTTCACTAACAGTGAAAGAAACTGGGGATGCTATGCAGCATACTTAGTTTGGAAGTGAACCCATTTTGTGTTAAAAAAACCATGCCAAAGATTGCAATCAGGTTACATTAACAGTATCTGAAAATGAAAATTTCTCCATTATCTGAGCTTATATATTGCACTCCAACTATATCGCAAAACCCAAGTGTTGTGCATATCCGGCCGGAGGATTTTGGCATACGTACCTATATACCATCCTCAGTTCACAGTGAACCCATTTTTGGTATAAAAACAAACATGCCAAGAAGACAATCAGGTGCATGAAATTAGCTTCACTAACAGTTAAGTGAAAATAGGACCAAAAAATAGCCTTAGAAGACCATCAGGTTTGTGAAATAAGCTTCACTAACAGTGAAAGAAACTGGGGATGCTATGCAGCATACTTAGTTTGGAAGTGAACCCATTTTGTGTTAAAAAAACCATGCCAAAGATTGCAATCAGGTTACATTAACAGTATCTGAAAATGAAAATTTCTCCATTTTCTGAGCTTATATGTTGCTCTCCAACTATATCGCAAAACCCAAGTGTTGTGCATATCCGGCCGGAGGATTTTGGCATACGTACCTATATACCATCCTCAGTTCACAGTGAACCCATTTTTGGTATAAAAACAAACATGCCAAGAAGACAATCAGGTGCATGAAATCAGCTTCACTAACAGTTAAGTGAAAATAGGACCAAAAAATAGCCTTAGAAGACCATCAGGTTTGTGAAATAAGCTTCACTAACAGTGAAAGAAACTGGGGATGCTATGCAGCATACTTCGTTTGGAAGTGAACCCATTTTGTGTTAAAAAAACCATTTTTGGCATACGTACCTATATACCATCCTCAGTTCACAGTGAACCCATTTTTGGTCAAATTCAAATGCCAAGATGACAATCAGATGCATGAAAATAAGCTTCACTAACAATAAAACAAAATGGGTTCACTTCAACAACAGCAACAACAGCAAGAGGGAACCAAATATAGAACAATTGGGTTTTGAATGGAGATTGTAGTCATAGATCAATTCTTCATAGAAGAAAAATACGAATAGGGCTCATAGCAAGTGTAGTTTTAACTGGAATTGTCATCGTGGAAGGAAACCAAATATAGAAGCCAGAAAGAGGAATGGTAGAGAATGAGGATACACCAGGCTAACATAGCGGCATTTTCCTCATCTCTCTCTCATCCCTTCTTTCCCTTCAACACACGAACACAAAGAGACATCAGCAATAACAACAAGAGCGACAAGAACAACAATAATAATAAATCATTATGAAGAAGATGTCTCTATATGGGTTTCCAGATCTCCACTCGAGCCTTCTCGTTCTAATCACAGCCCAACTAAGAACATAGACAACAGCCACTGAACAATCCAATCACAGCCCAATCAAAATTGGCCATCCTGGATCTTAATGAAATAAGCTTTAGTAGTAGTAAAAGAAGATGGGGATGCTAGCAGCAAACTCAGTTTGGAAGTGAACCCTTTTTTGGTTAAAAAATCATGCCAAAGATGGCAAACAGGTTACTTTAACAGTATCTTGAAATGAAAATTTCCAAAGATGCCTCAGTTCACAGTAAACCCATTTATTATCAAAAAAACATGCCAAGAAGACAAGCAAATGCATGAAATGAGCTTCATTAACAGTGAAAGAGGATGGGGATGCTAGCAGCATACTCAGTCTGGTGGTGAACCCATTATTTGATCAAAAAATCATGCAAAAGAGGGCAATCTGCAGGATACCTTAACAGTACCTTAAAATGAAAATTTCCATTAACTGAGCTTAATTATATGTTGCTCCACTAATTGTTGTGCCCAACTAAATCTAAAACCAACTTGTTGTCCAAATCACAGACCATTTTGGCGTACGTACCTATAGCATCCTCAGTTCACAGTAAACCCATTTAGTATCAAAAAAACATGCCAAGAAGACAAGCAGATGCATGAAATGAGCTTCATTAACAGTGAAAGAGGATGGGGATGCTAGCAGCATACTCAGTTTGGTGGTGAACCCATTATTTGATAAAAAAATCATGCAAAAGAGGGCAATCTGCAGAATACCTTAACAGTACCTTAAAATGAAAAATTCCATTAACTGAGCTTAATTATATGTTGCTCCACTAATTGTTGTGCCCAACTAAATCTAAAACCAACTTGTTGTCCAAATCATAGACCATTTTGGCGTACGTAGCTATAGCATCCTCAGTTCACACTAAACCCATTTAGTATCAAAAAAACATGCCAAAAAGACAAGCAGATGCATGAAATGAGCTTCATTAACAGTAAAAGACCATGAAAATTTCCAGTATCTAAGCATTTATTTTTCTATTAATTCTTCATCCCAACTAAACCATTCAAGTTAAGGAAATCAAGATGCATCTATCTGAAAAATATGCTAAGTTTGAAAAATAAGGGAAATCAAGAAATGATACCGAAGAGAGCGAGAGAGAGAGCGGAGGAGGGAAATCGAAAATGACGAATAGGGCTCATAGCAAGTGTAGTTTTAACTGGAATTGTCATCGTGGAAGGAAACCAAATATAGAAGCCAGAAAGAGGAATGGTAGAGAATGAGGATACACCAGGCTAACATAGCGGCATTTTCCTCATCTCTCTCTCATCCCTTCTTTCCCTTCAACACACGGACACATAGAGACATCAGCAACAACAGCAAGATCGACAAGAACAACAATAATAATAAATTATTATGAACGAGATGTCTCTATATGGGTTTCCAGATCTCCACTCCAACTCGTCTCTTTCTAATCACAGCCCAATTAAGAACAATTGGTCACAGTCACTTTTAAAGAAACATATATGCTCAGATAATGGAAATTTTCATTTTAAGATACTTTTAAAGTAACATGATTGCCATCTTTGGCATGATTGCCATCCTCATCTTCTTTTACTGTTAATGAAGCTTATCTCATGCATCTGATTGTCATCTTGGCATGTTTTTTTTAACAAAATGGGTTCACTGTGAACTGAGGATGCTGTAGGTACGTATGCCAAAATCCTCCGGATATGCACAACAATTGGGTATTAGATTTAGTGCAGCGATGAACAGGGTTCATATCAAGTATAATATTACGGACTGTCATCGTGGAAGGAAACCCATTTAATATATAACAAGAGGGGATGGTAGAGAATGAGGATACACCAGGCTAACATAGCGGCATTTTCCTCATCTCTCTCTCATCCCTTCTTTCCCTTCAACACACGGACACATAGAGACATCAGCAACAACAACAAGAGGGGATTGGTCCAACAAAAAGTATAGATTATAATAAACGAGATGTCTCTATTTGGGTTTCCAGATCTCCACTCCAGCCCTTTCTTTCTAATCACAGCCCACTTAAGAAAATTAGATTTAGTTGGGCTCAAGAATTAGTAGAGCAACATATAAGCTCCGGTACTGTTAAAGTAACCTGCAGATTGCCATCTTTGGCATGATTTTGTAACAAAAAATGGGTTCACTATGAAACTAAGTATGTTGCTAGCATACCAAAATCCTCCAAATCAGTACAACAACGCGGCTGAACAAACCTTATCAGCAGGTCATACAATGTCATCTAAGCATGTTAAGTGCCAAAGTGGGATTGGTAATACAATGCATGAACGACACGTATTAGTTGTTTGTGAGTATGCAATAGGGTGCAGCTATGAACAGGGCTCATATCAAGTGTAGTATTACGGACTGTCATCGTGGAAGGAAACCCATTTAATATATAAGCCATATATGGAGCCAAAAAGAAGGATGGTAGAGAATGAGGATACACCAGGCTAACATAGCGGCATTTTCCTCATCTCTCCCCTCATCCCTTCTTTCCCTTCAACACACGGACACATAGAGACATCAGCAACAACAACAAGAGGGGATTGGTCCAACAAAAAGTATAGATTATAATAAACGAAATGTCTCTATTTGGGTTTCCAGATCTCCACTCTAGCCCTTTCTTTCTAATCACAGCCCACTTAAGAAACATAGACGAAATACTTATAGACGACAGCCACAATGCACACTCACAAACACTAGTACGTGTCTTTCATGCATTCAAGACCATAATCTCTTTAAAAAAACCAATTTAAATACTTACCCTGGGTGGGACTTGGGACTGCTGCCCTATTAAATTGGCCATTTGTTCTTGGAGGAGTGCAACTTGTGCCTTTAAGGCAGTCATCTCCTCGTCCCGATTGCCACTTGAACTAGATTCACTCCGTCCAAATAGCCGCGAGGGGGTTGGTCCCAGGCCCATACCACGGACACGTCCATGCCTCTCCTTTCCCCTAACATCGGTCAAGGCAACTCTCTGCCGGGTACGCCAATCTGGGCGTGTCGCCGTAGGGTCCGAATCTGAAGCAGAGGAGATTTCATCATACCTTTTCCGAGCGTTAGTCTGTAAAAGAACATAACAATCAGAGTTAAAAGCAGATGAGATTTCGACTACTCATTAGATATTAGTTCACAAATTACCAGAATCCGTGCTGCCTCAGGGCTCACATACATCCCATCCTTTGATTTGTAGGTGGCATCAAAAAAGTCAATGTCCCCAAACTCTGTAGGCCCCCCCAAATCTTCTGCCTATATATTAGTAAGATGAAATGGTTATAAACAAATAACTGTAAGTAAAAAATTATTCAATACTATTGCGCCTACCAATTCTTCCCGAACCAGAGCGAAGCTCTGTGTACCAGCGGTGTGCAGCACTAGCTACTTTGACCGACTGGCAGCTCCCACCTCCGCCCTTTTCTGTACATGCCACAATGAAGTTAACAGAAAAATTCATTATAGCCGCCATACAACCACATACTCATTAGATTTTTGTGTGTTTAATGTAAATACCTGACCGATCGCCGAACTACAGTAGTGCACAAGAAATTGCCAATCTGAAGGCTCCACATTTTCTGGCACATTCACTACATTCTCCTCCTCTGAAAGGTCTTTGTTATAAAACTTCGACTTCAATTCACTCTTGTGGTCCCTCCACTTCTTGGAGAGTGACTTTTCAACCCAAGGCGTAAGGGAGTCGGCGAACGAGAAGTATTGCTGCAAAATTCATTACCCATCACTAATAATACATATTTCAATAATAATTTTTCGCCGACCAATTATGTATTTTAGATGAGAAATACCTTGATTGTCGTAATAGCAGTGGCCTTTGTGGTGGTTGGCACCTTCGGCCAACTCTCGTATGACAAAGGAAGTATGCGGGGGTTCCTTGCTATAACCCCAATGAAGGAAGAAAATTTGCTGGCGTTATCGCCAACCGGGTGCCCAACACCGTTCGCCTCCACCTCGATCCTTTCATCATTCTGAAGCCTCCAAACATTCGTCATCTTAGTCCGCCCACGATGTTTTTTGACAGTGGGCAGCGTGCTACCCTCACCCTCTTCTGTTTGACTGCCACTATTATGTAGTGGCTGCTCATCCCCATGGCTCTCGTTGCCATCATTTATATTTAACCTCTTTCCATGCCTCGGCATGTTGTACCTGTCAAGGATTCAAATACACACATGCCAAGAAGACAATCAGATGTATGAAATCAGCTTCATTAATAGTGAAAGAAGATGAGGCCTATGCTAGCAGCATACTTAGTTTGGAAGTGAACACATTTTTGGTTAAAAAATCATGCCAAAGAGGGCAATCAGGTTACTTTAACAGTATCTTAAAATGAAAATTTCCATTATCCGAGCTTATATGTTGCTCTACTAATTCTTGAGCCCAACTAAATCTAAAACCCAATTGTTGTGCATATCTGGAGGATTTTGGCATACAGCTATAGCATCCTCAGTTCACAGTGAACCCATTTAATATCAAAAAAACATGCCAAGAAGGCAATCAGATGCATGAAATAAGCTTCATTAACAGTAAAAGAAGATGAAAATTCTAGCAGCATACTTAGTTAGGAAGTGAACCCATTTTTTGTTAAAAAATTATGCCAAAGATGGCAAACAGGTTACTTTAACAGTATCTTGAAATGAACATTTTCATTATCTGAGCATATATGTTGCTCTACTAATTCTTTAGCCTAACTAAATCTAAAACCCAATTGTTCAGCATATCCGGAGGATTTTGGCATACGTAGCTATAACATCCTCAGTTCACAGTGAACCCATTTTGGTTAAAAAAACATGCCAAGATGACTATCAGATGCATGGAATAAGCTTCTTTAACAATAAAAGAAGATGAAATTTCTAGCAGCATACTTAGTTTGGAAGTGAACCCATTTTTGGTTAAAAAATCATGCCAAAGAGGGCAATCTGCAGGTAACTTTAACAGTTTCTTGAAATGAAAATTTACATTATCTGAGCATATATGTTGCTCCACTAATGGTTGTGCCCAACTAAATCTAAAACCCAATTGTTGTGCATATCCGGACCATTTAGGCATACGTAGCTATAGCATCGTCAGTTCACAGTGAACCCATTTTATATCAAAAAAATATGCCAAGAAGACAATCAGATGCATGAAATCAGCTTCATTAACAGTATAAGAACATGAAAATTTCAACATGCATCTATCAGAAAAAAAATGCTAAGTTTCAAAAATTAGGGGAATCAACAGATGATACCGAAGAGAGAGAGAGAGCGGGGCGACGAGCGTGGGGGGGGGGGGAGATAGAGAGAGAGCGGGGCGACACGGTCGTTTCCGTTCGCCGATTCACCTCCAAATCGGGATAGGGAGGAGGGAAATCGAAAATGTCGAAGGGAAGAAGGGACGATGACGAATGTTCGAAGGCCGTCGAAGAGGACGAAGCGGCGGAGGCAAACGCGCGGGAAGTAGAGCGAGGAAGGAGGGAAAACGAAGCGCCCTTTGTTTTTTATTTTTTTGGGGTTTGGGGAAATGGCGAGCGAAAGGTTAGGGTAGATGGGATTTATCGCAGCTTTTCACCGGCGTTTTAATTAGACACGCCGGTGAATCATACACTTCACCGGCGTTTTTAAATAAAACGCCGGTGAATACACGGATTCACCGGCATTTTAATTCGGCCGCCGGTATATAACCATCCCATCTGGTGGCCCCATTCCTAATCGCTACCTACCCCGGCGCTACTAGTAAAACGCCGGGGAATATTCGCCGGTAAATCTGGTTTCTTTTGTAGTGAGTTCCGAATGGCAAACCATTTCTAGCTCGCTTAAAAGCGAACTTGCAAAGCGGAATCGAGCCAAGTTTTGGACTCCGAACACGTCGTTTGAGTAAGTTTCAACGGTTGTGGGAGCAGTTCTGAATGGCAAACCACTTCTAGCTCGCTTAAGAGCGAACTTGCGAAGCAGAAATCGAGCCAAGTTTTGGACTCCGAACACGTTGTTTGAGTAAGTTTCAACGGTTGTGGGAGTAGTTCCGAATGGCGAACCACTTCTAGCTCGCTTAAGAGCGAACTTGCAAAGCAGAATCGAGCCAAGTTTTGGACTCCGAACACGTCGTTTGAGAGAGCACAATTAGGATTTTAAACAGAGAGATATAACAATCACAAGAGAATTATCAGGCGAATGAATTTCTTTATTGATAACTGCTCATCGGCCGCTTCTAAGTTGCAAGC
This sequence comes from Hemerocallis citrina, assembly GCA_017893485.1. Taxonomy (NCBI): domain Eukaryota; kingdom Viridiplantae; phylum Streptophyta; class Magnoliopsida; order Asparagales; family Asphodelaceae; genus Hemerocallis; species Hemerocallis citrina. The sequence goes on along the minus strand of CM030363.1, from coordinate 207,671,775 downwards.
CGTTATTACAATAGGAAAATAAAGAAGCAAGTACAAATAAAAAGATAGGAATGGCTTGACATTTGATGGTACTCGGAGAGGCGTTCAAACACCCTCTTGGTACTTCAGTAAATGGTCGGCATTCCAAGTTCTTGGTATCTCTCTGCCTTCGAGGTCTTCAAGGCGATATGCTCCTGGCCGAACTACTTTGGAGACCTTGTATGGTCCTTCCCAATTCGGGGTTAGCTTGCTCTTTTGGCTGGGGAACAAGATGGCTAGCTTTCTGAGGACTAAGTCCCCCTTTTTGAGATCTGTGGGACGGACCCTTTTGTTGTAGGCCTGCTCGATTCTTCTCCGATAATTTTGTTGGCTAATTGAAGCTCTTTCACGGAGCTCATCGATCAGGTCCAAGTTTTCTCGGAGCTCTTTTGCGTTCTGCTCTTCATCATAGGTAATAAGGCGAGGGGATGGCAAACCAACTTCCAAGGGGATTACAGCCTCGGACCCGTAGGTGAGATTGAAGGGCGACTCTCCTGTGGGGGTCCTTTTTGTAGTGCGGTGGTTCCACAATACATTGGGAAGTTGATCTGCCCATAAGCCTTTGGATGATTTGTCTAATCTCTTCTTGATGCCTGAGAGAATCTGCCTGTTGGCGTTCTCTACTTGACCATTGGACTGAGGATGGGAGACGGAGGAGAAGCGTTGCTGAATACCAAGGTCTTCACATAAAGAGCGGAATGCTGCCCCTGTAAACTGTGTTTCGTTATCTGTTACTAGGACTCGAGGTATGCCAAACCTACAAATTACATTTTTCCAGAAGAACTGCAGCACTTTGTTCTTGGTAATGGTAGCCAGTGGTTCGGCCTCGATCCATTTGGAGAAATAGTCGATCGCCATGACTAGGAACTTGAGCTCGCTTGGAGCTGGTGGGAATGGACCTAGCAAGTCCATCCCCCACATTGCGAAGGAAATTGGACTCGAGAGGGATGTGAGTTGTGCTTGGAGTAGGCGGCGGATGTTGGAGAACTGTTGACAGGGGGTGCATTGCCGGACATGCTGCTCGGCATCCCGAAGTATGGTAGGTCAGAAGTACCCGTAGTTCAGAACTTTCCAGGCAAGGGATCTTGATCCTGAATGGGCCTTGTCTATACCTTCGTGAAGTTCTTTCAAGGCATACAAGGCCTCTTCGGGAGAGAGACATCTCAAGTAGGGTCTGCCATCTACTTAGGTATAGGAGCATTTGTACAAAATTCCCTCAACGAGGGTGTACCGCTCCGCTCTCATTCGGATTCGATGGGCTTCTTTAGGATCTTAGGGGAAGCTCCTATCCCTGAGGAACTCAATCAGAGGCTTCATCCAGTTATCCCTGAGTTGGACCGGTAGCGACTCCATCGAGTCGGGGGCTTCTTCTTCTATGCTTGGTCTTAGGAGTACTTCGATTAGGACGGTCTGCTCGAGACCTTGGAGGGAGGAGAGGCCAACTTCGAGAGGGCATCTACTTGGGAGTTCTCTTCTCTAGGGATCCGCTGGAGTTGAGCCTCTTCGAACGAAGCCATGAGACTTTGAACCTTGGCTAGGTACTTGGCCATTCGGTCGTCTCGCACCTCGTAGTCTCCTAAGACCTGATTCACCACCAGCTGCGAGTCACTGAATACTCGGACACGTTGTGCTCCTGCCTTGCGAGCCATGCCCAGGCCTGCTATTAGGGATTCATACTCAGCTTCGTTGTTAGAAGCTTTGAAGTTGATACGGAGGGAGTATTGGAGAATGAAGTCGTCTGGGCCTGCCAGAATGACTCTGGCTCCGCTCCCTTCGGCGCAAGAAGACCCATCTACATACACTGTCCAGATGGGCGGCCCATTTGCTGCTTGACTCACTTCTGGGATGGTGCTTTCCACTATAAACTCGGCCAAGGGTTGTGCTTTGATAGCGGTCTGAGGTTGATAGATATGTTATGTTGACTTAGCTCGACCGACCACTTCATCAGATGCCCGGAGGTCTAGGGCTTGTGCAGGACTTGCTTGAGCGGCTGGTCGGTAAGGACGACCACCGAGTGGGATTGAAAATAGGGGCGGAGCTTCCTGGCTGCCATAACCAAGGCGTATGCTGTCTTTTCCAATCTCGGATAGCGGAGCTCGGCATCTCTAAGGACCTTGCTCACATAATAGATAGGCTTCTGAGCCTTGCCTTCTTCCCTCACTAGGACAGCACTGAGGGTTTGCTCGGAGGCAGCAAGGTAGATGTAACGACCCGGATCCCCATCATCGAACATCCGTGACACAACCAGAATCTTTGCCTTCAAATGCATCTCAACACAGTAAATAGTACGGAAATTTAAATCACTTTTATTGCCATCAGAGTTAATACATCAATAATTACGAATATCAATTTATCATATCAAACTGTAACGTCCCCCTTTGACTCCAAATTCAATTCCTTCAATTTCTATATCACTTTAAACATAAACTAAGATAGTTATATTTCTAAGAAAATTTCGACAGAGTTTCCCCTGAAATTTCTGCCCCGAAACACAAACAGCTTACGGAATTCTGCTCTAAATTCTGTAGCTCACATCACAGGCAATAATTTCACGGGCTCCCAAGGCCAAAATGAGCAAAATCACACATTCAATATATATATGCTCTGGGGGCCAAACTCATAATAGAATATCAAATATCAATTAAAAACCATAAATTCCTTTGAAAACGTAGTAAGGTTTTTAGAAAAATCTTTGTAAAACATTCCCCAGGGCCCGGTACTCCACGACGAGATGAGTACGGGTCAACAACATAACATGCCACTCCACACTATACTCATCATCATCATCCACGTACTCATACATCAAAAATACAATTTAAATCATATATTTCACTATTCACATAAATAAACCTTAAACAACAATTTCAAACAAAGGCTCCACTCCACGGAGTCTACACCTCTCCTTTGCACTGCCGAGGACCTGTAACAGTATGGGTCTAGGATAGTCCAGAGACTCCCTAACCTCCCAAACACTAAGGGGTTAGCCATTTCTGGTGTGAGTATAGTTTACTAAATAAGCAAATAGATTAAACTTTATAAGTAGAACAAAACGAATCTTACGAATACCAAGATAAACCTGAACATGTAAACATCATAAATGGAAATTCACATCAAATGCTCTCTGAGTCATTTCCTGTATGCATATCCATACTCGCTCACAACATAGTTATCTTTAGTTTGGAAATCATTTCCAAATTAGTCGCTTAAGGCCCATCACTTTACGCCTTATGCAAATATTCTTTTAGCTTTATTTTCCTATAAAGCTTTACATTCACAAACAACTCTACTTTCACATAAACTGCGCCTCGTTTACCATTCATTTGTATTTACAGACTCGCGACTTATATTCTTTCCCAATCACATGTCACATAACATCGCATTCATTCATTTCTTACAACATATATCATCACGTCTCGCCATACATCACTTTCACACTCATAATTCATCTTGAATGGAAAATAAACGTGTATCCTGATTTTCTAGTGTTCCTGTATGCCGTGACCTGAGTCTAATGCAAAAATGCAGAGTATAGAACAGATGCACTTAATCTAATGTCAGCAAGATTATGGACACACATGCATCCCATACTACATGTGGCCCAGGTCAAGCCAATGTACTTAGTCTAATGCAAGCGAGACTTTGGAAATGTATGCATCCCATACTACATACTTTCCAAATCAAGCCGTTGTCTACAAGTTTAGGGATTCGAACCCTCGCTACGCAATGTATTCTAATTCGGTCCACTTCCTGTACCTGATAGTATGACATGGTTGAGGAGATAAATAACAGAAATACTTCGGGACGCTACCCCATTGTCACCAATAATCATTGCATCAGACCCTCCTCGAAAGCTGTGACGAACTTACAGATATACACGCATGCATATCCATTGCGCAGAAAATCTTTCATGATCCGTTCGTGTCCACCAACATAGAACATGACGGCCTCGAGGTCTAAAACCCCCTATCCGCCAGGATATCAGCATCCCGTTCTTACCATGGTACTTCAGGAATTAACAGTGCAAGATACACACCGCAACGCGTATCCCTAATGATAGGAAGAGACAACCCCATAGTATCACCACCTAGTGCTAACTCTCAGAACGAGTTGGAATATAGGGAATCACCCCTATCACCAATTCGGTCTTCAAGCGAAACAATAAAAGAAAACCTAATCAATGCAGTTTACTAGAACAAGTTGTTACCAAATAACACTCGGTGTCGATCAACAATGTCGAGTCTGTCCGGTCTGTCAGACGACAACCATCACAGGAATCACATCCATTGATTCCCAATATCTTCACAGGTCCACGACCCAATAATCCTGGCCCGTGACCCTCAGCGAGTGGTCCAACGGCACCCCAAGGATGCAATACAAATCAAATGAAGGTAAGCACACCCATAACCATCAATTCCTGACCATTGACAGACTCAGGCATCGAGACACCAACACAATCGACCAGAGCTATATTCCAACTCACTCATGTCCACCATGAGTATTAAGCACAGGAACTTATCCAAGTTCCCAAATGAAAATGCTAAAATATCATTAAAACCTGATAGCTCATGATCACCACACTGCGGCATGCAGAGGGTTCCTCATCAACAGTCCAATGAAATAATTTAAGAAATAGTAGTAGCTGTGACCCAAGCTACGCTCATCGGAGTTCAACACAATCAGACTTCTAGAAGGGTGGGGAGATCCACAGCAATCCCCTAGTGGGCGACTTCCTCAAATATTTAAGAGCTCAAGTCCCCGAGTCAACTTAAGCTTGAAGTTTGGTCTAAACAACAGGTTGTTATCTTGCAATGCCCATAACTTCCAATACACAATACAGAATTGCTTGACACTACCCATTCTGCAAAGCTAAAGCCATAGTCTACAACCTTCCAGCTAACCATTTCCTCAAATTCAATCATCTTGATACTATAAAACCTCATATGCTCTCACTAGTATATTCTTCTTACACTCGCTGCACCTTTCCAATATTATAGGAGTTTGCTCACTCATCAGAAGTTCTCGATCCCGGGTCCTATGGGAAGGTGGGAATGTCTACTTCAACTTCCTAGTTGAACACCTCTTTCAGACTCCATCATTTGAGTTCTTGAAAGCACAAGTTCCATCTTTGGAAAATCATAACTCTCAACCTATAAACTGGAATTACAAAATTCCAGATGGGTTAGAAAGCTATGACTCCCTACTACCACTCCCAAGTTGGTCAATTACCCAATTCCTTAACCATTTCAGAGCAAGAAATTCCCAACTTACCCTCATAAACATGCTTCTTAACAAGCTCATATAAAAATGAGTTGTTCTTTGCCATACAACTATCTTTCTTAGCATTCCACTTATCATACAACGATAATCAAAATTCTCCAAACTCTCCCACAAGCTAAGAATTCACCATATACGCACCAATTTACCATATAACAACTTTAACAATAAGAACTTTCCGTATTTTAAATTAAAACTCCATTTGGCTAAATTAAACAAGGATTGCTTCAAAACTGCCTAAGATTTTATCACAACAGTAAACATATATTTAGTATAATCATACTCACAGAATATCTTGCGTAGACTCGAAGTGCAAGCATGCTATCCCGCATCCAAGGTCGCTAATATACCATATCATCAAATTTCAAAGCAATTAAACTCAAATCATTCAAACCAATCACAGAGCTAATAACACTATTCCAAACATCACACAAGCGTTTATTGAACGCCTGGGATACACACGTGCGAAGCACGGGATATTCAAAATCCTATGAGATTTTTATTTCCCAAACAATAACAAAAATCACTCCTAAAATAACCTAATGGCCCAACAGAAATTCTATTACCATACGAGAACTAATTCATACACATATAGTTCTCTTTTATAAACCCAAAACCCTAATTTATTAGCAACTTACAAATTCTCTAACAACTTGCTAATTTCTCACATCTGCCCTTCCCAACATCTCCAAATCTTCCTACCATACTACTCCTACTCAAAAGAAATTAACCACACTAAATTTTATACAATAATAAAATCTAGGGTTTACCTTTCTGAAATCCTTTCGAAAAAGGACACTGCCACGACGTAGAGAACCCTTCTATTAGTCTATCCCCCAATTTGATTTGAAAACGATGGAGAAATGGAGGGGATTTGGGCGGAGAGAGAGAGAGCCGATGGGTCGGCTGGGTGCTTTCGGTTGGGAAGGAAACGGGAGAAGAAAGAAAATGGAGAAGGAAGGAGAAGGTGGGGTGGGGTTTTTATAAAAAGAAATAAATAAATAATTAGGTAAATAAATAATAAGGGAAAATTACATATAAGCTCCCAAGTCTCAATATATTTCAAATAAGCCCCAACTCTCTACTTCAACAATACCAACAATACAAAAATGCATTAAAACTACCTCGTAATAATCCTTCAAAATTATAAAATAAAGTAGACAATAAATCTGATATTTCTCAATAACAATCAATTGTTATGAGAAAAATACACAATCGCGTGCAATTCTCAATTGCGCACAGGTTACGATGCAAAATAGTCATATGCTATTTTTGCGGGGTATTACAGTAGAGGTAGAGTGTTTCCCAGAGAGTAGGCTTGCTGAGGAGTGGAGGGTTGACCAGATAGGCTTTCAGTTGGTCGAACGATTCTTGCTACTGCGGGCCCCACTCAAAGCCCTTAGCCCCCTTGAGGACTTTGAAGAAAGGAAGACACTTCTCCCCTGACTTGGACAGGAAGTGTCCTATAGTCGCGAGGCATCTTGTGAGCTTCTGAACTTCTTTCATATTTGTAGGAGGAGCCATATTGAGAATAGCTTTTATCTTCTCAGGATTGGCCTCGATCCCCCTTTGACTGACCATAAAGCCCGAGAATTTACCCGATGAGACCCCGAATGCACACTTATTCAGGTTTAGTCTCATGTTATGCTTTCTCAACACGTCGAAGGCTTCTTGTAGGTCGGCGACATGGTCGGACCCATGGATACTTTTTACTAGCATATCATCGACGTACACTTCCGTGTTTCGGCCGATCTGATTCTGGAAGACCTTATTGACGAGGCACTGGTAGGTGGCACCGGCATTTTTGAGCCCGAAAGGCATTACTCTATAGCAATAGAGACCTTGATCGGTGACAAAGGAGGTCTTCGGGATATCTGGGGGGAACATGCGGATTTGGTTGTAACCGGAGAAGGCGTCCATGAAGCTCAAAAGTTCATGGCCTGAAGTGGCATCGATCAAGGTGTCAATGCTGGGGAGTGGGAAAGGATCCTTGGGGCATGCCTTGTTCAAGTCCGTGAAGTCGATGCAAATCCTCCATCTTCCATTGGCCTTCTTAACCATAACAACATTAGAGAGCCACTCGGGATAATTGACCTCTTAGATGAACCGGGCTTTGAGGAGCTTCTCTACTTCTTCCTTTATGGCCTGCTGGCGCTCAGGGGCAAATTTACGCCTCTTCTTCTGGACCGGTTTGGACCCCAGAGCAACACTTAAGTGATGGACGAGGAGGTCTTCGAAAATCCCTAGCATGTCGGCAGCAGTCCACGCAAAGAGGTCATGGTTCTTCTTGATAGACTGGACTATGTCGGAACCGAGGGCAGAGGGGAGGGTCTTGCTGATGAAGAATTTACGGTTTGGATCTTGCTCCGAGAAGAGCACTTCCTCCAGCTCGTCTACCGGTTCTGACATAGGCTGGGTGTTCCTCTGGGGAATTTTAGAGTCTCGAGGGAAAGGACGGGTCCTCCGGTCGAGGTCATGTAGCATTTGCGGGCCATCTCCTGACTTCCCCTTACTTCCCCTACACCTGCCTTGGTGGAGAACTTCATTTTCAGATGATAAGCTGACGGGACGGCTTCTAAAGCAGCTAGGCCAGGTCGACCTAGGATCACATTGTAAGTGGCTGGGACGTCGACAACCATGAAGTCCATTGGGTCAGTTCGGGTAGTAGGAGTTTTGCTTGCGGTTACGTTGAGGGTTATAACACCTTCGATCGTCACTGGCACTCCCGTGAACCCATGAAGAGTATAGCCGGTGGGCTTGAGCCTGTTCCGTGTTAATTTGAGCCCTCGGAAGGCTGCTAAGAAGAGGATGTTGACCGAACTGCCGTTATCCACTAAAGTTCTTTCCACTTTGAAGTTAGCCATGTAGAGGTTAATCACCAGTGAATCACAATGAGGGGTTCGGATACCCTCTAGATCTTCATCCGAGAAAGTAACCGGGACTCTGAGACCTTTGGAAGGGGGTATACTATGCACCGAATTGACTTCCCTGATGAAAGCCTTTCGAGAAGAGTTAGAGGTTCCTCCCATTGGGCCTCCGTGGATGAGGTGCAAGATGCGCTCTTCTTTAAATTCAGGAGTCTCGTCGCGCCTTCAGGACGCTTGTTAGCCCCCCTGGGGGGTGGAGGAAGATCGATCCGGTCCTTTCTTACTTGGACAGCTGCCCTCTCTGAATGAAGGCTTCAATTTCATTCTTCAGGGCCCGACAGTCATTGGTGTCGTGGCCGTGGTCCCGATGATAGCGGCACCACTTTTCCTTGTTTCTCTTCTTCCCGGGAGTATTCATCTTCGAGGCAGGAGGCAGGATTCCTTCTTTCTCTACCTCCATGAGAATAGTTGAAACATTAGCGTTGAGAGGGGTAAACTTTTCAAACCTGGGAGGTGGACGACGCTGACCCCTGTTGTCCTTCTGGAGCTTTTTGGCTCCCTCGTCTTCAGCAGCCTTCCTCTTATTTCCAGAAGAGGATCCCTCGAACGTGGAGCGATGTTTTGCCTCCTCCGTGCAGATGTACTTCTCGCTTCTGAGAAGAAGGTCGAAGAAATCCCGTGGGGGCTTTTTAGCTAGGGAGGACCGGAGGTTGGAGTTGAGGACGTTGGACTGGAAGGCGGCTGCAGTGACCAATTGGTCGAGGGAGGCGATGGACCTGGCCTCCGCGGTAAACCGCTTGACATAATCTCTTAACTTCTCGCCCTTCTTCTGATTGAGGAAGAGTAGTGAAAAAGTTGTCTTTTCGGAGCGGCGGCTGCTGCTCACGAAGTGGGTTATGAAGAGGGTCTCAAACTGTTCAAAAGAGAATATGGAGGATGGAGCAAGGCGGGAGTACCATTCCCGAGCTGGGCCTTTGAGAGTGGCTGGGAAGGTCTTACAAAGGAGGGCATCGGAGGCTTGATGAATCATCATGAGAGTCTTGAAACACTCGATGTGATCCATGGGGTCTGACTTCCCCGTATATGTCTCGAACTGCGGGGGCTTAAAGTTCACTGGAACGGGTGCCTCCATGATAGTTTGAGAAAACGAAGGTCTGCTCGGACGAAGGGTCCTTCCTCTCAGTTCCTCATCCCTATCCAGTTGGCCAAGGCACCTCTCCATCTCATGGAGACAGCGGTAGACAGCATCATCCCTTCGACGGTACCCAGGTGAGCCTCTGGACTCGTTCTCGTACGAAGGGGAGCATAGGCTACGACATCGGTAGCTCAGAGACGGGTGAGGGCTAGGAATGTGATGGCGGTGGCTCGGATCTAGAGGAGGACTTAGAGACCGATGACGAGGGCTTCGAACTGGCGGAGGAGTAGGGGCCCTCTGAACATTATTGTTGTTGTTTGGTGGGAGATTGAGGGCCTGCAAGATTGTAGCCTGAAACTGTTGGAATTAGGCACGGGTGATAGGTCTGTTCTCGTCCCTCTGGGGCTGCCGACCAGCGGGAGAATGATGCCTCCTTTCATGGTACTCAGGGGACTCCCTCCGCCTCCTATGAAGAGGGGGCCTCCTGTGGTCGCGACGGCAAGGAGATCACGCATTTGGACATTCTGAGCGGGAGACTCCCTCACAGGCCTGCCTTTCATCCAAACGGTGGCGAAGGTCCTCTTCTTTCTGCCGGTTGATGATGACGTTGTGGAGGTCTTCTGAGGGCTGAGGGTTATGAGATGCCATGGAGTCAGATGAAGGGTTATGTACGGAGATATGGTCGCGGTGAAGAGGTTGCTTCTGAGGGTGAGGACGAGAGGTCCCTATACCAGCATTCTGGTGCCCGAGTGGAGCCTACTGGTGTTGAAGATTTTGGAGAGGAGGCTGCAACTGCTGCAGCGGCCGATCGGGTTAAGGAGGGAGCTGTCCCTGAGGCTGGATGGGTTGGAGGGGAGCCTCCGGTTGTGGTTGAGGAGGAGTGGATCCACGATTGGACCCTCTAGATCTCAGTTTCCTTAGAGGCATGGCTGGAGGTGATCTTAACCGATGGAAGAGGATGGATAGCTATTCGTTGGTTCCCACAGACGGTGCCAATCTGTTGCTGCTGAAATCAGTGTGGGGGCAAACAGATAGATTTGTGGATTTGAAGGAAGTTAAATAGTCAAAGCTGAACACACCTTCACTGGAGTTTGACCGTGATCTCCTGGCGTTGACCTGCAAAAAGTGCAAAACACCGGGGTTGATTCCGGCGACGCACCCTCCGACGCTCTAGTCAGTAATAAGAAAGATTATGAAAGAGCTTTGATTGGCAAAAGATTGATTACCTGGTAACAGTGGGGGATGGGGGGTATTTATAGCTGCCTTAGGAACCAGTTTTGGGATAAGATCAAATCCCTAATTCTCAGTGGATGGATAGAAGTGATCAGGACCGTTGATTGAGGACAACCATAAACCCTAATTCTATCCAGCTAGACTAGGTTTTTTGCGGGTTGGAATCCGCACCCGGTAAGGAGGATCCGTTTATGGGCTTTTTGGAAAAAATGCCCAGTTCCCACTTCGGACCCGTCGTAGGTCAAATTACCATTTTACCCCTAATCTTTAAGATTCGTGCCCGATTTGGACGGTTCCGATTTAACCCTATTTTTAGCCATATCACCGACCAAACCCCGGTGCCTCCTTTCTGATCGTCTTCTCCGATAACTCCAATCCCGTATGCCATTCTCCCTACCTTGATCCGATCCCGACCAAACCCCGGTGCCTCCTTTCCACTCGTCTTCTCCGGCAACCCATCCCGTTTGCCGTTCTCCCCAGTTCACTGTGACACCCGTCCGCCGACCCCTTCTGCCGACGTGTGTCAGGCCAGACCCCGAAATCCCGTCTGCCACTCCCGAAGTCTGCCACTCCCAAAATCCCATCTGCCACTCCCGTCTTCACCGTAGACCCACTCCACTTCTTCCATCTCCGATCCATAACAGCACCATTCCGTCTATCCTTCTCCCTCTCCCCACAGTCAGCACCTCGACCTCGTCACCATTATCCCGCTACTGTTCCGACCACCACTCCACCATGCCGCTCAGTCCACCATCCCGAAGTCTGATCATATCTAGATACATTGTTGTTTGATCCAGATCCATTGTTTACTTGTACTGCTAACATGGGTAGTACACCGATTATTGTGCAATCCGAGAATTCTAGCTTTAATGCGGGGAAAGTTCTTGATGAAACAAACTATGATGTTTGGACTCAGTTGATGGAGATGCATATTGCTGGACGTGAGAAGATCCAGTATATTCAAGGTGATAGTAAAGTTCCCGCTGAAAGTGATGGTTCCTATGCCAAATGGTATGCTGATAATCAGAAAGTAAAAGGTTGGTTGTTGATGTCCATGAAACCCGAGATCATGAAGAGATATATTCGATTGAAAACTGCTCGTGATATTTGGGATGCTCTTGCAAAAGCATTCTATGATGGAACCGACGAGGTTCAAGTGTTTGCTCTAAACCAGAAAGCTTTTTTAGCAAGGCAAAATGGCAGGCCACTTTCTATTATTATGGAGAATTGACTGAAATTTTTCAAGAACTGGATCATCAAGATAAGGTGATCATGAAGAATCCTGACGATGTCCAGACATATCAGAAATCGATCGACCGCTTGCGGGTACATATTTTTTTGGCTGGATTAGATGTTGAGTTTGAGCAGGTTCAAGGAGAAATTTTGCGAAAGGATCCTGCACTTGATCTTGAGGCATCCTACGCATATGTTCAGCGGGAGGCTCGTCAACAAAGCACCATGAATAGCTCCTCTGAATCTTCAGATGTAGCTGCAATGGTGGCTCGGCCACATCCATTCAAAAGCCTCCCAGGCAGTTGGGATCATCTGCACGAACTTCTAAGGGCTTCAATCAATCTACTTATGAGTCAAGGAAGTGTACCCAATGCGGCAAAACTGGGCACACGAAAGCTCGTTGCTATCAGATTATCGGCTACCCGCACGATTGGGATCACAGTAGAGATTCTCGGAACAAGATATCCACTGTAGCTGTTGGAATTGCTGAAGGAGCTGAGAAGAGCATTGAACAATCCTCCGCACTGGTTACAGCTGCAGGTAATGATGGTAAGGATTTTAATATTTCTACATCTGTTATGAATAATACATGGATAATTGATTCCGGTGCTACCGATCATATGACTTATGATTCTAGACAAGTTAAAACTTTACACCCATCCACCAAATTCACAGTATCCACTACCAATGGTGATCCTGCCCCCGTTACTGGCGAGGGTTCCATATCTCTCATAAACGATCTAACATTAGATACAGTACTAGTAGTCCCATCCTTAAATTTTAATCTGTCGTCTGTCACCCAAATTACTAATACCCTGCATTGTATTGTTGTTTTTTGGCCTTCCTTTTGTGTCTTTAAGGATATTCGGACTCACAGGACGATTCGTTATGGGGTTAGACGTGGAAAACTCTATTATCTGGATTTGGTTTCTGAGAGTTCAAACAGGTTGACTCAAGCTCTTGCCATTAATAAATCCGAGGGGGAGAAGCAATCAGAAATTTGGCTATGGCACCGACGTCTAGGACATGCATCGTCTGGCTATTTACTTAAATTGTTTCCCAGTTTATTTTCGATGTTGGATATTTCTAGTTTTCGTTGTGATGTATGTGAATTAACAAAAAGTCACCGTATTTCTTTTCATTGCAATTTGAATAAAAGCACGATTCCATTTATGATTATTCATTTTGATGTTTGGGGTCCATCCAGAAATACCACTATTGGAGGAGCTAAATGGTTTGTGACATTTATTGATGACTGCACTCGTATGACTTGGATTTGTTTGATAAAATCTAAAGGAGAAGTTAGTAGGTTATTTCAAAAATTTCATAAGCAGGTTATGATTCAGTATAAGGCACATATTCAAGTTCTCAGAAGTGACAATGGTGGCGAGTACCTGAATACAGATCTACAATAATATTTGGTGGAACATGGAATTGTTCACCAGACTACATGTTCATATACTCAACAAAATGGCGTGACCGAAAGGAAGAATAGACACTTGCTTGAAGTAGTCCGTGCTTCACTTATTTCTGGCAATCTCCCACTCATGTATTGGGGGAGAGCCCTTACCTTTGCAGCATACCTAATCAACTGAGTCCCCTCCCGTATTCTGAACTTCAGCACGCCACTTCAAGCACTGACCAGTGCTGTGGATGCGCCAACTATTGTCAACCTGCCACCTCGTGTGTTTGGGTGTGTCGCATTTGTTCACCTACATCAACACGAGCGGAGTAAGTTAACCCCCCGAGCAGTGAAATGTGTTTTTGTGGGATATGCAATGAATCAGAAGGGGTATCATTGCTATCACCCACCAACTCGATGGATATTTGTGACTATGGATGTGGTGTTCCATGAACATGAGATGTATTTTTCTTCTTCTGCAGCTAAACTTCAGGGAGAGTAATGAAGTGAAGTTCAGACTCTTGGGTATGATAAAGTAATTGTCAGTTAGAACGAACATCTAGATATAAATAATGGCGAACACTTGAATAAAGATCTAGCAAGGGAGGAAGACCCTCATGAAGAATTGCAACCAGTAGAAGATCCTCTTGAAGAATTGCAACCAGTACTGAATTTTAGTGAGAGTGAATCGTCAGAACCCCAAAACCAATCGTCACCATTGTCCGAACCTCCTAGAAGAGAACTCCCGTACCGTACTAATAGAGGTATTCCAAAACCTACTTATGAACCTAATCCCACTAGTAATGTCAAATATCCCATGAGTAATTATGTATCCACTCACCGCTTGTCAGAATCAAATAAGTCATTTGTAAATCAATTATCTATTGTATCTATTCCTAACAATGTGCAGGAAGCCCTTACTGATCCAAGGTGGAAAGCAGCTATGGATGTGGAGATGAAATCCTTGAAAAAGAACAAGACTTGGGAGATAGTCGAGCTGCCAGCAGGAAAGAAGCCAGTAGGATGCAGATGGATTTATACGGTGAAGTATAAGTCTGATGGTTCAATAGAGCGATACAAAGCAAGGCTGGTTGCCAAAGGGTACACACAAACGTATGGAATTGATTATGAAGATACATTCGCACCGGTGGTAAAATTCAATACTGTTCGAGTCTTACTGTCACTTGCTGCAAATCTTGACTGGCCGTTGGAGCAATTTGATGTGAAGAATGCATTCTTGCATGGGGAATTGACAGAAGGAGTTTATATGGATCTTCCACCAGGGTCGAATAGACCAGTTCAACACAGCAACAAAGTATGTCGTCTGAAGAAAGCATTGTATGGACTGAAGCAGTCGCCAAGAGCTTGGTTTGGGAGATTTACAAAATCAATGAGAACATTCGGATACTATCAGAGTAATTCTGATCATACTCTATTCCTAAAAATGAAAGAAGGTAAAATTATTGCTCTCATTATTTATGTAGTTGATATGATAGTAACTAGAGATGATCCTGAGGAGAGGAAGGCATTAAAGAACTATTTGTCACAGGAGTTCGAAATGAAAGTGCTTGGTCCTTTGAGATACTTTCTTGGTATTGAAGTTTCTCGCTCAAGAAAAGGGATATTTCTGTCTCAAAGAAAATATACTCTGGATTTATTGAAGGAAACTGGAATGTCTGCTTGTCAACCGATTAGTACACCATTGGAAGAAGGATTGAAACTTTGTAACGAATCTGATCATGTGCCTTATGATAAGGAAAGATATCAGAGATTGGTTGGACGATTGATGTATCTTGCACATACACGGCCAGATTTATCGTATGCTTTAAGTGTGGTAAATCAGTTTATGCATGCACCTCAGGAACATCACATGGATACAGTGATGAGAATTCTGAGATATATTAAGTCTATTTCAGGAAAAGGAATCCTATTTGCGAAATATGGTCACTTGAAGGTTGAGGCATATACTGATGCTAATTGGGCAGGATCTATAATTGATAGACGCTCCACTTCAGGATACTTCACATTTGTTGGAGGAAATCTAATTACATGGAGAAACAAGAAGCAAAATGTCGTTGCACGCTTAGTGCAGAAGCTGAGTATCGCGGAGTACCTCTAAGTATAGCGGAAGCTCTATGGCTGAAACTCTTGTTGCAGGAGTTAGGGTGTGCTCTGAATGAACCTATGAAGGTGTATTGTGATAATCAAGCAGCATGCGATATTGCCGTCAATCCAGTTCAACATGATAGGACGAAACATGTAGAGGTGGATAGATTCTTCATCAAGGAGAAATTGGATGAGAAAGTCATTGAGATAGCTAAAGTGAAGTCAAAAGATCAGCTTGCTGATATCCTGACCAAGGCAATTTCGAGTTGGCTTTTCTTGAAATTTGTTGACAAGTTGGGCATGCTCAATATCTATGCACCAACTTGAGGGAGAATGTTGAAATATAGTTAGCGTAAATGTGTATATTCTGTTTCCTAATCTGTAGGAAACAGATTTCCCAAATCTCTTACCCCTCAATCTTCTTCCAATCTCCTTTCTTGTCCTCCAAGAATGTAATTTTTATATATAGATGTATACAGTAAAGAATAAGAGAATAAGAAAAATGTTATTCCCCAGTTCTGTTTTCAATACCTACTGTGCTTAATGTACGGTAAACATTTATTCTGAAAAGTATTTAAGAGTTTGGTCTTATCATTGTGTTTTCACATCTTCACCTAATTATGTTCTTCTACCGCTAGTGGAGATCCTAGCACAGTAGCACTAACAGGAATTCGATGAAACTCCAACCTGAAAGTTATCCATGTTGCTATTTTAGCTAACCATGTTGTGCATTAAGTATCTACATCAGTTTGAGGGGGGAATGGGAGCTTCTTTCTATTGACATTATTACAATAAGCCATTGTCACAATAATCAGAGACTTCGCCCATCAGCTGACTCCTTTCCGTCCTTGTTTCAACTAACAGGTTTGTAATAAAACAGACTAAATAATTAGCACATGCGAGTATACAACATACATATTTTTTTGTTTACTCAAAGAAACAGTATTCATAAGACAAGAAGAGATGGAATGACCGTGCGCTGCAAATGTGAGGATATACATCTAATATCCAGAAAACTATATCTCCAATTCTGTACCTGCTTCTTCCCCCCCCCCACCCAATTCCGAACTCTGTAGTTAGAGTAGTATTAGTGAAATAATATATGCAAAAAGAATCCGCCAAAGGAACATATTACCTCATAAAGTAGCCATGGTCGGCAGCAATCCCAAGCTTATTGCAGTTAGAAAACCACTTCCCCAAACTATCTCATCCACAAATATGATTAGAGCGATCCACCTTGAAAACGGACAGATATTCTGCATAAAGCTATTCAAAACAAATATGATTAATCTTTCACATTCTCACATATATGACTCCATATAACAAACCCTGATTATTCTTATCTCCTAATTTTTTTTCTCACAATTGTACAAACCCTAAATATAAACTTTAAAACATTTTACTTTAAAACAAATAAATCTCAACAACATTAACTCTAAAGTACATAAATTTCTTGATGGGTTGATTTTGAGTGAGGGTTGCATTAATCTGAAGGAAGTGTTGATTGTTGATTGTTAGGGTTTATTTTAATTTTATTGAATGCTGATTGTTGATTATTGAGTATTTGGTCAACAATCTAGGGTTTATTTCTGATTTGAGTTAAGTGAGGGTTGCAGAATTGGGATTTGAGCTAAGTTAGGGTTGACTTTGGTGTTGATTATGTTGTTATTAATATAGGGCTCACTTTGGTGTTCTATTGTGTTGTTTATTTATTTTATTTATTTTATTTTTTTATTTTTTTATTTTTTTTATTTTTTATTTTTTATTATTTTTTTTATTTTGAGGGAAAAGGTGGAATAACGCCACCCTGTTTCATTAATAAGAAGTTAATAAAACAACTCCGGCGTACCGGAAAAAATACAAAAGTAACAGTGCAGAAATTAGAACATAATTCCCCAACAATACCCTGGGGGGTGGGTCCAACCAAAAGTATAACAGTACAACCCAAAGTGCAATAGATCTAAACAAAATACAAAATATAACTGGCTGCAGACGGTGGGCTTCCTAAATGTGTCCTGTGCCCTGTGAGGATCATGGGGGGTCTACCCCTCAGTCCAGCGTCGGTCCAAACTCCACCTTTTCATTATCGAATTCCTCCACCTGGAACACTCGAGCAATCCTCCCTCTTGCTCCTGTAGCAGCAGTTGTGGCCCAAAAGGAAATAAGATGCATAATATGAGTAAGATTACCAGAAATACTATTACATGAAATACGAAAATATAAATTATTTCTGTCTAGCCATAACACCCAAGTGGTTGCCGCAATGGCTATGTACCAAGCATCCTTCATTTCGTGGCGGACCGAAGCGAATTTGGGGCCAACCCACAATTTCTCGTATTCGCTGGGGTAGTCACATGTCCCTAGGGCCCGTAAAACTTCTACCATAGTTGCCTTACTTCTTTGGCAATGAATGAAAAGGTGGTTCAGACTCTCCGTGTGCGCATTACAAAATCCACAGCTGGTCGCGATTTGGGGTTGTCTTTTGGCAAGGTTCTCTCTGGAGAGAATTGCATTATTGAGTACTAGCCAGAAGAAGACCCTGACTTTAAGGGGCATTTTGGCTTTCCATAACACCTGTGCCCAACTGGGTCTACATCCTCGATAGTGAATGCAATGATACAGAGACCTAACAGTGAAAGCTCCTTTGGTCTCTAGTCCCCAGCGCATCTGGTCTGGACCTTGGGCGCACCTTGCTCCATTCCTTGTAATGTATGTTTGCATTTCATTCAGACGCTGCTGTAACCCTGGGCTAAGAGGTCCTCGAAAAGGCGGCTTCCAATTGCCCCTCTTCCATGTCTTGGCCATCGCTATATTCGGGCAAATTGTTTTCTCATACAAATCTGGGAAAGCCTCTTTAAGGGTATGGGCACCACACCATTTGTCCCACCAGAATCTGGTGGACCATCCATTCCCAATAGTCGATGTAACTGCTGAGCTGAACGGCCCGTTTGCTTTCGCAATCCCTTTCTAGAAGTGAGAGACTCTGGACCCTACTTGGAAGCCAAAACTTCTCGTACCTTTCCCCCTAAGATATGGTTGAATGAATTCCTGCCATTCTTCCCCACTGTGGTGGAAGATCTTCCACCACCATTTTCCCAGTAGGGCAAGATTCATGTCTCTCAAATCGATGATGCCTAGCCCTCCATGTTTTCTCTTCATGCATGCAATACCGCACTTGATCAGGTGGTATCCCTCTCTATTCGAGTCTGCCCCTTTCCAGAAAAATTATTTTCAGATTCGGTCAATCCTTTGAATCACCCACTTAGGTAGCTCAAAGAACGACATGTAGTAAATGGGCAGATTAGACAACACCGAGTTGATAAGGACCACTCTACTCCCAAGGGAAAGTGACTTTCCTTTCCATCCAGACAATCTTTCCACCACCCTATCTATGATAGGTAGCCAGTCCGTCTTGGTAAGCTTTCCTGGTCTGAGTGGCAGACCTAAATATTTGATTGGAAAATTGTCTTTCATACAATTCAGTATGGTAGCATGGTCATGTGCTTCTGCATCTGAGATTGCAATCGGAATCAGAGCACTCTTGGGGAAATTAATCCTGAGACCTGACCATGCTTCGAAACAGTAGAGAGCCCCTTTAAAACAAACTGTTTCTGAACTGCTTCCGTTACCAAAGAGGAGGGTGTCATCAGCATACTGGAGAATCGTGCACCCTTGGGTAGCGGTGCTGCTAGCCACAGGCTTAATCCAACCTTTTCTTCGACAGTTCTCGAGCATTCCCCTCAGGACGTTTGCTACGATAGTGAATAGAAGAGGTGATAGCAGATCCCCCTGTCGAAGACCCTTCTTACACGAAAACGGTAGTCCTGACCTCCCATTAACCGAGATTGCCGTTTTACTAGTGTATAAATATTGTTTGATCCACCTGATCCATTTATCCCCGAAGCCTCTCCCTCTGAGAGCTTCTAGCAAGCAGTCCCAGTCGACAGAATCATAAGCTTTCTCAAAGTCCAGTTTGAGAAGGAAACTCTTAGAATTGCCTGTGTGGCAGTGGTGGATGACTTCTTCTGCGGTGGCCACACAGTTCAGGATACATCTGCCCCTGATGAACCCAGACTGAGCATTGTTGATTAAACTGTCCATTATGTTTCCTAGACGGATGGCCAGGACCTTTGTGATGATCTTCACCGAGCAGTTTATGAGGCTAATAGGTCTAAAATCCCCACTCGAGTAGACTCCACCCTTTTAGGTATCAGAACCACTTTCGCAAAATTGAACATACCCATCCTGAGGTTGTTAAAGAAGAATTCATCCATCAAAGCCATAATATCCCCTTTTATTTATTCCTAGAAAACCTGGTAGAACATCATTGGAAAACCGTCTGGCCCAGGCAACTTCTCTGCTCCCATTTGAGTGATGGCTTTTTCCACTTCCGTCACCGAAAAAGATGCTTCCAATGTGGAAAGCACACTAGCTGATTCATTCTGGTATCCCTGCCAGAAATCGTTTCTAAGTGGGATCCTGAAGTCATTCTTCTTCCCAAAAAGGTCCTTATAGTAGTCGTTAAAGGCTTTGGAAATTACATTTTCATCCTGGGATGTTCCCGTTTCCCTTTGTATTGACAGGACTAGATTGGATCTACGTCTTGCGCTTGCCACTCGGTGGAAGAAGGCCGTATTCGTGTCTCCCTCTTTAAGCCACGAAATCCTTGATCTCTGCTGCCATTTGATTTCCTCCAGCTTATAAAGATTGGCAATATTTTCTCGGAGCTCTAGTAGCCTGTTTCTTTCATCTTGTGTCAGGACTCACATTTCTTCCAATCTCTCTAGCTCATAAATTTCTTCCAGAAAAGAATCTTTTGCACGCCAGATCGTCGAGAATCTAGACCGATTCCATTTACGCAACCTCTTTCTCAGTCTCCGGATTTTTTGACACCATCGGGTTGCTGTGTCCAATCCGATAGTTGGAAGCGCCCAGTTTTCCATCATCATGTGGTGAAAGCGCTAGATTTCTAACCATGCCTTTTCAAATCTGAACTTCCTTGGCCTTTGAGACCCCTGAACCCCAGTATCAAGAAGAACCGGGGTATGATCCGAAGTAGGTCTAGAGATAGATCTAACGGTAGCCAGTGGGAATTTTGCCTCCCAATCCATCGATACTAGGATCCGATCCAACTTGACCATGATCGGGGATGCTTGCATATTTGACCAGGTAAATAGTCTATCATTAATTGGGATATCGATCAATTCTAGCTCTGTATCACCCTATTAAACTCTTCTCTGTGTTTATCGCTCGATCCTCTCCCTCTGTGCTCGAATGCAAATCAAGTAATATTGAAATCTCCCCCTACAATCCAAGCTCCCGACCATCGTCGTCGAATATCGATAAGCTCTTGCCAAAAGGTGTCTCGGTCTGTAGCCATGTTCGGCCCATAAGCCACCGTGATCGTGTGCACCCAATTATCAGACCGTCGATTTAGTCAGATAGTAAGAGAGAACGACCCACTATATTCCTCGACACAGTTGAAAATATCCGTGTTGAACCCAATAGTAATGCCCCCCGAAGCTCCTGAGGATGGGCATAGCACCCATTCTTTAATTCGGTTGCCCCCTACTCTTTTGAGTTTAAACCCATGTGCAAGCTTGGTCTCCTGTAACCCTACCACCTCCGCCTTGGAGTTCATAATGACATCCCTAACCATGTCTCTCTTACCCTTATCCCCCAACCCCCTAACGTTCCAGAATAGTGCATTCATTGGGAAACCGACTCTAGGCTGATCATGTGTGTGGGATGGGTGTCTTCCTTGAAGACCTCCATCGGCACAGAGGAGGACCCCAGGTCCTTCACTCGGTCAATTTCCCAACCCCTAATTTTATTGAGCAGTAGGGCATTACGTTCTATGTCATACACCTCTAAACCACAGGCTTGTGCTAGTTTAAAGACTTCAGAATCTGACATGAAATTTAATATAGATGCTAAATAAGTTTTCGTACCTCCGTTATCGAGTTTTGCCGCTTTGGCCGCCGCAGCCACCTCCAGAAAGTCGTCCAAGGACTCCCCATGAGCCCTCTTGGGCATTCTCTGTACCCTGATCCCAACTGTCTTGCTTGACGTTCTCGCACAATAGCCAGGCGCTGATTCTGGAAATGTGGATAGGACCATCTCTGGGGATATCTCTCTCTGTGTATCATCAACACACTTAGGGTCCTCTGGTTCCTCATCCTCATCCGTAAACAAGAATTCTTCATCCAAATTTAAGCGCCACTCCATGTCTTCATCGCGAACTGCATCCTCATTGACACCAATAGTAGGCTGTCCTGGAGTGGACCCCTCAATGGGCCCACCACATGTCACTGTTACATTATGTTGTGGTTGTGTTACGTTAATTATTTGAATTATAGACAAGCACTAATGTAATTGTTTTGGTAATTATTGTGTGACAGGGTGATAGATAGAGTGATAGTGTTGTTGTTCTACCATAGGCATTGGAGAGTAATACCCAGGACAAACAGAAAGAAATATGAACGATATCGTACGAAAAGTATTTGATTGACTCAGGGGAGTGTAACCTAGACTACTTGAGTGAGAGACTCCATACTTTACTACCATATAATGAGGGGTATATGATGAATGTAGTATATGCAAAGCTTGGGACATCACCTAAAGAATATGGAGTTATTAGACATGATATAGAATTTGCAGTTATATGGAAATTACATTTAGAGAAGAAGAAAAAACCGGAGCTACATTTGTCATTTAGATCGCCCAAGATTGCAGTAGGTTTGGTGTTCATGCAGGTGAAATTATTGGTGGAAGGAGGGCTAGATATCATCTAGGCTGTGGGCCCATTCTCTCTGAGCAGTTGGTTGTATCGAGTGATGATGAAAATTCTTACGTAAGGTAGATTGGATTCTATCATGACATATCAGGTGATGTGACAAAATCTAAAGCAGCAGATGATAATGTAAGAGATGGCACTGGCAGAATGAATGCAGATAAGATAAGGAAAATGAAGAAGCTGAAGGAATGCAGGGTAAAGATGAAGGGATTGACTTGGTAGAAGGCAATGCAGATCAACCAAATGAACAAGCAGAAGGAATGCAATTTAGAGATGAACAAATTCAGTTGGATCAGGGAAATGTAGATGAGGCAAATGAACAAGTACAGATTCCAGGGAAAAAGACAACACTACAAAAGATTTATGAGGTTGATTATGAGGATAATGATAGTAAAGACCCAGATTATATGGATAATGAAGGCACTGATCATGATGTAGATGGTGAGGAAGAAATACATATAAAAGACTTGGAAGTTGCAAATGATGAAGCAGACGATTGCTACTCTGAAGATTCATACCATTCTTTTGATAGCAAGTTTGAAGAAGAAGACAATGAGGGTGAGGAGGATGTGAGCAGAGAAGCAGAGACAGAGATGAGTTCAGGATCTGTACAAGAGCGCATAGGTCTAGTGTAGGGTGCAAATGTAGATATCCAATGTTCTCACTTTGAAATTAGCAGCAAATTTCCAAACAGCTACACCTTTAGAAAGACATTGAAACAATTCAGTACACAAAACAATTTAGGATATTGGTTGAAGAAGAGTGACAACTCTGCAATTGTTGTAATATGTGGGATGCAGGAATGTCCATGGAGAATTGGAGCAGCTAGGATGCAAGACAAGAAAATATTTGAGGTGAGGAAGTACAATGCAACCCATACTTGCACTAGAATAAATAAATGTGGGAATAGAGCTACAACAAAATTCTGGATTGCAGAGATAATTAAGGGTGATGTGAAAGCCAATCCTAATATGAGGCCTAGAGACATTGCTAAATTTATTGACAACAAATATGGTTTGAAGGTTGGTTACAAAAAAGCTTGGAGGGGAAGGGAAGAAGCAAGGCAGCAACTTTTTGGAAACATTGAGAAGAGTTACAACCTTGTGTACTCTTTGAGAGCTGAACTGAAGGCAAAAAACCCAGGTAGTCACATTGAAATTGAATTAGAGAATGATAAATCTTTTCATATGATGTTTGTGTCTTTCAAACAATGTGCAAATGGGTTTAAGTTAGGATGTAGACCATATATTGCACTTGATGGGAGTCATCTTAGAGGTAAGTATTTGGGGGCTTTGCTTGCTGCCAATGCACTTGATGGTAATAATGGGTTGTACCCAGTAGTTTTTGCAGTAGTAGAATCAGAAAATCTCCACTATTGGCATTGGTTTATTCAAAATTTAAAAGAAGCTCTTGGAAATGATATGGGACATATTTCCATAATGAATGATCAGGAGAAGGGGTTACAATAAGCAGTCTCAATGTTGTTGCCTAATGCAGAACATAGATGTTGTGTTCGACATCTATGGAAACTTTTTAAAAAGAATTTCTATGGTGAAATATATGAAATGTTGGTTTGGAGAGCTGCTAAAGCCTACACAGTAATGCAATATGATCAGGCTTTGGGAGAACTGAAAGCAATTTCAGTTGAAGCTGCTGCTGCATTAGACAAAAATACTCACCTTTGGACTAGAAGCCAATTCACTCCAAGATCAAGGCAACACTATATTACAAACAATATGGCAGAGAGTTTCAATGCATGGATATTGGAATCAAGATATCGTCCAGTTGTTGATCTTATAGACAGTGTGAGGATCAAAATAATGGAGAATATGATCCTGAGAAGGCAGATTGCTAGAAGATGGAAGGGGGTGCTCGTACCAATGGCTGACAGATACATCAGAGATATTAGTAAGAAGGTTGGTGGGTGGATAGTTAGAAAATCAGATGAATGGTATGCAGAGGTTGAGAGTGTAGACAGAAGAGAGGTGCTTGACATGGTAGATAGAATCTGCACATGCATACAATGGTAGCTAACTGCCTTGCATACATGCAGCTGAGGTCATATGCACAAAGGCCATAGTAGATTGGACCATATTTGTGGATTCATACTACTATATTGACAAGTATATACTGTAAACTTGTATTTTTTTTTATAGCACCACTTCCTTGGAGTTGAAGACAAATTATAGCACCACTTCCTTGGTACTTTATTTTGACTATTGTATATAACAATGTTAGGTACAAACTAGCATATCAGTACTCTATAGCACGTATTCCTTGTAAGGCTCAATGGCAGCATCAAGAGATTGGGTATACTGTTGGCCCACCACATGCTAGGAGACCAACAGGAAGACAAAAAACTAAGAGATTTAAACCAAGAGATAAAGATGATGTTGTCATGGAAGGAATCACAACAAGTTCACTTGTAAGGCACTAATTAACCAAGTTGTTGGAGGAGTGGAAGGAAGTTCATCTAATGTTGGTTTGCCTAGTCCATCATCTACAGATACATTGCATAGGTAAATTAAACAGTTTTGATACAATATAAATTGTCCTTGCTTATACTTAGTCTTATTTTATATTTATATTGGTGGAAGTTCCAAGCTAGGCTTGCGAAGCAGAAGAGGGGATGTTGTAGGGAGAGGGAAAGGCAGACACAACCTAGGAGGTATTTACTAGTATCTTAACACTACACATTAGCCTCGTATAATTATGCACTGACATCAACTAACTAATGATACTTGTACAAATTGCAGATGAGGATAATTTAATCCAATCTCAAGGTAGTGTTGCAGAAGTACAATCACAAGGAATTGAAATTCAGTGGCCAACAATTCAAATATCACTACCTTCACAACCACCTCAGCCAACAAGTTCATTGAGAGGGAGGGGGAGGATTGTACCTCTCAGAGGCAGTGGTGGGAGGGTCAGGGGTGGAAGAGGCAGGGGTGGGATGTAATGCAAAAACTTAGTCTTGTAATAACTGCCTTTATCACCAACAATTTATGCTGCAGTACACTTTCAGACTTGTGTATCTATTTATATATCATAATGAAGGTGAAATGTGAAATGTAGACCATATGAATGCTTATCAGCTTCATGTTTGGGGTTAGGTTATCTATGTATGAAACTGTGTATGATGTTTTTTTGCATCAAGCTTTATGCTTTGAAAATGAATGCAGGTTATCTCTCAGTTGTTTGCATTCTCAGTTTACAGTATATCTCTCATTTCAAATTTTTTTTCTCATGCTCTATTTCCAGGATGTATTTACTATTCTGTTCATCAAGGTTGTCTAATGGTTTTTCTGCACGCTCCTATACTACTGCTACATATTGATAACAAGGGGTAATTACATTCTCAGTAGATTATCGATACTGTATATACACAAACATATCTGAATGCATTCTCTGTGCATTATCAGTATCTGAATGGCTTCTCAATGCTTTGCTGCAACAAAATCTGAATGCATTTTCAATGCATTCTCAATATGTTCACATCTGAAAGCATTCTAAATGACATGGAGGTACTCAAACAAATCACAAAACCAGTATCAAATATTGCATAACACAAAACTGCTACTTCTCATTGCAAAAAAGATATATTCATTCATACAAACTGTGTTCCATTAACAATACATTCATTCATTCATTCAAAAACATGCATTCATTTATGATAATTCGGCTTGCATAAAGATACAATGATTCATTACATCATATTCCGTCAACGAATGAACTTTTTACAGTACGCAAATTCAGTGTTTGTCGTACATGATATGCATCACATTAACAACAACAATATATACAACAAACAGAACAAAACACCTACGAAACAACGATGTCAAGCCACCGATACAAGTCTCCAACTGAAGAAGCTTCGCAGCGAAATTAACCTTTATATGTTGTTTCATTGATTTCAAGCTCTCTTTTTGCTCAGACAAAATTGTCTTCAACTCCACCACCCCCATCTCTTTCTCATCTTTGTCATTGTCAATTGATACCTATCTAAAAAAATTGCACCCACGCTCATCTTTGCCTTTGTAATTCGGGCAAGAGTAGAATGACCTACCTTTATTCATACCTCTCACACACTCGACAATTTGGGCTCTCCCAGGAAGCTCGCAGTGACACATCAATCGATTTTGCGTTGGTGATTCACAATAAAAACTGGTGGTAGACATGGAGGTGTGGAGAAGAGAGCTTAGATACGGTGGATTTGGGAATTAATTGGAGATGGAGATTGAGTAAATGGGTTAGGATTTGGAAAGGGAAAGAAGAAATAAACAGTAAGAAGAAAAGAGAGGGAGATCTAGTTAAGATGAAGAAGAGGGGGGTAGTTTCGTAATTTCACATACCTCTTAATGGGTTTAAACCCGTTAAGAGGTATATTCTTGAAATATTCCACTAACTTAACTGATAAATAAATGGTGAGGGCCTTTAGGTCCAAATGATAAAAGTTTGGGTGTTATTGGGGTATTATTTTCACTTTAGGTGTGTGTAGGTAATTTCTATAAACTTTAGGTGCCAATAGATCCTTCACCCATGATTAAAATGGAGATAGAGTCACGAGACTCAGGACTCATATTTCCATATACAACAAACAAAACACAAAATTGCTAAAGTATTTGGCAATGCTTTTTTATGGTGCTTTTATATCTGAAAGTTCCTTTAGACTTACAATAGGTGTTTGATAAATAAACTTAAGTGAAAGTATATTTAATAAACAATATTTTTTTCTAACTACTAATTTTAGTATTTTTCTCAAAACATCTAAAATTATGCATTTAGCTTTATAAAGGTACTTTTATTTTTTAGGAAAATTGTAAAGTTAAATATAATTTCTAACAGTATTTTTGGTACCGACACTTTTAAGCAAAAACACTTTTCATTCACAGCAATACCAAAAAGCAAGTCTACCACTTCTCTTAAATATCCAATTATCACTTCCACCTTTTTCCCTTCAAATTTTTATTTTTTAAAAAGAAGTGTTAGCTTTATTCAGATAATCGAATAGTGAAATGGGACATACAAAGTCCTCTTCAATTTGCAAGTGATCAGCAATTGGAGGAGGAAGAGAAAGAGCATCCCAACTGCCACAAAAAAGAAACAGAAATTTTGCACAATTGATGAAGAACCTTAGTTTACGGTACTAATCTCTGTGCTACATGATTAGATTCGCATTAGTGTTTGGTGAATAGTTTACCAAAATGACCCACTTTTTAAAAGTATTTACCAAACTAACCCTTTTTCGAAATTATTTACCCAAATGACCGACCTTGCTATCCTGGTGAAAACACACTCGCTTCTTTAGATAACGAGTGTAGGCTTAGGTATTTGGAGAAAATTTTTAAGAAAAATATCAAAGTAAGACTCGCTGTCTCAAATAGCGAGGGTATTTTCACCAAACTCGCTCACTGTCTCAAACAGCGAGTTTGGTGAAATACTCTCACTGTTTGAGATAGAGAGTGTAGGCTTAGGTATTTCTTCACACTTGGACAAAAAACTTGAAGAAAAAATATCAAAGTAAGAATCGCTATCTCAAACAGCGATAATATTTTCACCAAACTCGATGTCTCAAACAGCGAGTTTGGTGAAAATATCATCGCTGTTTGAGATAGCGAGTGTAGGCTTAGGTGTTTCTTTACAACTTAGAAAAATAGTTGAAGAAAAAATATCAAAGTAAGATTCGTTGTCTCAAACAGCGGGTGTAGCTGCACTACGCTCGCTGTTTGAGACGAGCCTGACTTTGAGTTTTTTTTTAAGAACAATTTAACAAAAAAAATTCAAAATCAGACTCACTATCTCAAACAGCGAATGCAGTACAACTACGTTCGCTGTTTGAGACTGCGAGTCTTACTCTGATATATTTTTTTTCAAATTTTTTCTCCAAACACCTAAGCCTACATTCGCTAACTCAAAAAAGCGAGCGTATCTTCACCAAACTCGCTATCTGTGATAGAGAGTTGGGTCAGTTTGGTAAATACTTTCAAAAGGTGGGTCATCTTGGTAAAAACTTCATGTTTAAGGTCTCGAGAAGTTCTTGACTAATGTAACTACAGAGCCAGCTCAGCGGGAAAAATTAAGGGGTGGTTCGGGTAAAGAGAAATCTCGGGGATCTCGCTCGAGATCAGACTACAACTTACCCCTTTGTTCAAGAGCATGACGAACAAACCATGGGGGATCTAAGTCGAATTGTTGTTCAATGAAACCGCATTAGATGAATCATACCAAATGGAAACTGAATCGCGAGGAAAGTGCAGACTTAATTGTATTTCCATCCAAGCCAAACTTGCTTCTGTCAGGTTTGGATCTATACCTCCAAATACCAAGCAGCTCTAGCCATTATCAGCTTCCTGGTTGTGATCATGGGCTATAAGTGAAACTGCCTAATGCTCAGGCCTACTAACCCATCAACATGGATTTTCACACGACCCTAATTTGGTTTGACAAGCCTACATCAGAGCTTCTATTCACTTGGCTTGTGTTAGCATTACTTCAAGCGTGTGATGTGCATTCAGCTGCAATAACACTTACCCCTCCAACTAAAACATTCCTTCTTTTTCCTTCTCAAATCCCTAAGAGCATCCACAGTCGTTCAATGTAAAAAATGGCAAAATGCATATTTTGGCAATCCATCTTGACGAAACACTGCAGTCGTCGAATGGCAAAAAAATGTATAAGTTCGTTAAAAAAGAAACAGACAAAACATTTCGTCTGTCATTAAAAAATAATTTATATAAGCCAAAACTTAGAAAATATTAATAAAAAACACTGGATGTTTCGTCCCAAAGAAGAAAAAAATTTCAAAATAACCGGACGTCCAGGTTTTAAGGAAGTTTTTTTTGCAAAAATAATTGCAAAAATAATTTTAAAAAATAGTTTGTAAAAAATATTTGCAAAAACAATTTAACAATTGTAAAAACAATTTACAAAATTACAAAATTAAATTTTTTATAAAAAAATAATTTGGGACCGAACATCATGTTCATTCCCCCCCTTAAATTCATTTAACCGGTTAATTTATTTGGTTTTTAATTTTTTCTTTACTTCAGACGAAACATCATGTTAATGTTTCGTCCGATCAATTAAAAATATAATTAAATAATCCAAATGTTTCGTCAGCTATAATATGCATTTTGCTATTTCGAATATTATTTCTCCCTTTCTACTGTAGCAGAATTGCCAAAAAATGACAAAATAGCTCATGACTGTGCGCGCTACAGTACACAAAAAATGGCAAAAATGGCAAAAAAGCAAACACGTGTGGATGCTCCCCTCAAAATGACCGGCGAATCTTTCTGAAATCCCGCAAATTGGGAGCATGGAATTGGTGGTGAGGATTAGTGTACAAGGCAGGGTCAGGCACTAACTGTATAAAGTTTATCTCATGCAATTGGAATTTGCTTATACTAGTTCCAACATTTGTAGTAGCATTTAGCTTCATTTGATCTGCTAGTCCTGATAATATGGTCCACTATGATCCTCCGGTGTTCAGCTCTACGCAACATATACAGTTTTGAGCTAAGCTCAATCACTGATACACCGAAACAAACATTATAATAGATACAAGTTCATTGTTTAAATTAGGAAAACAGATACTTGTTGCTAATCATCCATTTTACATGATGTGACATTAAGAATAGAAATGAAAATAAAAGTACATTCTCAAATTGGATTTGGATCACGAAATATTGTTATCCAGTATATATTTTACAAATTAAGATAATCATTATACCGAGCTTGCTTCTCTCTGAGAAAAGCAGAAACACTCGGCACATCACCTTGCATAACAACACGCCCATCTTCCATACAAACGGCACCATCTGCAAACTTGAGTTCTTCCAAACGATGTGTTACCCATAGTGCAGCAACTTCTCCGGAACCGGCCACAGAACTTTTAACCGCCTTGATCACTTCAATCTGACACATAGTTAATGAGCAATTTCACTTCAAAAATTTCTTCTACTCAGCCACCTTTGGATCAGGAGGAAATTTATACTATTCTATCTAGAATGGATGATAAAGTTTAAGATCCGCCGGGGCAAGTATTCTGCCTATTTTAGTTACAGGATAAGTTGTTCCAGAATAATGAAAGCTTTTCAGACGGAAACAAGTAGGATTTGAGAATGACACTTAGTGAAGCAACTTCTTTATTTTTCAAAGGCCTTCGTTTTTTAAGAACGGTCTGGGAGAATGAAAAGGCATCTACTGTTTGTCTGAAGTTCTTTTGGCATTCTGGACCACTTGCAAGAGCAGTACATGAACCACACTGCAGGCTTTGACCTACAGGCATGATGCTCTTCTTCTGGCTGAAGTTCTGGTTCCCTATCTTTGAGACTTTCCCAACGGTATCTTTAAAGGACATGTCCCGTGCGTAGCTTGTTCCACAATGAAACAGGCAGGTGGTCAACGAGTCTTCCGCTTAGGCATACACTCTTCGAAAGTCTTGCCCCCAGGGATGTGATTATTCTGATTTCGCTTACTCTCATGGTCCAGCCTTTACCGTTCGGGTCTCACTAATCTTTGGTTGGAGACAGACCAATAGTCAACAGGAAGCCTATTTGACTCAACATTATTTATACATATGAATTGTTGATTCGAGTTTATTGAATGTTCCAGTATAAATTATGTATGTTCTTTTTTTTTGTCTTTTTACGTTTTCTTGGTTGTTATCATTATATATTTATAATTGAATTATTAGTTATGGGAAGAAGTTTATTTTCATGCATAAAGTGTTTGTCATATAGTTTTAGGTTGTGATGCATACGTTTTTTATGAAGTTCAAGGATATTTGATATGAAATATTATATTTTGAGATTTGGTATTAAAAAAAAAGATCAAGTGTTGTATGCATCACATGTTAATATATCGGTATATGAGTCAGAATGTTAACCCCTTATGAGCTCTCATTTGAGTGATGAGTTCTTTGTGAGCAACAATTACCCTACCATGGACTGTAGTGGTGTTTACCTGTCAGCCAGACTATAAGTGTTGACCACATGGGAGGCGGCGTACCTAAATTCCATTGCATGAATACTTGTATATGACTATTTACGTAGCACTAGGCATCTTGCATTACTTGCTTGTATGATTGCCTTGTTAAATTTATATGTTGTAAGAAAATTTATATTTGAAGTTTGTTTTCTAAGTTTTTATGGAGTTGTTGATATTTTTATTTCTTTTTATGGAATATGTTGAACTCCTAGGTGAAAGCTTACCCTTACCACAGTTTCTTGCAAGATTCGGATGTAGATCGTGGAGCGTTTGATTTTTCTTTAGACTGAAGGTTGAAAGATTTGTCTCACCATCTCACTTTTTCACTAAAGAAAAGACAAGCACAGGTGGAAGCCCCTTCCCCATGCTAGAAGCATTACCATTCACTGCGACTCCTTCGTCGCATGTGGCATCTCGTTCCCATCCATGGAAATGCAGACAATTCACAACTCTCCACAGGTGATTCACTCTATTCTTAGCTAGCGAGGTCAGATGTCCCTTTCTCTTGGGCTGGTGGACAGGAGAATCTGCAAATAGATGAAACTGGACAGACAAATTTTCTATCCCTTGGGAAAAACACTACTATCTCCTGTCAATAAAATTCATAGTTTTCCCTTTGGGGCGTCTACTCACATAAAGTTATTGTTTCAGAGCTCAACCAACGGGGACAGAGATGCAAGGGGGTTTGGGGGGGTGAGTCCTTTCTTCCTTACATGCCCCGTCCATCATATCAATCCATGAACAGGCGGTAGGTCTTCCCTCCCCGATTGTTGCATTTGATCATTCGATAGAGATGGGAAACCTCATTATGCCATTTTCCCCAAATTAGCGATGAGATCGATTGGAAAAGTTGATGCCATATGAGATGACTGTAAAAGAAAGTTCATAAAATTTCTCCATTTTCGGGTCAGCTGCCCAAGAAGAGCGAGCTCATGAAAAAAATAGCGAAAAAATATCACTTGTTCTTGAACATCCCCTGACTGACCTCACTACCCCGTCACCACCCCCAGTGCCAGTGGGAACCTTGTCTTGGAGTTGGTCGGGGAATGAGGCCTAGGCTGAGTGAATTCCAAAGCATTTCTGACTGATCAGTCTGGCCTGAGCAATTCTTCTCCGAGTGCTTGTGAAAGCGAATTCCAAAGATTATACTTGAGGATTGACCTAACCCCGTGGAGGTTCTTGTCCAGGCTAGGAGTGATATGAAAGTCTTTTTTATGAGGTTCCAAGCCCCGAGTCAAATCCAGTTGGAACAAAGCCAGTAGATGAATTTTCAATCCGAGTAGGGTATCCTCAAAATCACGATAGAATAACTTTGTTCATCCCACATGTGGTAGGGTCTCTCTGTGTGCAGAGAAGAAGACCGAAAAATAAAAGGGGATACTGGTTTTGGAAACTCAAAGGGCGGGCAGAGTTTGGTAAGAAGAAAACCTTCCTTTTTGAAGAGTGCGAGCTGTCCACCTTCATTACCTAAAATGAAGAAATATCCCCCATGCTACGAGTCAGCGGTCAGGCGCAATCTGAGATCCCTCATCGATAGACATGAACCAGGTGCGTTAGCCTTTTTTTTGGGGTCAGGCCTTTTTTTGGGGGGGTCAAGTTTTACTCATGAAAGGCACTCATCGGCCTACTTTTGACTAAGGAATAAGTGGATCAACAGGACACACAAAGGCAAAGGTCCCTAGCATAAAGTGGGTTTACCAGGAGTTCTAAGGCGATCAGCTATCTTTAGCTACGTATCAGCAGTCTCTGGGAATCCCTTGCTTAGTTATATTTTTCAATGCAAGGAATCCCAGATAAAACTTGTCATGCTCCAAATTTTCCCAATCTTGATTTTCAGATGTAAAAAAAATCATCGTAGACTTTGTCATTAAGGTGCTGATAGTTTTTTGTTTTACTCGTCACTAAGATATCAAATCATCATCCTTCATCATCCTAAGCCTCTATTGAAAGGGGTCGCTATGGAACACAAGACTCCATGCATGATCTGAACGGCGGACAGAGGGAGGAACAATATTGGCGCTTTTCCTATCAAATGGAAACTCGTGTTCCATAGCGAACAATAGTTTTTTCTTTTACTCGTCACTAAAATATCAAATCATCATCCTTCATCATCCTAAGCCTCTAATGAAAGGGGTCGCTATGGAACACAAGACTCCATGCATGATCTGAAGGGCGGACAGAGGGAGGAACAATATTGGCGCTTTTACTATCAAATGGAGACAACTAATTATGATCCTGAATGACCAAGTACCACTTTCCATTCTCCAATTCTATTCAATTCCGAAGAATAAGTACAAACAATAGCCAAACAACATTTTCACAATTGTGTACACCACACTGGTACTGGCATTAGAATTCAATTTGGTGATGCTTATGAGGTTCATTCATGAATTACCACAAAAGGTAGTGTGATAATTGATAAACAAGTAAAACATGCATGATATAAACTAGAAGACATGCATATAGATTGGGTAACATAGTATATGTATAAGGAGGGTTTCATGAAGAAAATTGCAAAAAATCCTTTAACTATTTCAAATCCTTTAACTATCCCATCTATCGTGGCCTCCCAATAGAGTGGTGATTATGTTTTGATATATTTATGAGATAAGTGATAACTTATACATTTGTTGCACTTGATAAGGAATTGGAAGAGGCAGTAAAACAAATGAACAAGTATCAATTATGTTTCACATGCATATTCCAGAAAATATATTTACATAAGAAATATTAAATTATCATAAAACAAAACAATTACCTGATCATATTCATCCAAGAACGTTGTCAACTCATCTAACAGCAACACTTTGCATGCTTCAGCTAAAGCACCTGCAATTGCCACTCTTTGTTTTTGTCCACCACTCAGGGTTTGGATTGGCCTCTACTAAAACCAACAAAAGGCATATTCAAAATTTATCTCTCTTTACAATAATTAAAAGATATGTACTAGTCTGACTTTGAGGAACCTACCTGTGCACAGTTTAACATGCCGACTGCATCTAAAGCTTTTGAAACTCTTGACTTGACTTCATCTAGCGTTAAATTGAATTTGCCAAGACCAAATGCAACATCAGCCTCAACTGTTGGCATCACAACCTACATGAACATAAGACAATAAGTACTTAGAATGCAATAAGAACCCATGAATATGTAGCATTCATAATTACTATCTACTAGTATAACTGGATTAGAGAACTAATTCAGAACTTGTTCTGTTTTTATATGCCTGCATGTGAGCCTTAGAGACAACAGCAATTCCACATAGAGAACCTATTATCTATATGGTTTTCTTCCTAAAACATACAGCTTTTTAAGTTGGCCTCGGCAACTGACTCTCTCCTTCATTGTTTTCTTGAATAGGAATTTGAACAAATTTTGCCCAATCTCTCCGAACATGTATAACACATGTGAGCGATGTTAAACTCTCTAACAGACTCTTCTCTAGCATTCAAGTTACTAGTATTTTTCACGTGCGATGCACGTTTTGATAAGAGTTGGAGGATTTTCACGTGCGATATGTGTTAAGAAATAGTTTAAGAGTTGGACGTGCGTTGCACGTAATTAGAAAAAATATTTTGAAGAAAAAGCTACAATTTGTACGTGCAATGAGTTGTACGTGCAACATATGTGTGTGTTTGGTGTTGAAAAATATTGAAAATTTATTTTGCACGGTGAATTTTTTTTGTTTGTTAGTTTTTGTGGTAATTAAGGGGGGTTTGAGTTGCACATACAATGCACGGGTTTGTATGTTGACAAATTACATCTCCAACTCTCCCATTATATATAGAGATAGAGATAAAATAGAGGGCAAATGCACACAATTTGTCTTCCCCCTTAACTCACAAGGCCAATTCCATGCACATTGGGAACTGTTGTTAGGAAGACAATGTATGCTGATCGTACAACGAAAAAAGCAACTCAACTATGCTAGACATTGTACAGAGATTGATGCAAACGATGGCGACACATTTTAAGTGAATTATGCTCAACAACATGCGAAGCATGGACACTGACACGTTGACACCAATACAATGCAACTAGACAAGATGAAAATTTTGGAAATTTACACGAAAATAGCTAGTGCCATGTCAGATTTGTGTGTCTCACTCATGTTTTAACACAACACAACTACCAAATAAAATTGTCTGTGACATGAAAAGAACGACCAAATATATCAATTGCAAGTGAGAGTTATATCAAATGATGATTGAATATAGAGTTATCCACCTAACTATCAAACTTCCAATTGAATCAAACGGTAAAAATTAGACCTGATGATCCGGATTTTGGAACACGAAACTCTTGGGTCTGTTTACATGCAATGTCCCCTCAGATGGGTCTAACAATCCAGCTAAAACCTGCACCAAAGTAAGCCCTATTCTTAGGTGGGCATTTGAAATTTGAAACTTGAAACGTGAACTGAAACAAGAAAATGGGTTTTCTTCTTTACCTTAAGAAGAGTGGATTTGCCACATCCATTAGGACCCAGCAGCATCCAAAGCTGACCAGGTGGGACCCGCAAGGAGCAGTCTTTGAGGATTGGGAGGAACCTGCCTTGCCTTGTAACTACTGACAAGCTAAGGTTGCGGCCGTCAATGGCGAAATTGGGGGGAGAAAGGTGGGATCTTTCGCTCTTTTGAGAGTATACAGAGGAGGATGAAGATGAAGATGATGATGATGATGATGATGAGGGCAAATATGTAATTTTGTGGGGGTGGGAAGCAGAAGAGGTTTGAGAGTGGCGCATTGTGAGAGAAGTACAAAGACTTTGAGATGAACCCAGGGGTTATCTCGGTTTTGATTTGGGGAAGGAAAGGGAAGAGATGATTTTCTTGAGTTTTTTGCCTACATAGGCCACTTTTGGAAAATATTTGCATTTTTGGGCCAGTTTTCCAACTATTAGCGCTTTTGGGTTACTTTGTGTCACGTCAGCAGTGGCCGCTATTTCTAATAGTGGCATCTTCATTTCGAGGTTGCTAATGGTAATAACGACCTATGTTTTATTTTTATTTTTTGAATTTTTTGTTTGCCATCGCTATTCCTAGGGTTGGCATTCGGGTTGAACGGGCCGGGCCGAGCCGGACCCGCCCGGGTTCGATGTTGACTTGGGTGGGTTCGGGCCGGGTTGGTTGCTTAACCGGGCTGGGTCGAAAAGTAGAAATGGCGACCCGCCCAACCCGTGAACCCTTTCGGGTTCAACCCGGGTCGGTTCGGGTCGGGTCGCGGGCTGGCCCGTTTAGATAAGTTTTTTTTTTACCTTAAAAAAATAATAAAAATAATAAACAGTAAAAATTGTAATAATAATAATTAGATTGTAAAAGTGAAATTGCCAAAAAAAATTTGAAATATTATTCATATGATTTCAAGTTATACAAGTTTCACAATTTCTAATAAGAAATAAAGAATTCACAAATTTGTTTTATAAACATATTTCTTATATACAATTTCAATTTACTTCAATATTTATAATTTTAAATAACAAGCAGAGATCTAATACAATTTTTTTAACTATTTACATTTGTCTTCAAGTTGGTGGCCTTCAATTTGTTGTTGTTGACTTGTTGTTGTTCAGTTGTTGGTATTGCCGTATTGAATTCTTCATTTTTGTTGCTATTGTTGTTGTTGTTGTTATTCTTCCGGCGAGTTGCTCCCACTTGTGGACGTAGATAATGCTTTCCCTTGTGTCTTATCTTTAGTCTTAAGCCAGTCTTCTGTGCAAACGAGCATCTCTAACGAGTCGGGCTTCAAGCGATTCCTGTTATCAATTAGAACCCTGCCATTTGAGAAAATGCACTTTCAGAAGCAACTGTAGAGATAGGAGGAGTTAGTAAATCTTTAGCCATATATTTAAGAATACTATAAGTATGTTCATGGTATTTCCACCATTGTAAAATATCTAGTGAAGAAGAAGAAGACTCAGAATCTTGTTGGTTATACCATTTTAATTCAATTCATTTGGTTGATTAGTCCTAGATTTTTTGGATTGAAATTGTGCAAGTAAATTAAATGTTCTATCATCAAATTTACTCTTACCCTTACCTTTGGAACTACCAGAAGAAGAACTAACTACAGAAGTTGTACTACTAGAAGCAAAAGATCTATCATAATAATCATACAAGTTATTTAATGTAGATTCAAATTTAACTAAGAAAGAAGCACAATCAATTTCTATTGCTATTTCTACATTTTTCCCAAGTAATACAAAAATTATTTCAATCAAACTCTTCGTATCTTCTAATTTGATACGAGGAACCATAACGGTAGCAACACAAATCAACATAGGAGGAGGATAAAAATACTTCAAAAAATTTTTGTATGCAGGTTTTACAATATCACCAACAAAAGTATCATTTAACATTTCGTTAAATGTTTGCATCATAGTAACTATTAAAATAAAAATGCTACTAGAAGTAGATTCATATGATTTTGAAAATTTTAAAGTTGCAGTTTTAAAAGGTTCTAAAAATTTCAAAAAAGATTCGGCATAAAACCAATCGGTGGGAGTCATTTCAAAATTTGGCATATTTTTTGCGATACAAAAATCATTTACAACTGCTTTATATTCGGTAACAACATGTAGTAAATCAAAAGTAGAGTTCCATCGGTGTTTAACATCCTTTGGAAATCTTCTAAAAGGTACATTTGAAATCCTACACCAATTTTTCCATTCTTGAAATACGCTGGGACTTAATGCAATAAAATGTACACAATTTCTAATTTTAAGTATATATGGATCAGCTATTTTTAATACATCTTGAACACATAAATTTAAAATATGACATGCACATCTAATATGAAAAATATTGTCAGATGGAGGGTTTAATGCGGATTTTAAAGTAGTAATTGCTGCATTGTTGTTAGATGCATTATCAAACTAATACACATAATTTTATCGCGAATATGAAAACATCACAAATTTCTAAAATAAGGTTTGCTATTACAGCGCCACTATGAGGATAGGGCAACGCGGCAAGTGATATGATTCTTTTTTGAAGAATCCAATCACTGTCGATCCAATGACAGGTTATTCCCATCATTAGAATATTGTTGACACCCGTCCAATAATCCGAAGTTAAACTAACTCTACAAGTTAAACTCCATAAAATTACAATCAAAGCGTCCTTCATTTCATTGTACACTTTAAAAACAATCCGATTTGCAAGTATTTTCCGGGATTCTTCTAAAATGAGGGTTTAAGGCCATTTGATTAAAATTTTCCAAGTCCCTACTCTCGGGATAGGAAGATGGTAACTCTTCCTTTATTATTAATCGGGCCATTTCCCGACGAACAAGATCGGGATCATAAGGGTGGCTATCAACTAGACCGGTCCTAGGGTTGATTTTTTGTTGGCCGGGTAGGTCAACAAGAAGGTCTTTATGGTTATGTTGGATGTTGATGCTGTTTATTTCTGAGGCACGTGTGGAAGCACCAGGTGTGAGTTCGAACTCAATTTGTATTGAAGGAGATTGCCGCTCGTCTGCCGACCTTCGGTTGACCTTCTGGGGCCTACGATGAGCTTGGAAAGGCGTTTGAAGGTTGGGCTCGGATCGGAAGGGTCGGATCCGAGGTCTTGTGTACCTGCAGACGGTCCTGAAACACCGGGGTTTGTCCCGGTGGCGGACCCTCCGACGCTCTAGTCAGTCTCTGTGAGAGAGTAGCAATAACTAGGTATATTTTAGTGGTAAAAGATTGATTACCTTCAAAAGGTGGATGAGGGTCTAGTATTTATAGAGAATCCCAACCGGGTTTGGTTCCGCTTGGGGGCCGGGTTTGGATCCGAAAGCCCATGGGCCTGACGTGGCAGAAGGCCCAGGGGGTTTAGGGCGGTTGTGGTGATACCAGGAATGGTATAGGGCTGACGTGGCGAAACCCTTGGCGGTATTTGGAGCTGACGTGGCCCATCGTGAGTCCTCTGTGCATCTGGGGGAATCGGAGGGCCTAGGCTGCGCCAGGTCATCCCTCTGCCCCGCCAGAGAGGGGGGACGGCATGAGGGACTGCTCCGGATCGGACTCCGGGGGATACTGAGGCTCGTCAGTACGAGGAAGCCGGCATTGTGGGGGCAAACACGAGGTTCGGCGCCGACCCTGAAGGGGTCCGGAGCCGAACCAGATCGGTATTCTTGCTTTTCTGAGTAGGAATTGTATTGGGCCTTGGATGGGCCTCAGGCCATTTTTACACTGTCACACAAGCCCCCCACTCCTGCCGGGGGTGCGGGAGCTAGCCGTGGAGGAGTGTTCCTGATTGTAAAAAATGGGAGGGCGGATCACAGGGCCTTCCTGGTGGTGCTTTCCTGAAGCTTGGATAGAACCTCGAGCTAGTCGAGGGTCAAAGTGCAGGTGGAGGTGATGGCGAACCGTTGTCTCTTCCAGAGAAGAGTACCCTGGTGTTCGATTGAACCTCGAGAGGTCGAGGGATTACGCGTCGACAAGGGTGATGGCGAGCCGTTGCTTCTTCCTGAGAAGAGTACCCGGGGGCCAGACCGAACCTCAAGAGGAGGGGGAATTATGGGCTGGTAAGGGTGATGACTAGCCGATGGATCTTCCGAAGAAGAGTACCCGGGTGCCAGACCGAACCTCGAGCTGGCGAGGGATTGTGGGTCGGTTAGGGTGAAGGCGAGCCGTTGTTTCTTCCTGAGAAGAGTACCCCGGTGCCAGGCCGAACCTCGAGACGAGGGGGAATTACGGGCTGGTAAGGGTGATGGCCCGCCGGTGGATCTCCCGAAGAAGAGTACCCCGGTGCCAGACCGGACCTCGAGCTGGCGAGGGATTATAGGTCGGTAAGGGTGAAGGCGAGCCGTTGTTTCTTCCTGAGAAGAGTACCCCGGTGCCAGACCGAACCTCGAGATGAGGGGGAATTATGGGCTGGTAAGGGTGATGGCCAGCCGGTGGATCTTCCGAAGAAGAGTACCCAGGTGCCAGACCCGACCTCGAGCTGGCGAGGGATTACGGGTTGGTGAGGGTGAAGGCGAGCCGTTGTTTCTTCCTGAGAAGAGTACCCCGATGCCAAACCGAACCTCGAGACGAGGGGGAATTATGGGCTGGTAAGGGTGATGGCCAGCCGGTGGATCTTCCGAAGAAGAGTACCCAGGTGCCAGACCCGACCTCGAGCGGGCGAGGGATGACGGGTCGGTGAGGGCGAAGGCGAGTCGTTGCTTCTTCCTGAGAAGGGTATCCCGGTGCCAGACCGGACCTTGAGTTGGTGAGGGGGAGTTACAGGCCGCTTATGGGGCGAACCGTTGTGCCTTGGGGTTGTTCTGAGTAGTGTGGTCCGTTTTTTTTTTCGCGGAGCATTTTGGGGGCGCCTGGGGACCTGTGCAAGATTCCCATTTCCCAGGTGCGTTAATGGCGCCGCTAAGTAACGGTATGGCGCATGGTTTTCCGCCGTTTGGTTTTCCCCATATCATAATGGCCGGCCCCTGGGGGGGGGCTTATAAGTACCCCCCCCCCCCCCCCCCCCCCCCTTTTTCTCGTTGTGGTTCAAATCCAGGCAAAGGTGGTCTGTTTGGCCCATAAAGGTGTCTGCTTCGGCGGACGCCTGTTTTTTTGAAAATTCTTGCCCCTGGTCTTGTCGGAGAGGTAGCTTCTTTGTCGCCCGATCTTCTCTTGGATCTGATGGCCCTGAGGTGGCGGTCAGGTCCAGGGGGGGTCCGGGCGAGAGGGATAGCGACCGAACGTCGAAGGGTGAGCCGTCTGCAATAGCGGAGGTTCTATCCTTCCGAGAGGGATGAAGGGCGTTCCGGGCCGGTTGTTTGCAGGAGGGGGGGCTCGGAATACTGATGAGGCTTGTAACTTTTGTCGGAATAAGTCCGCCGTCTAAAGCGTGGAGGCGCGCCGGTTGAGAAGAGCGGTGTGGGACCGGGAGCTTGGCGGCGCGGACCTTGGACAGGCCGGGCTGAGTACTTTGGTGCCGAGGTCCTCTCCCGGGGGGTTACCTCGCGACACCTTTATGGAGAAGGGGACGGGGGTGCCTTGTCACAAGGCGATGTCGGGTGCTTCGTTCTCTTCCCTCGCAGGTCGACAGGCGGAGGGGGTCCCCTTTGCGCTGCTGCTGTTGCAGTGGGCGCGACCGGACGACGCCCTGAGCTCTGTGGTTGGAGGGTCGAATGTGGCTGAGGCTAAGGAGCATCATAACGAGGGGAGGGGCCCCTAGTTGCTTGACCGAAATACTCTCCGTTCCTCGTTGGGCCTGAGGGGCCCTGATCTTCCTGATTTGAGATGAGTGGAGCGGTCTTGTATCGGTCTTTGTTTTTCTTTTGTTTGATTTTTTCTCTTTGGAACGAAAAATAGAAAGGGGTATGAAAGGAGAATCCTTTTCCTTCCCCACTCCGGTCAGTAGTGTAGTACGCAATGTCGGAGGCGAGGTCTGGCTCCATCGTTCCGTGAGGGATCGAAGAGGGGCTTTAGGAAGGACTTTTGGTCCGGGCTCGTATTGAGATTATCGAGACATTTGGGTTCGGACAAAAAGGGATATCTTTTAGCATAAGGTAGGGAGGGCCGCTAAGGCAGCTTTTTACAAGTGAGGGTCTATACAAAAGCTGATTTACATTTAGCCGGGTCATAACCTATGCTGGTTCGGCGTCGAGGGGGAACACACTTCCCCCGATGGTGGTCATGTGGCACGACCGCGCCGCTTCTTGGCTGCCTCGGACGATGCCGACTCCTTGAGGGGTGGGGAACTTGAGCTTCAGATGGTAAGCCGAAGGCACTGCTTGTAGGGAGCCTAGTCCAGGCCGGCCAAGTATGGCGTCGTAGGCCGTCTTGATGTTGACCACCATGAAGTCCATGGATTCGGTCCTCTTGACAGGAGTCGATCCGGCGGTAACGTCGAGGGTAACAATTCCTTCTATCTCGACAGGGACGCCTGAGAACCCGTGCAGGGTGTACCCGGCTGGCTTGAGTTTGCCTCGGGGTAACCTGAGATTTTCGAAGGCATCGAGGAAGAGAATATTCACCGAGCTACCGTTGTCGACGAGGATCCTGCGGACCTCATAATTAGCCATGTGAAGGTTGACGACGAGGGCATCGCAGTGGGGCAGGCGGACTCCTTCAAGGTCTTCCCCTGAAAAGGAGACCGGCCTTGATTGTAGTTTGGGTGAGGGGTCGTCTCTGACAGCGTTTACCTCTCGGATGGAGGCTTTTCTGGAAGTTTTTGATTCACCTCCCCTCGGCCCTCCGTGGACGCAGTGTAAGATAAAAGGGATATCTACGGCCCCCTCGGAATCGGGGTTCCGACTCTGGGTCTGGTTTGGAGGAGGATTCGGAGCCGATTGGCTCCGGTTCCTAGCGGCTCGCCGATCCCGTGGGCCTTCTCGGGTAAATTTTCGGAGGTACCCTCTGGAAATGAGCCCTTCAATTTCGTCTTTCAGGGCTCGGCATTGGTCGGTCTCGTGCCCGTGATCTCTGTGGAAGCGGCAGTAAAAGCGTTGGTCTCGATTCTTATTGTTATTAGATCGGGGGGGTAGTCGGACAATGCCCTTGTCTTCGATTTCCAAGAGGATGGCGGATACGTTATGCGTCAGGGGGGTGTACTTCTCGAAGCGGGGGACTGGCGGGACCTTCTTCACGGCCCCCTGGTCCCTTGGAGCTTTCTTTGGTGGTTCGACTTCCTCGGTCTTCCGCTTCCCTTTCCCGGTGGGATCCTTGGCGTCTTCGGGATTTAGGGCCTCTTCTGCCCTTATGTATTTCTCGACCCTATTAAGGAGGTCGGGAAAGTCGACGGGGGGCCTCTTGGCCAGAGAGGCCTTCAGCTGTCCGGGGCGGACGTTGTGTCGGAATGCCGCTGAAGCGGCGCCTCGGTCGAGAGAGGAGACCGACCTTGCCTCCGCGGTAAATCTCCGGACGAACACCCCGAGTGATTCCCCCTCTTCCTGTTTGAGCCTGAGTAATGAGGCGCTGGTCCTTTCGGCCTTCCGGCTAGTGACAAAATGGGCTAGAAAATTTCCCTCGAGTTGGTCGAAGGAGTAAATGGAGCCGGGGGCGAGTTTCGAGAACCACTCGCGAGCAGGACCCCGAAGGGTGGCCGGGAAGGCTCTGCAGAG
This sequence comes from Hemerocallis citrina, assembly GCA_017893485.1. Taxonomy (NCBI): domain Eukaryota; kingdom Viridiplantae; phylum Streptophyta; class Magnoliopsida; order Asparagales; family Asphodelaceae; genus Hemerocallis; species Hemerocallis citrina. The sequence goes on along the minus strand of CM030363.1, from coordinate 207,628,681 downwards.
CAGGGGATCCGAGGCGCTGTGAATCATCATGAGGGTCTTGAAACCTTCCACGTGATCAGCAGGATCCCCTTCGCCATCGTAGGTCTCGAATTGAGGGGGTCGGAAATTCCGGGGTATTTCTTCTTGGAGGATTGGGGCGGAGAAGGGAGGACGGGCAGGCCTGTACCCCTGAGGCGCTCTTTGGCCGCCGTCCCCTACGTGATCGAGGCGGTCCTCCATTTCTTGTAGGCGCCTTGGGAGTACGTCGTCGTCTTCTGGTTGGATCGTTGAAGGGCGGGACGCGCTAGCTTCGGCGTCCGACCCTGTTCGGGAATGGAGGGTTTCTTCCCTGGGGGCCCGTTGGAGGGCCCCCAGCATTTCTCTTCGGAAGTCTCGGAATTCCTTGTGAGTGACGGGGGCTCCTTCGGCTCGGTTTGGTCGGTCCGAGGGTTGTCTTCCGACTCGGCTGAGCGCGGGTCTGCGTACCTCGGATGGTGGCCTCGGGCGGTTCGGGGCCGGGTTGGAAGCGGCCCTTCTCCTGCTGCGGGTAATCTTGCGGTTGAGGATTATGCCCCGGAGGTCGGGCTGGGCTGGCCGGCCGACGCTCCCTGGGGACTCCCGAGAGAGAGCCTTGTGTTTCGACGGGCGTGGCCTGGCTTTAATCGTGGGTGGGGGCGAGTCCCGTTGGTTGACGGAGGGAGCAGCCCCCTTGCCTTTGGTTGCCATGAGGATTCGGCTGTCGATGGCCTTTGAGGGTCTGGGCCGGATCGGCTTCTGGAGCAGCTGCTTCCCACAGACGGCGCCAACCTGATGCTGTTTATTTCTGAGGCACGTGTGGAAGCACCAGGTGTGAGTTCGAACTCAATTTGTATTGAAGGAGATTGCCGCTCGTCTGCCGACCTTCGGTTGACCTTCTGGGGCCTACGATGAGCTTGGAAAGGCGTTTGAAGGTTGGGCTCGGATCGGAAGGGTCGGATCCGAGGTCTTGTGTACCTGCAGACGGTCCTGAAACACCGGGGTTTGTCCCGGTGGCGGACCCTCCGACGCTCTAGTCAGTCTCTGTGAGAGAGTAGCAATAACTAGGTATATTTTAGTGGTAAAAGATTGATTACCTTCAAAAGGTGGATGAGGGTCTAGTATTTATAGAGAATCCCAACCGGGTTTGGTTCCGCTTGGGGGCCGGGTTTGGATCCGAAAGCCCATGGGCCTGACGTGGCAGAAGGCCCAGGGGGTTTAGGGCGGTTGTGGTGATACCAGGAATGGTATAGGGCTGACGTGGCGAAACCCTTGGCGGTATTTGGAGCTGACGTGGCCCATCGTGAGTCCTCTGTGCATCTGGGGGAATCGGAGGGCCTAGGCTGCGCCAGGTCATCCCTCTGCCCCGCCAGAGAGGGGGGACGGCATGAGGGACTGCTCCGGATCGGACTCCGGGGGATACTGAGGCTCGTCAGTACGAGGAAGCCGGCATTGTGGGGGCAAACACGAGGTTCGGCGCCGACCCTGAAGGGGTCCGGAGCCGAACCAGATCGGTATTCTTGCTTTTCTGAGTAGGAATTGTATTGGGCCTTGGATGGGCCTCAGGCCATTTTTACACTGTCACAGATGTGTCTATTAATTGTACCGGTGCCATCACCCCTCTTGAATTTGTATGCCTTAGAACATGTTTTACAAACTTTCAAACCTATACCCAGATTTTCTTCGTCCGGAATAAATTCGTAAAATTTATGCCAATCACTACCTTTTCCTCTACTTTTCCTACCACTACGGGGTTGTGTTGTTTCGATTGGTTGTTGTTATTGTTGTTCTTCTTCTAATTGTATGTCTCCTACAACCTCATCGTGTGTACCCCATTGTTGGGTAGGAGGATCATGGTACTCTTCGGCGGGCTCACTAATTGGGACAATTGGTGGCCTACAGGAAGTGCCGGTGGAATCTTGCCCACTTTGGTTACGACCGCTACCGCGTGATCTAGATATAATGTAGTAATGTATGTAAAAAAAAACTGCACAATGTTGGAGCGATGAGTTATAAAAAAAATTTTAGAAAACAAGAGGGTTGAGATAGAGAAGATCACAAAACCAACCAAAATTATAACTACAACAAAAATTAAATAAGAAGAGAGGTATGAGATTTTGATACCGTTCACCGTGCATACGCGTATATAAAAAAAACCGTGAAAATAAGAATAGAAGTAGAAGTAGAAATAGGCAATTCCGGAATTGAAGAGTTGAGGAGAGCTTGAAGGCGAGTTGAAGACTTGATTACTTGGAGTTGGACGAGAGTTCAAGAGTTGAAGACGTTGAATTTTGATTTCGATTCGATCGGAATTTGATCATGTATATGCCTTCAAGAATTGCTTGTTCAATACTTCAATTGTTCACAAATTGCTTAGAAATGAGTTATAATCGTAGAGAGAGTAAGAGAGATTTTTGTGAATTTTTTGATGGGGTTTTGGGGGGGGGGGGGTATTTATAGGCTAAAAATTAAAAAAAACAAAAAAAAACCCAAAAAAACCAAAAAAGGGCAATTAGAGCCGTTGAGGGCTCTTTGGACAACAGTGCCCAACGGCACGTTTCGACCCGTTGGACCCGCGGGTCAACGGTCGACCCATGGAGGGTCAAACGTTTGACCCGTTCGGGGTCTAACAGTTCGCAACCCGCGGGTCGACCTGCGGGTTGGCGGGGGGGGGGGGGGGGGGGTGGGTTTTTTAAACGGGTTCGCGGGCCAAGTTGCGCAGGTTGGATCCGTTATTTTCGAGACCCGGGTCGACCCGTTACTGTTCACGGGTTCGACCCGAACCCGTGACACCATTTTGCGGGCCGGGTTATATGTGCGGGTTACGGGCGGGTCGGCGGTTGACCCGGCCCACTTGCCATCCCTAGCTATTCCCACTAGCGACCTTAGTATATATAAGGTCGCTAATGAGATTAGTGATCTTTAATGAGCTGTATTCTAGCACTTAGCAAAATCTAGAGAGCTTTTGCTCTCTGAAAAATGACAATCAATTTATTTTTAAAACTAAGGTCGTTATTCGGAATAGAGGCCTTTATTGTACTAAGGTCGCTATTCTGAATAGAGACCTTAGTTGTATGACTATTTTGCAAATTTTACAAAGAACAAGGAGATTATGTTTCCTACTGAGGTCGCTTCGCTATTCCCAATTGCGACCTCAGTTTTAAATTTTTGGGGAAAGCTCTTTAGGAATCGCTAAGTGTCTCAATACATTAATTCGAGGTCGCTAATCCTAAGGTTGCTAGTGGGAATAGCGACGGCAAACAAAAAATTCAAAAAAAATTAAAACATAGGTCGTTATTCCCATTAGCGACCTCGAAATGAAGAGGACGCTATTAGAAATAGCGACCGCTGCTTATGTGGCACAAAGTAGCCCAATGGCGCTAATAGTTGGGAAACTCGCCCCAAAATGCAAATATTTTCAAAAGTGACCTATGACGGAAAAAAAATGATTTTCTTTTCTTTGGTTTTGTGCACAGATACCCCTTCGAAATGTAAGTATTATGTTTCAATTTCTCCTTAATTTTATATGCAGTCTAAACTAGAATTGGTATAAATACCTGAAACCCGAATTCGTTCCGGACGCGATCCGGACTCAGCATTGGACCGGAACCGACCCGGCCTATCCGGATCCGGGTTCGGGTCCTAAAATGGGACCCGTTGTACTTTCGGGTCCGGGTCCGGGTCCGCTCAAAAGTGACCCGACTTGGACTCGGACCCGGACCGATTAAAAAACCCCAACAAATCAACATAAAAATAAATATTCTATCTTCATCCCTCCCCTCCTTCCTCCTCAATTCTAAATCTTCCTCTTCCAAACTCAAAACTCATGTCTTTTTCTTCTCTCCTCTATTCTAAATCCTTCACTCTCTGCCTCCGTTCGCTACTCACACTGCCGCTCCTACCTGAACGGGTAGGAATATTTTAATAGGATCTGGACCCGGAACTGAACTCGGTTCTCACGAGTCTGGGTCCGAGTCCAATTTTTGGACCCGTAGGGGACCGGGTTTGAGTCCGAGTAGTGAAGGACCTGACCCGACCCGACCCGATACCAATGCTAGTCTAAACACCGTTGACAACAAATTCTGTATTTGTTCAATTATGGCATGTACATTGTTCCTATTTGTTTACACATCCTTAATAATTTCGTTCATTTTATTATATTTAACAATAGTTTGAGTTTAACCATGGATATTTTTTTGGCCAAATACCTCCACACTCTTAACATATAATATTTCTCACTGATTTGTAAATAAGTTGTAGGTTAAGTTTCCACTAGGATATTAGGAACATAAATTGTTCTTAATGAGACACTATCATTGAGAAAGAGAATGAGAGAACTTTTATAAAGATATATATGAAGAAAAAGAAGAAGATGGGTTGAGGTTTTTGGGATTGGCAGGGACGGAGCTCCACTGGGCCAAGAAGAGTCTTATGGTAAGTCTAATGGTTCGGCTGCTTGTGTTGTCACTTGCTGTACGTAGGGTTGGCAACCGGGCCGGGCTGACCCGCGACCTGTCCGCGACCTGCTCGTTAAAACTCGGCTCGTTAAGTTACAGCTCGGGTCCGGGTCAAACCCGCAAGTCTAAGCGGGTCGACTCGGGTCATCTAATTCGGGTTTCCAACCCGTCGAATCCGGCCCGTCAACCCGGTGAACAGTGCCCCACCCGCCCACCAACCAGCGGGTTTCGAACCCTTCGACCCGCGGGTCCAACGGCAAAAAAAACAGCCAATGGCTATTTTAGCCTTTTTTTTGTTTTTTGTTTTTTGTTTTTTGTTTTTTGTTTTTTTTTTGTTTTTTGTTTTCTTTTCCCCCTTATAAATACCCCTTAAACCACTCTAAAAATTCCACTCTCTCTACTACTACTACTCAATTCAATCTCAATTCTTTAAAATTTTGTCAACAAAGAAGCTAGCAATATAGAAGCGACAAATTACGATCGTATCGAATTCAACATTCAACTACGCCTACTTCAAGTCTTCAACTCCTCCAAGGCTCCAACAAAGAAGCTCTCATTCTTTCTATATACGAGTCCGGATTTCTACTTCTACTTCTACTTTTATTTTCACTCTCATTCTATATACGAGTATCCGCGAAGTCCGGTATCAAAATTTCATAACCCTCTTATTGTCTTGATATTTTTTTGTAGTGTAAATTTATTGTATCATATTTGTTTTTTTGTTTTTTTATTTTCTCTCTCACAACCCTCCTATTGTTTTCTAGATTTCTTTTTAAAACTGTAACACCCCACAATTTATTTTTAATTAAAAAAATGCATTTTTGATTTTTGCACGTATGATGCACATGCAAATTTTTATTCTCATTTGTTTATTCTTATTTTACTATTTTTAACATGCATTAGTTCTATTTAGCCTTCTTTTGATCCATGGACCTATAGTATAAAATCTAGCCCATTAGGAGAGGAGTCCACTAGATAATTAAATAAGTTAATTAGTAATAAGCCCATGTAGCAAGCCAACCTATAAAATCACATTTTTAGTTATGAATGCACTAATACATGAAAAGTTACAAATGTTAGTATACATTTAGAGTTATAGAAATATATGCATATTTGTTTATGCATGTGTGCATGCATACATCAATGAACTTGGACCAAATTGTGTACCAAGGGGGGTGGTCGGTTTTTAGAGAGGGAGGAGAAGAGTTGGAGATTAAGTTCATGAAGAGTGGGGAGATGAAGGGTTGTAGGTTTTAGGAGTTAGGAAAATTAAGGATCATATGAATTGATTTGAAGAGTTATTATGATGGATTTTATGCATAAAGGACCCTCCCAAAATCCTATAAATAGAGCCCTACTTCCTACATTTCTCTTGCATCAAAAATATAATCAAAAGAAAGAAAGAAAAGAAAGAGAGTGAGAGTTCTTTTACTTTGGAGAAGAAGCTTGCTAGGAGAAGGAGCTTGCTAGGAGAAGGAAACCATTGCTAGGAGTTGTCTTGGAGCTAGAAGTAGTGCCACATTCTTTCCCTCCAATTTGTTCAAGCTTCACATAAGGTAGGTGATCTCCTTATTTTCTAATGTAGGATATTGCATGCTAAAGATGAGTATTATAAAAAAAGAATGTTGGTATGAATAAAGAGATTCATGTTAGTATAAAAAGATATGTTGTTGTTGTGAAGAAAAGTACCATGCTAATTAAAGAGAAAGAATTATTTGATGTTATGAACCATACTAATATGTTTGCATAATCTTGTGTTTACAATAGTGTTAACATATGAGAATAATTTGGATGTGAAATTTATGAATGAGAATCATGCTAGTATAATAGGATGTGAAAGTAGTTTTATTATGACAAACACCATGTTAACGAAAGAAAGAAATTCTTGTATATACCATATTAGTAAGTTGCAAAATTTTGTGCATATAATATTGTTGACCAAATTAGGTTTTATAATTAAGAAAGAAGAATGAATGAAATTTCGTTAGTTTATAATGTGTCGACATATGTAGGTTCTATTTTTAAAAGAATGAGAACTATTGCATGAAAAAACATCTTTGTTCAAGAATATTCGTTATAAAATGTAATTTGTGTCAAAGTGAGATTATAACCAATAGTCACAGACACTAGTTCCTTTTCTTTTGTAAGTTTTAGTTTCGTCAAGAAAAAATTCAAGTTTTGTAAAAAATAAAGAGAACTATCTAGATAATGAAAAATAGTGTTTTAATAAAAAATGAAAATTTAGTGTTTACTATCTTTTAGTTCTAATATCAAGGAAAAGTTTATTTCTAAAATCTTTAGAAAGATTTTTATCTTTTGAATAAACACATTTCATGGAAAAAGAAATACTTTATGGATGGTTGAACAAAAAGAACATTTGTACTTTTCGAAACAGAAAATACACATAGACTTACTGGTTAGCCACTGCAAAATAAAATACTGTTGTGATAGGTCTTGGGTTCAAAACTTGATAGCCACATTTGTTTTTATTCCTTTGAATAATTTCCGAAACCCAAAATTAATATATGAAGATTTCGGCTTAAGTTTATGACACCAAAGTCCAGTGGACTTATTGGCTAGTCAGGTTTGGGTCCGGGCTTTGATCGGGTTTGACCAGAGAGGTCGGGTTCAAAACCTGAGCACCTCCTTGTTTTTTTTTAAAACTCCTTTTTGCACATATTGAGAATTGAATAAAAGAAATCTTAGAATACCAAGTCTAATTTTTATATAAAAATGAAATGGAAATACTAAGAGGTAATTCTTGTATATTTTATAAAATTTCATAAATCACAAAGAGAACGAAAATGAGATAAAATGAGTATTACTCAACTCTTTAACATTCATAATAGTCAAAATACACAAGTCTCCCTCATTAGCATTAGACTCCACAATTTATAGTTCTCATTACATACCTATCATTCATTCTCATTATTGAAACACTTGGTAACCATATTCCACATTTTCTTCTATTTAAAAAAAAAACATATTCAACACAATAGTTTGTTGAACGACTCCTAAAAATTCTCAAAAGATATTCAAAGTATTTAAGTAAGAAACTTAAAAGGCAGTCAAAATATTTAAGAAAAAGTGGGCAATCATCCGTTTGCTTCGCACTTCATCAACAAGCAATCAGAAGAACCTGTAATTCCAATTAAACTCCAACCAGACTCAAATTAAACTCCAAGTCCCCAACCAGATGTCTATATCTGTTACGAAAATAAAATCCACATAACAAAATTCAGATACAGATATCTCAATAAAAACCAAAATCAAAACCAACATAAACTGCAAAAGTCTAGAGAAGTTTTTGGAGATTTATGAAGACGAGAAAAAATTTCAATAAGTTGATAAACTAGAAGCCACGCTCGAACAATGGCATTGGGTGCACTGGCAATCCTTGGCCAAAGGGTCAGCACACTATTGGAATTCCTAAATAGCTAGTATGTTAACTTCAAATTATACAATGATTGCTTGATTTCAAAATAATTAACCACTATATAAGTAAACCAATTTGGCAAACTCAGCATAAATTTCTTAAATTTCTTCAAATAAGCAACACTAGAATAAATTGCATACAGAATGCCAATTGTAATCACATCCATTTTCTAGAGTAGAAAAGGTGCTCTAAAAACTTCAATGCATTACAAAGCACCATAGACATTAAAACTGCAATTAGACTATACGAAAGAAAACAATCACTCAACCAAAAGCAAGAGAAGTATACTCTACATTACTTAGGGATGGCAAGTGGGCCGGGTCAACCGGCGACCTGCCCGTGACCCGCCCATTGAACCCGGCCCGTGGAAGGGTTATGTAATACCCCGATTTCTTTTATATACATATAAAGATTATTTAATTCTACATATGATATGCATGTGTAATATTGTTTCTTAAGCCCAAATGTTCTTTTTACAAAATAATTGGTTTGGCCCAACAAATTTAGCCCATGGATTTAAACCCCTTCTATTATATTTTTTTTTTGTAATGTGTAGCATATTATTTTGCCGGGTTTTAATGTACAACTTGTAGGGTGTAGTTGGAGTATGCACGTGCATTTGTATACACGTGCATTGAACACAACCCTTGGCCGGATTGTGGGTGTGTGGGTCAGATCATGGGTAGTTGTTTTTGGGATGTGGGTAGTTTCTCAAACTTCCGCATAGATCTCAGCCTTTGATTTCTCAACTTCCGAATGCATCTCCACCCTCCATTTCACCTATATTCTAGTATAAATACCCCCTCCTATTCCCTATCTCTTTTACACTAAAATTTCCTAAGTTTTCAAGAGAGTATCTGTGAGTTGTGTGAGAGCTTTTCTGTGGAGGCAAGCAGCATTGCTGGAGATTTCGGTGTGGAGCAAAGGAACAAGAAGTGCTGAGCTATATTGAAGGACTTGAGGGATTTCGTTTATTTCTTCATTTAAGGTGGGTGTTTCTCAGGACTTCTAATGTAGGAATAATGCTATAATTATCGTGATTGATATTATGTTGTAAAAAGTAATTTGAATGCTGTAGAAATTGCTTGAACATGCTGAGAATGTTGAGACGAGACTGTCGGTACGGTCGACTGCCATGTGAGCCAGTCGACTGGTACGAGACGTCATTTTTATAATATGCTGATAAACATGTGTGTGAATAGCCATGATGGTGTGATTATTAAATGTATATGATTTTCCCTATGACACACATGATGGAGGGAAGATAAATGAGAAGAACTAATAGTGATAAATATCTGAAGTTGTCGGCGCAGTCGACTGACTTGGTGTTAAGTCGACTGGTGCTTCATTTCTGAATATGACTGTTTGAAAGTTCCCTGAATAAAAATATTTCATTTACATAGACCTATTATGACTGTAAGAAAGTATGAGCAATGTGAATGCATGTTTGGAGTAGTTTTCTCTAAAAGAGCATGTTAATAACTGAGAAAATTGTGCTGTGAATGCTACTGAACGAGAGGAACTTTGCTTATGAAACATGAATTGATGCATACTGTTAATTGATATCATGATGCAAGTACATGTAAGAACTGTAAATAAATTCCCTAATTGAAATGGATCTGTCCAGTCGACCGAATGCATATAGTAAGTCGACTGATCTGGACTTAGAAATTATGCTGTTTGAAATCTTCAGGACAGACGACTGATTAATGAACAGTCGACTGTTATGTGGATAATATTGTGAATATGGAAGGTTGCGGGACAGGCGACTGGTTGAGTGCAACAGTCGACTATCCCGAGCTTTTATGAGGAACCTGTATGTGACTGTATAAGTCGACTGGCGTTCTTCCAAGTCAACTGTACAGAGTGGACTTTTGATAATTTGATTCATGTTATTTACTGTTGGTAATGATGAACTTTATGCTTTTAAATCAATGGATTCTGTTTATGGCTGTATGAATTATGTGAAAGGAATCATAGAGGAGAATTGAGAATTGAATGAATAATTATGAAAGGCTAAATCATGATGAGAAAGTCTGTGGGACTCTAAAATGAAATCATGAGCTGATGGCGCTCAATTGGATATTGTGAATTTGAAATTGAACGAAAGAGTAGCTAAGTCTCCCCGACAGTGAAATGAAATGATATTGAGAAATAGACCAGGTTGGTCATGTGAAATGAAATAATAAGTCCGGTTGATGGAGAGGCTAACTCTAGAGCTTGATTTTATTCATGATTCTAATGTAACTTAAATACATAGTGTGGAGGTGATGAAGGTGAGAGAAAAACATGAGTATGAGAGCTAGGGTACGGTGCGGGTGTGTGAGCCGCAGAATGCATGCTTGATGCGTCAAGACATGGCGCGGGCACAACTCAGTAATGATCGGACTCTAGTCACGCTTGTGGGATGTTTTGGTGACTGCAAGAGGAGTGTGTTCAGGGAGGAGGCTGAATTGTCGCAGAATGCATGCTTGACGAGTCAAGACATGGCGCGAAATTCTACTCCAGGGGCCAGGATACATGCTTGTACTCATAGAATCATCTAGGATACTCACTGGAATTACAGAAGTAGAGTAAGTCATGGCGGGGGATTGAACCCTACAAAAATGAAGAACGATTAAGAGGCTTGCCCTCGAACCTATGTAGTATGGGATGCATAGAATTCGAACAAGTGTGCATTAGTGTCATGTGTAAATTAAATAAATTGCATTAAGGATTAAGTGCACAATCACGACACGACATCTCTAAAAGTTTCCCCTTTGATTTTATATGCTTATTATGAACAAGATTGTTGATTTGTTAAGAAATGAGATTCATTATACTGTTTCTGGCATAGAGAGGATGGCCATGTATAATTATCGTCGGTTGAATAAACTGACGTACCCACAGTTTTGTATGCAGGATAAATTACATGTAAAGAGGAATGGATGCATAAAGATCTCATTATGTTGTTATTCATTTATGTAAATGTTGTATATTTTGCTTCCGCTGCGTAAATTTAAATGTGAGATGTTGTAACTCTGATGTAAAAAGAAAAGTTTGAATTTCCTTGTAAAATTGTACTCGAGAAAAGCGAAAAGATCCTGAAGAACATCTCGAACTCAGTAATTTTGGGATTCGGGGCATTACAGAGTGGTATCAGAGCCACGCTTTCCTACGCTTTCACACTTGTACAAATTTATAAGGAACGACACCCTAGATGTGGACATTAGAGTGTGTGTTTGAGTCTAGAGATTTAAATGTAAGTGACTTACATTTGTGTTGCTCTATGATTTTATGCTTTCTCCTCTCTATTCTAAGATGGCTGATCACTTCGACCCTGCTGGAGGCGACGACTGGCATATTATTGAGGAAGAGTACCATCCTGGACAGGCTGATTCTGAGGACGAGTATCACCCTGGGCAAGCCGATTCAGATGATGAGGAGTACCCTGAATCTCGAGAGATCACCCCACCGCCGAATTCACCTGATGATTCTTCTTCTTCCGATGAAGAAAAGGGACCAGCTTTGAGTAGCGCTGTGGCTTCTCTGCAGAGGCAAGTGGATACCCTGAAGTATAGAGTTGGTATCTTGGAGGCTCAGATGGAGAAGCGGAATGCTGACTATTCTGTTCTTAGCCATCGGATTTGGGAACTTGAGAAGAAAAAGAACCTAACTGATGTGCTGAAAGATGAGGTGGATGAACTGCGGGATGAACTTCGAGCAGCGAAGAGGACCCGTAGAGATTAGATTGTCCTAGTTTCTATTTTCTTCTATTCTGATGTTAAGAAATGTTTTAATTCGAATGTATAAACTTTGAAATTCAATGAAATGAAAGTTGGTTTAATTTCTTGTCTTATACTTCGAATTTAATGGATCTTTTGCATCAGAATATGGCGAGAAGGGGAGCCAGGAATGGTGAAGGTTTGGACCTGGAGGCAGAATTTGCAAGGGTTTACCAGACGCTGAATGCAGTGGCTGCAAACCAAGGAAGGGGGCCGGTGAATCCAGTACCCGAGGCAATTAAGCTAGTGGAATCGTTCAAGAGAATGAAACCACTAGTGTTCGAGGGGAAGTCAGATCCAGATGCGGCCGACAACTGGATTCGGCAAGTGGAGACAATCTTTGAGGTGTTGGAGACACCGGAGGGCAGCAAGGTCAAGTTGGCAACTTTGCAGTTGGAGAAGGATGTGGCTGTTTGGTGGCAGTCGATGAAGAGGACTATGGGCGGCTTGTTGCTTGGCTGGGAGGAATTTCTGGAAGAATTCCGCAGCCATTATTTCCCCTCCGACGTCCAGGAGAAAAAGGCCATGGAGTTTCTGTCACTTCAGCAAGGCAGCATGTCAGTGAGGGAGTATGAGACTAAGTTTACTCATCTCTCCAGATACGCTCCAGAACTGGTGATGGATGAGGCGAAGAAGGCTCGCAAGTTCGAGCATGGTCTGAGGCCGAGCTTGAGGTCTCGTATGATACCTCTTGGTATAAGGAGATTCGATAAGCTGGTAAAGAGGGCGGTAGCAACGGAGGCGGATATGGAGCAGTTCCATGTTGCTCAGCACCAGAAGAGCAACTGGCAGTCCGGGAAGAGGCCCGCGCCACCGGGGAGTTTCAAGGGGCAACCATCTGCACAGAAGTTCAAACCGACAGGGGCGAACGCCGTTAGTGTAGCTGGAAGACCTGGAAACGAGGTAGGGAGACCTTCTACAGTCACTTGCTTTAACTGTGGGGAAGTGGGACACTACCAATCTCGATGTCTCAAACCACGGGCTGGCAATCACAATGTGCCAATACAGCGGACTGAGAAGAGGCCGTACCAGTCAGGGCGAGTATTTGCTTTGACAGAAGCTGATGCTGAGGAGGCGGATCAGGTCATCTCTGGTACGAGAGCTGATGTTTAGTGTGGTTTTTGTCATTTCTTCTTCCCGTTCATAGTGTGAAACTGTTATGTAATGATGTATGTTATGTAACAGGAGAACTCTATATTAATGGAAAGGAAGCTGTGGTGTTGTTTGATACTGGATCCTCTCATACCTTTGTGTCTCCAAAATTTGCTAAAGTGTTGGGAGTTGAACCAAAGATTTTTCCAGGCAAGATCTTAGCAGTAGCTACTCCATCAGGGGAAACTTTGACCACTGATCGGTATTATGCTGATTGCGAGATTGTGATTGGGGATCGAATCTTTGGCATTGATCTGATCGAGCTGACTATCTTGGGAGTCGATGTTATCATTGGCATTGATTGGATGTCAGTGTACAGTGCAAGCATCGAGTGTAAGACCAAGACGGTGACAGTGAAGGCTCCAGGAGGACCTGAAGTCACTTTCCAGGGGAAGCTGAAGTGTTCTAAGTTGGTGGCAACTATCCGCAAGGAAGAGACTCCTGTGGAATTGCAAGGGATTCCTGTAGTTCGGGACTATCCGACCGTATTCTTGGAAGATTTTCTTGGGTTACCTCCGCACCGTGATGTAGAGTTCAGCATCACTGTTCAACCGGGAAGTGCACCAATCTCTAAGGCACCTTATAGGATGGCTCCAGTGGAACAGGATGAAGTGAAACGGCAGATTGAGGAACTGTTGGGAAAAGGCTTTATTCAACCTAGTGCGTCACCTTGGGGAGCACCAGTGCTTTTGGTAAAGAAGAAGGATGGATCGATGAGGATGTGTATCGATTACCGGGAGCTGAATAAGGTCACTGTTCAGAATAAGTATCCGATTCCTCGAATTGATGACTTGTTCGATCGTCTACAAGGAGCAGCTGTATTCTCCAAAATAGATATTCGATCAGGATATCACCAAGTTCGAGTGAAAGCTGAAGATGTGCACAAAACTGCGTTTAGAACTCGGCATGGGCATTACGAATTCTTAGTTATGCCATTCGGAGTGACGAATGCACCTGCAATCTTCATGGACTTGATGAATAGAGTTCTGAGGCCGTTTATTGATTCTTTCGTCGTGGTGTTTATCAACGATATTCTTGTGTACTCCAAGTCTGAGGCGGAGCACACCGAGCATCTGGCAGCAGTTCTGCGGAAGTTGGAAGAACAGTAGTTGTATGCCAAGTTATCCAAGTGCGATTTCTGGAAATCTGAAGTGGCATTCCTAGGTCACATCCTTTCTAAGGAGGGAGTGGCAACTGACCCTCAGAAGATAGAGGCAGTGAGAGATTGGGCTAGGCCTACTACAGTGAAGGAAGTCAGAAGTTTCCTTGGGATGACTGGGTATTATCGGAGATTCATTCAAGGTTATGCTCAGATAGCTGTGCCGCTTACTGAGTTGACCAAGAAGAATGTGAGCTTCAAGTGGACCGAGCAATGTGAGGCGAGTTTTCAGGAGTTGAAGGATAGACTGACGACTGCACCTATTTTGGCTTTGCCTAGAGCTGGAGTTGAGTATGACGTTTATAGTGATGCTTCACATCGGGGGCTTGGTTGTGTCTTAGTGCAAGAAGGTAAAGTAATCGCTTATGGGTCTAAGCAACTACGACCGCATGAGAAGAATTATCCAACTCATGATCTAGAGCTGGCTGCGATTATCTTTGCTTTGAAGCAATGGAGGCACTACGTGTATGGTGAGAAGTTGAACATGTACACGGATCATAAAAGCTTGAAGTATATCTACCAGCAGAGGGATCTCAATCTGAGGCAGCGGAGATGGCTGGAAGTGCTCGAGGATATGCGACCTGAGATCAAGTATCATCCTGGAAAGGCTAATGTTGTTGCTGATGCACTTAGTCGCAAGAGCAGTTTGGCCAGTTTGATTACGACTCAGAGGCATCTGATTGAGGAGTTGGATCGAGCAGGTATTGAAGTTGTCTTGCAAGGATTGGGAGCATCTTTATCTCAGTTGAAGCTTCAGCCTACTTTGAATGCAAGGATCATTGCAAGTCAGGAAGTTGATGCTGATATCTTGGAGATGAAGGAGTAGGTTAGTGCTGGTAGGTTGCCCGGATTTCAGACCAGGGATGGAGTGCTGTGGTTCGGAGATAGGCTGTGTGTTCCAGATCAGGCAGACCGGAAAGAGAGTATTCTTCAGGAGGCACATGCTACTCTTTTGTCAGTACATCCTGGGAGTACTAAGATGTATAAAGACATCAAACAGCATTTCTGGTGGTCAGGTTTGAAGCGGGATGTGGCCGAATTTGTTGCGAGGTGTGAGGTTTGTCAGCAAGTCAAAGCCGAAATCAGAGACCCGGAGGTCTATTACAGCCGTTACCTATTTCGGAATGGAAGTGGGATAACATCAGTATGGATTTCATTACGGGATTGCCTAAGAGTTCTAAAGGCAATGATGCTATTTGGGTTATAGTCGATCGACTTACCAAGTCCGCTCACTTTTTGGCAATGAAACTCACGGCTTCGATGGACAAGTTGGCTGAGTTGTATGTTGGTGAGATTGTCCGACTTCATGGCGTTCCTTCGACTATTGTGTCTGATCGAGATGCGCGGTTTACTTCGCATTTCTGGAGGAGTCTTCAGGCAGCTTTGGGTACCAAGACAGATTTCAGCACTGCTTTTCATCCGCAAACCGACGGGCAGATCGAGAGAGTCAACCGTATTCTTGAGGATATGCTTCGGTGTTGTATACTAGACTTTGAAGGCAGTTGGGAAAGGCATTTACCTTTGGTGGAATTTGCCTATAACAACAGTTTTCAGGCTAGCATCGGGATGGCGCCGTATGAAGCTTTGTATGGCAGGAAGTGCAGGACTCCTGTGTGTTGGTATGAGGTTGGGGAGCGTCAGTTGTTTGGTCCTGAGCTTGTACAGCTGACTTCTGAGAAGATTGATCTGATCAGGAAGAGGTTGGCAGAAGCTCAGAGCAGGCAGAAAAGCTATGCAGACAACCGGAGAAGGGACCTTGAGTTTGAGGTTGGTGACTTCGTCTTTTTGAAAGTATCACCCAGTAAAGGTGTGGTTCGGTTTGGCAAAGGCGGGAAGTTAGCCCCGAGATTTATAAGCCCATATAAGATATTGAAAAGGATCGGGAAAACTGCTTACCGGCTTGAATTACCGGAAGAGTTGTCTCAGGTGCACAATGTCTTTCATGTGTCTATGTTGAGAGGTTATATTCCAGACCCGAGTCATCATTTGCCTGAAGTGCCGGAGGGTTTGCAGTTAGACCTGAATTACATCGAGACTCCTGTTGAGATTGTTGACCGTAGGGAGAAAGTCTTGAGGAATAAGACGATACCGATGGTCAAGGTAGTCTGGAGAAACCACTTGGTTGAAGAGGCTACTTGGGAATCTGAGGAGAAGATGTTGAAGGACTATCCTGAGCTTTTTGCTTGATTGTCTTGTGGATTGTATTTTGTATTTTGTATCTTTATGTTTTTGTATCTCTTGTTGTTGTGTTTTCTGTTTCTCGCTCTTGGTTGTAGTTCCGGGGACAGAACTATTCTAAGGAGGGAGTGATGTAATACCCCGATTTCTTTTATATACATATAAAGATTATTTAATTCTACATATGATATGCATGTGTAATATTGTTTCTTAAGCCCAAATGTTCTTTTTACAAAATAATTGGTTTGGCCCAACAAATTTAGCCCATGGATTTAAACCCCTTCTATTATATTTTTTTTTGTAATGTGTAGCATATTATTTTGCCGGGTTTTAATGTACAACTTGTAGGGTGTAGTTGGAGTATGCACGTGCATTTGTATACACGTGCATTGAACACAACCCTTGGCCGGATTGTGGGTGTGTGGGTCAGATCATGGGTAGTTGTTTTTGGGATGTGGGTAGTTTCTCAAACTTCCGCATAGATCTCAGCCTTTGATCTCTCAACTTCCGAATGCATCTCCACCCTCCATTTCACCTATATTCTAGTATAAATACCCCCTCCTATTCCCTATCTCTTTTACACTAAAATTTCCTAAGTTTTCAAGAGAGTATCTGTGAGTTGTGTGAGAGCTTTTCTATGGAGGCAAGCAGCATTGCTGGAGATTTCGGTGTGGAGCAAAGGAACAAGAAGTGCTGAGCTATATTGAAGGACTTGCGGGATTTCGTTTATTTCTTCATTTAAGGTGGGTGTTTCTCAGGACTTCTAATGTAGGAATAATGCTATAATTATCGTGATTGATATTATGTTATAAAAAGTAATTTGAATGCTGTAGAAATTGCTTGAACATGCTGAGAATGTTGAGACGAGACTGTCGGTACGGTCGACTGCCATGTGAGCCAGTCGACTGGTACGAGACGTCATTTTTATAATATGCTGATAAACATGTGTGTGAATAGCCATGATGGTGTGATTATTAAATGTATATGATTTTCCCTATGACACACATGATGGAGGGAAGATAAATGAGAAGAACTAATAGTGATAAATATCTGAAGTTGTCGGCGCAGTCGACTGACTTGGTGTTAAGTCGACTGGTGCTTCATTTCTGAATATGACTGTTTGAAAGTTCCCTGAATAAAAATATTTCATTTACATAGACCTATTATGACTGTAAGAAAGTATGAGCAATGTGAATGCATGTTTGGAGTAGTTTTCTCTAAAAGAGCATGTTAATAACTGAGAAAATTGTGCTGTGAATGCTACTGAACGAGAGGAACTTTGCTTATGAAACATGAATTGATGCATACTGTTAATTGATATCATGATGCAAGTACACGTAAGAACTGTAAATAAATTCCCTAATTGAAATGGATCTGTCCAGTCGACCGAATGCATATAGTAAGTCGACTGATCTGGACTTAGAAATTATGCTGTTTGAAATCTCCAGGACAGACGACTGATTAATGAACAGTCGACTGTTATGTGGATAATATTGTGAATATGGAAGGTTGCGGGACAGGCGACTGGTTGAGTGCAACAGTCGACTATTCCGAGCTTTTATGAGGAACCTGTATGTGACTGTATAAGTCGACTGGCGTTCTTCCAAGTCGACTGTACAGAGTGGACTTTTGATAATTTGATTCATGTTATTTACTGTTGGTAATGATGAACTTTATGCTTTTAAATCAATGGATTCTGTTTATGGCTGTATGAATTATGTGAAAGGAATCATAGAGGAGAATTGAGAATTGAATGAATAATTATGAAAGGCTAAATCATGATGAGAAAGTCTGTGGGACTCTAAAATGAAATCATGAGCTGATGGCGCTCAATTGGATATTGTGAATTTGAAATTGAACGAAAGAGTAGCTAAGTCTCCCCGGCAGTGAAATGAAATGATATTGAGAAATAGACCAGGTTGGTCATGTGAAATGAAGTGATAAGTCCGGTTGATGGAGAGGCTAACTCTAGAGCTTGATTTTATTCATGATTCTAATGTAACTTAAATACATAGTGTGGAGGTGATGAAGGTGAGAGAAAAACATGAGTATGAGAGCTAGGGTACGGTGCGGGTGTGTGAGCCGCAGAATGCATGCTTGATGCGTCAAGACATGGCGCGGGCACAACTCAGTAATGATCGGACTCTAGTCACGCTTGTGGGATGTTTTGGTGACTGCAAGAGGAGTGTGTTCAGGGAGGAGGCTGAATTGTCGCAGAATGCATGCTTGACGAGTCAAGACATGGCGCGAAATTCTACTCCAGGGGCCAGGATACATGCTTGTACTCATAGAATCATCTAGGATACTCACTGGAATTACAGAAGTAGAGTAAGTCATGGCGGGGGATTGAACCCTACAAAAATGAAGAACGATTAAGAGGCTTGCCCTCGAACCTATGTAGTATGGGATGCATAGAATTCGAACAAGTGTGCATTAGTGTCATGTGTAAATTAAATAAATTGCATTAAGGATTAAGTGCACAATCACGACACGACATCTCTAAAAGTTTCCCCTTTGATTTTATATGCTTATTATGAACAAGATTGTTGATTTGTTAAGAAATGAGATTCATTATACTGTTTCTGGCATAGAGAGGATGGCCATGTATAATTATCGTCGGTTGAATAAACTGACGTACCCACAGTTTTGTATGCAGGATAAATTACATGTAAAGAGGAATGGATGCATAAAGATCTCATTATGTTGTTATTCATTTATGTAAATGTTGTATATTTTGCTTCCGCTGCGTAAATTTAAATGTGAGATGTTGTAACTCTGATGTAAAAAGAAAAGTTTGAATTTCCTTGTAAAATTGTACTCGAGAAAAGCGAAAAGATCCTGAAGAACATCTCGAACTCAGTAATTTTGGGATTCGGGGCGTTACAGGTTAGGCGGGTTCGGGTCGACCCGGGTCGTCGAAAATGCGAATCCAACCCGTGTAACTCGGCCTGCGAACCCGTTTAAAAATCCACAACCCGCCGCAAACCCGCGGATCGACCCGCGGGTTACAACCCGTTAGACCCGTTCGGGTCGAACGTTCGACCCGTCACGGGTCGACCGTTGACCCGCGGGTTAAACAGGCCGTTGGGGGGGGTTACTGTACAACAGAGAGCCATTTGGCTCTCTTCTAGCTGTTTTTTTTTGTTTTTTTTGGGTTTTTTGGGTTTTTTTTAAATTTTTAGCCTATAAATACCCCCCCCAAAACCCCATAAAAAAATCACACCTTACTCTCTTACTCTCTCTACTAGACTACTACTATAACTCATTTCTAAGGAATTTTTCAACAATTGAAGTATTCAACAAGCAAGTATTCAAGGCATATACACGATCAAATTTCGATCGTATCGAAATCAAAATTCAACAACGTCTTCAACTCTTCAACTCTCGTCCAAATCCAAGTGATCAAGTCGTCAATTCTCCTTCAAGAATCAAGCTCTCCTCAACTCTTCAATTCCGGAATCGCTTATTTCTAGTTCTACTTCAATTCTTATTTTCACGGTTTTTTTATATACACGTATCCACGATGAACGGTATCAAATTTCATACCTCTCTCGTTATTTTATTCTTGTGTTGTAGTTGTAATTATTATTGGTTTTTTTTATCTTCTCTATCTCAACCCTCTTGTTTTTTAGATTTTTTTTTATAATTAACCGTTCCTACATTGTGTAGTTTTTTTTTACATACATTACTACATTATGTCTAGATCACGCGGTAGCGGTCGTAGCGGACAAGATTCCTCCTCTTCCCGTAGGCCACCAATTATCCCAATTAGTGAGCCCGCCCAAGAGTACCATGATCCTCCTACCCAACAATGGGATGCACACGACGAGTTTGTAGGTGACATACAATTTGAAGAAGAAGAAAAAGAAGAACAACCAACCGAAACCACATAACCCCGTAGTAGTAGGAAAAGTAGAGGAGAAAGTAGTGATTGGCATAAGTTTTACGATTATATTCTGGACGAACAAACTCCAGGTATAGGTTTGAAAGTTTGTAAAACATTTTCTAAGGCATACAAATTCAAGAGGGGTGACGGCACCGGTACAATTAGTAGACACATCCAAAATAACCATAAAGACCTTCTTGCTGACCTACAAGGCCAATAAAAAATCAACCCTAGGACCGGTGTAGTTGAAAGCCACCCTTATGATCCTGATCTTGTTCGTAGGGAAATGGCCCGATTAGTCATAAAGGAAGAGTTACCATTTTTCTATCCCGAGAGTAGGGACTTGGAAAATTTTAATCAAACGGCCTTAAACCCTCATTTTAGAAGAATTCCGAGAAATACTTGCAAATCGGATTGTTTTAAAGTGTACAATGAAATAAAGGACGCTTTGATTGCAATTTTATGGAGTTTGACTTGTAGAGTTAGTTTAACTTTAGATTGTTGGACGGGTGCGATCAATATTCCAACGATGGGAATAACGTGTCATTGGATCGACAATGATTGGATTCTTCAAAAAATAATCATATCACTTGCGGCGTTGCCGTATCCTCATAGTGGCACTGAAATAGCAAACCGTATTTTAGAAATTTGTGATGTTTTTCATATTCGCGATAAAATTATGTGTATTAGTTTTGATAATGCATCTAACAACAATGTAGCAATTACTACTTTAAAATCCGTATTAAACCCTCCATCTGACAATATTTTTCATGTTAGATGTGCATGCCATATTTTAAATTTATGTGTTCAAGATGCATTAAAAATAGCCGATCCATATATAGTTAAAATTAGAAATTGTGTACATTTCATTGCATTAAGTCCCAGCGTATTTCAAGAATGGAAAAATTGTTGTCGGATTTCAAATGTACCCTTTAGAAGATTTCCAAAAGGATGTTAGACATCGATGGAATTCTACTTTTGATTTACTACATGTTGTTACCGAATATAAAAGCAGTTGTAAATGATTTTTGTATCGCAAAAAATATGCCAAATTTTGAAATGACTTCCATCTAATGGTTTTATGCCGAATCTTTATTCAAATTTTTAGAACCTTTTAAAACCACAACTTTAAAATTTTCAAAAACATATGAATCTACTTCTAGTAGCATTTTTATTTCATTAGTTAGCATGATGCAAACATTTAATGAAATGTTAAATGATACTTATGTTGGTGAGATTGTAAAACCTGCATACAAAAATTTTTTGAAGTATTATTTTTCTCTTCCTATGTTGATTTGTGTTGCTACCGTTATGGATCCTCGTATCAAATTAGAAGGTACGAAGAGTTTGATTGAAATATTTTTTGCATTACTTGGGAAAAATGTAGAAATAGTTATTGATTGCGCTACTTTTTTAGTTCAGTTTGAATCTACATTAAATAACTTGTATGATTATTATGATAGATGTTTTGCTTCTAGTAGTACAACTTCTGTAGTTAGTTCTTCTTCTGCTACTTCTAAAGGTAAGGGTAAGAGTATATTTAATGATAGAACAGTTAATTTACTTGCACAAATTCAATCAAAAAAAATCTGGGACTAATCAACCAAATGAATTAAATTGGTATAACCAACAAGATTCTGAGCCTTCTTCTTCTCCACTAGATATTTTACAATGGTGGAAAGACCATGAACACACTTTTAGTATTCTGTCAATTATGGATAAAGATTTACTAACTCCTCCTGTCTCTAGTTGTTTCTGAAAGTGCATTTTCTTCAAGTGGCAGAGTTCTAATTGATTACAGGAATCGCTTGAAGCCCGACACGTTAGAGATGCTCGTTTGCACAGAAGACTGGCTGAAGGCTGAAGATAGGATACAAGGGAAATCACTATCAACGTCCACAAGTGGGAGCAACTCGCCGGAAGAACAACAACAACAACAACAACAATAGCTTTGCTTGTAATAGCAACTCGATCGACACGTTAGAAATTGTATTATATCTTTGCTTGTTATGTAAAATTAGAAAAATTGAAGTCAATTAAAATTAAGAAATATGTTAGTGTATAAAACATATTTGTGAATTGATTTCTTCATTTCATTAAAAATTGTGAAAATTGTATAACTTAAATTCATATGAATAATATTTCAGTATTTTTTGCCAATTTCACTCTTCCAATCTTATTATTATTATTACGATTTTTAATGTTTATTAGTATTATTATTATTATTATTATTTTAAGTTAAAAATATTTTTTTTTAAAAAAAACTATCTATCTAAACGGGTCAACCCGCGGGTCGACCCGACCCGACCCGGGTTGGACCCTAAAGGGTTCACGGGTTGGGCAGGTCGCCTAAAACAATTTTCAGCCCGGCCCGGCCCGGCCCGGTTAAGTCGCCAAACCGGCCCGAGCCCCCAAGTCAGGGTCCAACCCGGGCGGGTTCGGCCCGGCCCATTCGACCCGAATGCCAACCCTAACATTACTGAAAGAAAATAACTAAATTTTGGCCTGCATTAGCTACTGATCCCAGCAGCAATTCTCTTGTACAGTTCACAGTTACCCCCATCATTATCTGCAAGTTGAGAAAGAACACAGCAGAGTTACAGAATGAAAGATACATTAAAAACAGTGGGCCACAGTATTTTTCAAATACAAATTGCAACACTCAAAAGAGAATCCCTAATGGCATATAAATAGAGTGTACACAAAGCGGCCATTTTTCAACTGCAAATTGCAGTCAATGATCTTTCATTTTGAATTGTGATGCGGTTTGTTTCTGGGAGACGTGTGGATGCACCAGGTGTGAGTTCTCTACTCGATTTGTATTTGAAGGAGAAAGCTTCTTCAGAGGCGACCCTCGGCTGGCCGAGCGGTACCTGCGACGGGCTGGTAGTGAGGTGGATGTCTGGGCTCGGATCAGGTGGCTCGGATCCGAGGTCTGGTGTACCTGCAGACGGTCTCGAAACACCGGGGTTGGTCCCGGTGGCAGACCCTCCGACGATCTAGTCAGTTACTTTAAGATAAGAGCAACAGTAACTAGGGTTTAGGGGAGAAAAGATTGATTACCTTTGAAGAAAGGAGAGGGCCTGATATTTATAGGAGATTCTAATCGGGTCTAGACCCATTTGGGGCTGGGCCGGACCCGGTTACCCGATTGGCCGAAGCGGTGGAAAGTCGGGCAGTATAGGGCTGACGTGGCAGGCGCCGGAGTGGTTTCCGGGCTGACGTGGCAGATCTCCGGGCGGTTTTCCGGTGCTGACGTGGCTGATCTGAAGGATTAGGAAGGACGCGTATCCTGAGGAGATCTGGTGGCTCAGGGTGAGCCACGCTTTATTCCTGACCCATATCACAAGCCCCACACTCCCGCAGGGTTGTGTGATCCAGCAGTGCGGGGGTGACTCATGGTCCTCGGGGGAAGGGCAGATGTCAGGGTAAGAAGTAGGGTCTGTTGTTCCCCGAAGAGGGCCAGGGGCAGGAGGAATGGACTCCTCATTTGGATGTGCGTGGGGTGAAGTTCTTAGGAGGGGATAGTCGGTAGTATGAATGTCGAGCTCACTAGGTCGGTGGTCGAGTTTGGGGGGTCGGCAGACGATCTTTCGGGTCGGCGGACGAACCCATACGGGTCGGTGGACGAACCCTCCAGGGGTCGGACGACCGACTCGCTAGTTGGAAGAGCGAGAGGTCGTCCAGGCCACTCGATGGGGCTTGTCTTTGCATGAGGTCGTGAGGTCGGCCGGACGAGCGTCTGGTTAGTTTTCAGAGAGTGAGGGGATGAGACTCGAGCTCCGATCCGAGCGCCGAGTCCCTTCTGGGAAAAGAGGAGTGGCTCGTCCTTCGATCCGAGCTCCGAGTGTTTTAACGAGAAGAGAAGAGGGGGTTGATTCGGATTTCGATCCGAGCGCCGAGTCCGCATTGAGAGGTGAGGCAGCCAGGCTTGAGCTCAGGGGGGTCGGCGGACGAGACCGGAAGGCTCGGCAGACGAGACCGAGAGGATCGGCGGACGACTGCCTCGCTGGTTGGAAGAGCGGGGGTCGTCCAGGCCATTTCGTTGGGACGGCGTCCGAGGTCTTGTGGTCGGTCATCCGAGCGTCTGGTCAGTTCGGAGAGTGGGCGGATGAGACTCGAACTCCGATCCGAGCGCCGAGCCCGTACTGGGAAAGGAGGAGGTAGTATGGCTCGAATCCCTATCCGAGCGTCGAGCCCAACCTGCGAAAGGAGACAGTGGTGCGGCTCGAATTTTTATCCGAGCGCCGAATCCGTATTGAGAGGTGAGGCAGCCTGGCTTGAGTTCAGGGGGTCGGCGGACGAGGCAAAAAGGGTCGGTGGACGAGACCAAGAGGGTCGGCGGACGAGACCATTGTGGTCGACGGACGAGACCAAGAGGGTCGGCGGACGAGACCAAGAGGGTCGGCGGACGACTGCCTCGCTAGCTGGTATTGAGAGGTGAGGCAGCCTGGCTTGAGTTCAGGGGGTCGACGGACGAGGCAAAAAGGGTCGGCGGACGAGACCAATAGGGTCGGCGGACGAGACCAATGGGGTTGACGGACGAGACCAAGAGGGTCGGCGGACGAGACCAAGAGGGTCGGCAGACGACTGCCTCGCTAGTTGGAAGAGCGGGGGGTCGTATGGCTCGAGTTTTCATCCGAACGTCGACCCCCACCTGTTGAAGGAGCAGGTGGCTTGGCTCGACTTCGCATCCGATCGTCGAGCCCAACCTGTGAGGGGGAAAAGTAGCTTGGCTCGAGTTTTCATCCAAGCATCGAGCCCCACTTGTGGAAGGAGAAGGTGGCTTGGCTCGAGTTGTCATCCGTGCGTTGACCCCCACCTGTGAAAGGAGAAGGTGGCTTGGCTCGACTTTGCATCCAAGCGTCGAGCCCCACCTGTTGAAGGAGGAGGTGGCTTGGCTCGAGTTTTCATCCGAGCGTCGAGCCCCACCTGTGAAAGGAGAAGGTGGCGCGGCTCGAATTTTTATCCGAGCGCCGAATCCGTATTGAGAGGTGAGGTAGCCTGGCTTGAGTTCAGGGGGTCGGCGGACGAGGCAAAAAGGGTTGGCGGACGAGACCAAGAGGGGCGGCGGACGAGACCAAGAGGGTCGGCGGACGACTGTCTCGCTAGTTGGCATTGAGAGGTGAGGCAGCCTAGCTTGAGTTCAGGGGGTCGGTGGACGAGGCAAAAAGGGTCGGTGGACGAGACCAAGAGGGTCGGCGGACGAGACCAAGAGGGTCGGCGGACGAGACCAAGAGCCCCACCTGTTGAAGGAGAAGGTGGCTTGGCTCGAGTTTCTATCCGAGCGACGAGCACCACCTGTTGAAGGAGAAGGTGGCTTGGCTCGAATTCTCATCCGAACGTCGAGCCCAACCTGTGAGAGGAGAAGGTTGCTTGGCTCGAGTTTCCATCCGAGCGTCGAGCCCCACCTGTGAAAGGAGAAGGTGGCTTGGCTCGACTTCGCCTCCGAGCATCGAGCCCCACCTGTGAAAGGAGAAGGTGGCTTGGCTCGTGTTTCCATCCGAACGTCGAGCCCAACCTGTGAGAGGAGAAGGTTGCTTGGCTCGAATTCTCATCCGAACGTCGAGCCCCACCTGTGAAAGGAGAAGGTTGCTTGGCTCGAGTTTCCATCCGAACGTCGAGCCTCCACCTGTGAAAGGAGAAGGTGGCTTGGCTCGAGTTTTCATCCGAACGTCGAGCCCCCATATGTGAAAGGAGAATGTTGCTTGGCTCGCGTTTCCATCCAAACGTCGAGCCCGACCTGTGAGAGGAGAAGGTTGCTTGGCTCGAGTTTCCATCCGAACGTCGAGCCCCCACATGTGACAGGAGAAGGTGGCTTGGCTCGAGTTTCCATCCGAACGTCGAGCCTCCACCTGTGAGAGGAGAAGGTGGCTTGGCTCGTGTTTCCATCCGAGCGTCGAGCCCCACCTGTGAGAGGAGAAGGTTGCTTGGCTCGAGTTTCCATCCGAGCGTCGAGCCCCACCTGTGAAAGGAGAATGTTGCTTGGCTCGCGTTTCCATCCGAACGTCGAGCCCAACCTGTGAGAGGTGAAGGTTGCTTGGCTCGAGTTTCCATCCGAACGTCGAGCCTCCACCTGTGAGAGGAGAAGGTGGCTTGGCTCGAGTTTCCATCCGAACGTCGAGCCTCCACCTGTGAAAGGAGAAGGTGGCTTGGCCCGAGTTTCCATCCGAACGTCGAGCCTCCACCTGTGAAAGGAGAAGGTGGCTTGGCTCGAATTCTCATCCGAACATCGAGCCCCACCTATTTGGGTGACGAGCCCCGCTCGAGGAGAAGGCGCTATCGCACTAGACTCCCTCTGAGACCTCTAACTGGCCGCAACTTTACACTTTATGCTAGGAGGTGATTCCTGCCGGGCAAATAGGGAGGGGCAGTATTGGAATTTTACCCTTTCTGCTGACGTAATGGCGCAAATATCAACGTTTGTTTTAGCCGCTTGATCTTGTCAGATAAGATCTAACGGCTAGATGCTCATTTGCGGAAATCGAGGAGTCGCTGTCTATTTTAAAACCCCCACCCCCCCTCATTTCTTTTCACTTTATCGTTTCATAATTCCCAATTTTCCAGCTTTAGCGCAGGCATTTCGATCGCTGTTGGCGGATCCTTCGCAGAGAAGCGTATCTTTCAAAGAATCAGGTTAGTAATTCTCCTTTTTTCTGAATGTCGCGTACTCAGTCTGGTTCCGAGGCTACAACGTCTGGTCACTCGGAGATGGAGTCAGATTTGGAAACGTCATCGTCTCTGGGCAAGTACTAGGTTAAAGAGGAGGTCTTCTCCGAACATGGCTCCGAGGGCGACAGTGACGTAGCTCTAATCGTGCAACCGTTGAGTGCTCGGAGGCCAGGGAAGGAACCGATGGTAGAGGGTGGTGCGGACGAGGATAGTGATGATGAGGACGAGGAGTCGGACGAGGAGTCGGATGCTGGTGATGGTGAAGAGGATGAAGAAGGAGAGCAGGGCGACACGGAGAGTGAGGAAGGGGAGGGCGTTGGTGCGCCAGAGGCCGGCCACGGAGAAGATCTGCCTCCGTTGCCCCCCTTGTCGACGCCGTCGCCCGAGCGCAAGCCCCGGCCACGTCGGAAGAAGATAGTCCTCACCATGCCTCAAAGTCCTTCTTCGTCTGACGAGGATGCGCCGAGGACGGGCCTTGATGTTCCGCCTATCACCTTCCGGAATCCTGTGTCGATACGGATGTATCCCGATGATGTGAAGGACATCCAGCCGATCCCTCCAGTACCTGGAGAAAACACAAGGACGAAGATTCGTGCGGACAGTACTCCCAGCGTCTTGAGACCGGAGTATCTGAATATCATCAGGGCTGCTTACTACATTCCGAGGGAGTACGAGCTCCTGCTACCGAGCCCGGGTATTCGACCTACGACAGTGTTGGCTCCGGGTTACTGCTTATTTCCGAAGCAAGCTTTTATCTCGGGGCTGAGGTTCCCCCTGCACCCCTTCGTGAAGACGGTCTTGAACTGGGCCGAGCTGTCCCCCATGCAGTATGGCCCAAACTCTTGGAAGCATCTCATCTGCTTCATCCTGAAGTGCCAAGAGAAAGGGGTGAGGCCGAAGCTTTCATACTTCCGCGCAATCTTCAACATTGGTTCGCTTGGGGATATCGAGGGCGTGTTCTTCTTTATGCCGAGACCGAACAAGAAAGTGGTGCACGGCCACCCGGACTCGATCAAGAATTGGTGAGATAAGTATTTTGTTGTGAAGACCGAAGGGGAATGGGACATCCCGACTCAGTGGAATTTCGTGAAACCGAAGCGCAAGCCCCCAAAGAGAAATGAGTTAACCGCCCAAGAGTGGGGGAGGGTCGATCATTTACTCAGGGGAGACAGCATCGCGTGGCGCCGGGTGACCGAGGTTCACCTAGCGAGGGCCGGACTGAGTCCCGCCGACCCTAGTATGTTTCTTTCCTCATTTTTTCATCTTTCTGCCTTCATGTTAACGTTTAGCCTTCCTTTTCTGTCTTGTTGTAGGGATGACGACACAACAGGCACACGCCAAGCAGATCCTACTCGCCGCCGCAGAGAAGGCGAGGCAAGAGAAGAAGAAGAAAGAAGAGCTGGAACGCCTCGCTGCCGAGAAGCGGAAGACTCCTGGTCAGCCTTCGCAAGCTGGAGGGCCTTCCACCGTGCCTCCCCCGGTGCCCGAGGAACAGCCTTTGGCGAAGAAGCAGAAGAAGCACCACCATTCTTCGCGATCGGCTCGAGACCCAGCGGGAGGGTCGGGGAAAACAGTTGAAGCCCCGTCACAACAGCTTCCCCCCGTACGTCCGAGTGCGGCGGAGTTGGTGGGAAGGATGGCGACGATGCCCTTCGCCCCTGATTGGTCAATTTTGAAGGGCGACTCCATCCTCGACGGACCCGTATCGATGGAGTTCGTCTCGAAGGCCATCACCGATCGGGACGGAATAGCCTTGGCGATGCAGACGGCCGATCAGGCCTACATGCGCTGGGCCCAAGCCAACCTCTCGGTAAGTCGTCCGAAGCCCACCTGGTGAATAGGCTTGTAAAAACTTGTAATTGTTGCTAAGTTTGATTTTTCTTGACAGTCGATGCTCCACGGTCAGCACTTCCACAAGTGTCTGGAGAAGGAGATTACATACGAGCGGAAGCAGAAGGAGAAGTTCCTTCGGGAATTGACCAAGGCGACGGAGGACTTCAAGGAGGCTCGGGACATGGTGGTGGTGCACGAGGCCCAGATAGAGTCTTTGGACAAGATCCACAAGCAGGACCGAGAGGACCTGCTGAAGAAGATCGCGGCCGAGGCGGCGAAGAAGGAGAAGGCGCAGAAGGCCCTGGCGGACTTGGAGGCGGCCTTGGGGGATACGTTGATGACTGCGCAAGACGAGGCTTACGAGCAGGCCAAGTCTCACTTCAAGTACATCTATCCGGAGTGTAACGTTGACCACCTCGGCTTCGGGTGGAAGCCGGACTTGCCTCCGACCCCGGGGGGTGATGGTGACGACGGCGGCCACCACGAAGAAGAGGTGCACCCCGACCCTCAAGACTAGATGTTTTTGTTTTATTTCTCTGTTGTAAATGCCCTCGGCGGACTGGCCACCGCAGATTTTGTATTGAACTTTTTGAGATGAAATGAAATATAGAATTTTTTGGGCCGACTCTACAACACTTGCATTTTGTGATACTTGTATTTCTTCTTTTTGATAGAGGCTAGCTCGCCAACGAAAGTTGGCTCGGGACCGAGAGGCTGCCAAGAATTACTTTTTGGACAAGTCCAGAGAGCTCGGTCTAGAGGTGGCTCGTTTGAGAAAGATCGTAGCCGACCGGGACTGGTGGGTCATTGAGAAGGACTGGGCGGTCTCGGATACTTCTAGCGGGCGGTCGGCCTCCGAGTCTTCTCTTCACGAGGCCGTCATAGAGAAAGAATTGGAGATTCGCCAGTTGAAGCTCATACTGGGTGCCGGTCTTGTTGAAGAGGCAAGTAACTCCACTCCGGGGAGGTTGCCGCCGCCTTCGCCGGTTGTGACACAGCCGGATGATGCAGAGAGCTCGGTGGCGGGTACGTCTTCCTTGGTTGGGATAGCCGAGCGTCACAGGAGCCCTGAATTCGAGTTCCCGGCCGAGTGAGTGAGTTGAGAGCCTTCATTGTATTTGCGTTTTCATTTATTGAGTTGTAAGCGATGAGTAATGAATAAGATCATTTGTTCTTCGGAGCCTCGATTGCCTCGGGTGCCGAGTGTAGTTGGTGTGACTGCGTCAATAATCGCGACGTTTCGCCCTCTTAGGCATCATTAATGGCGACGTTTCGTCTTCCACCGTTTCACATCCCCAGGCGTAATGAATGAGGCCTCAGGGACGGGTGCCGAGCCCCCACAACGGTGAGAGACAACTGCAGGCGTAGCGTAGCCCTGCCGCCGAGCGCTTAGGTC
This sequence comes from Hemerocallis citrina, assembly GCA_017893485.1. Lineage (NCBI taxonomy): Eukaryota > Viridiplantae > Streptophyta > Magnoliopsida > Asparagales > Asphodelaceae > Hemerocallis > Hemerocallis citrina. The sequence continues at coordinate 207,598,754 of CM030363.1, read as the reverse complement.
GTGGAGCCCCCGGAGGGGACTCCCGGCCTGCTCGGGGTCGGAGCCGAGATGCTGCACTTGTTCTCGTGGAGAGACGGTGCGGGAGTGGCTGGCGAATGTCGCGTTGAGTCTCGGTTGGTGGCCTCCGAAGAGGTCAAAACCGAGCGAGGGACGGGTGCCGACCCCCCACAACGGTGAGAAAGACAACTGCAGGCGTAGCGTAGCCCTGCCGCCGAGCGCTTAGGTCGTGGAGCCCCCGTAGGGGACTCCCGCCCTGCTCGGGGTCGGAGCCGAGATGCTGCGCTTGTTCTCGTGGAGAGACGGTGCGGGAGTGGCTGGCGAATGTCGCCTCGAGTCTCGGTTGGTGGCCTCCGAAGAGGTCAAATCCGAGCGAGGGACGGGTGCCGAGCCCCCACAACGTTGAGAAAGACAACTGCAGGCGTAGCGTAGCCCTGCCGCCGAGCGCTTAGGTCGTGGAGCCCCCGGAGGGGACTCCCGCCCTGCTCGGGGTCGGAGCCGAGATGCTGCGCTTGTTCTCGTGGAGAGACGGTGCGGGAGTGGCTGGCGAATGTCGCCTCGAGTCTCGGTTGGTGGCCTCCGAAGAGGTCAAAACCGAGCGAGGGACGGGTGCCGAGCCCCCACAACGGTGAGAAAGACAACTGCAGGCGTAGCGTAGCCCTGCCGCCGAGCGATTAGGTCGTGGAGCCCCCAGAGGGGACTCCCGCCCTGCTCGGGGTCGGAGCCGAGCTCCTGCACTTGTTCTCGTGGAGAGACGGTGCGGGAGTGGCTGGCGAATGTCGCCTCGAGTCTCGGTTGGTGGCCTCCGAAGAGGTTAAAACCGAGCGAGGGATGGGTGCCGAGCCCCCACAACGGTGAGAAAGACAACTGCAGGCGTAGCGTAGCCCTGCCGCCGAGCGCTTAGGTCGTGGAGCCCCCGGAGGGGACTCCCGCCCTGCTCGGGGTTAGAGCCGAGCTCCTGCAGATGTTCTCGTGGAGAGACGGTGCGGGAGTGGCTGGCGAATGTTGCCTCGAGTCTCGGTTGGTGGCCTCCGAAGAGGTCAAAACCGAGCGAGGGACGGGTGCCGAGCCCCCACAACGGTGAGAAAGACAACTGCAGGCGTAGCGCAGCCCCGCCGCCGAGCGCTTAGGTCGTGGAGCCCCCGGAGGGGACTCCCGCCCTGCTCGGGGTCAGAGCCGAGCTCCTGCAGATGTTCTCGTGGAGAGACGGTGTGAGCCGAGTCCCACGCTTGTGAGGGAAGCGTGTTTGGTCTCGCGATTTCATCCGAGCGACGAGCCCCACGCTTGTGAGAGAAGCGTGTTTGGACTCGCGATTTCATCCGAGTGACGAGCCCCACGCTTGTAAGAGAAGCATGTTTGGACTCGCGATTTCATCCGAGTGACGAGCCCCACGCTTGTAAGAGAAGCGTGTTTGGACTCGGGATTTCATCCGGGTGACGAGCCCCACGCTTGTAAGAGAAGCGTGTTTGGACTCGGGATTTCATCCGAGTGACGAGCCCCACGCTTGTAAGAGAAGCGTGTTTGAACTCGTGATTTCATCCGAGTGACGAGCCCTACACTTGTAAGAGAAGCGTGTTTGGACTCGCGATTTCATCCGAGTGACGAGCCCCATGCTTGTAAGAGAAGCGTGTTTGGACTCGCGATTTCATCCGAGTGACGAGCCCCACGTTTGTAAGAGAAGCGTGTTTGGACTCGCGATTTCATCCGAGTGACGAGCCCTACGCTTGTAAGAGAAGCGTGTTTGGACTCGCGATTTCATCCGAGTGACGAGCCCCATGCTTGTAAGAGAAGCGTGTTTGGACTCGCAATTACATCCGAGTGACGAGCCCCACGCTTGTAAGAGAAGCGTGTTTGGACTCGCGATTACATCTGAGTGACGAGCCCCACGCTTGTAAGAGAAGCATGTTTGGACTCGCGATTTCATCCGAGTGACGAGTTTTGTGAGGGGTCCTTCATCTGTTTACAAGAATTGGAGTCATAAGCTTGTTTCTAAGAAAGCTGGCATTTACAATATATGCTTGTTACAGACAAGTCTAGGCACGACGTGCCGTTTACAGGACTTTACAAAAGACAAGGCCCAACGTGCCGTTTTTAGAATTATGTTTTACATGGAGGCTATTCTCCTAAGAACTTGATCAAGTGTTCCGCATTCCAGGGCCTCTTGACAGGCTTGACATCGGTGTCGGTCAGGCGATAGGTACCCGGTTGTACGACCTCTGAAACCTTATAAGGGCCCTCCCAGTTCGGTGCCAACTTCCTTTTCTGGCCGGGGTTGGAAACCGCCAGTTTTCGGAGGACAAGATCTCCGAGAGCAATGTTTGTTGGGCGCACCTTCTTGTTATAGAACCTCTCGATTCTTTGCTGGTAGATGTTCCTTCTGATGGATGACTTCTCCCTGACCTCGTCAATGAGGTCCAGGTCTGCTCGCAGTTGCATGGAGTTGCTTGCTTCGTCATAAGCCATAATTCGGGGAGAGGGGATACCTATTTCCAAGGGAATGACAGCCTCAGCACCGTACGTTAAGTTGAAGGGTGACTCCCCTGTCGGGATTCTTTTTGTTGTTCGATGGGCCCAGAGAACGCTCGGCAGCTCGTCGACCCATAGCCCCTTGGAGGAATTATCGAGTCGCTTCTTGAGTCCATCGAGGATCTGACGGTTCGCGTTCTCTGCCTGTCCGTTGGATTGGGGATGGCATACCGAAGAGAAGCGCTGCTGGATACCGAGGTCTTCGCAGAACTTGCGGAAATGCTTGCCTGCAAACTGGGTCCCGTTATCCGTGACGAGCACTTGGGGGATCCCGAACCGACAGATAATGTGCTTCCAGAAGAATTGTTGAGTCTGCTGCTCGGTGATCGTAACTAGTGGCTCCGCCTCGATCCATTTGGTGAAGTAGTCGATGGCAACTATAAGGAACTTTCGTTGCCCCGTCGCCTTGGGAAAAGGGCCTACCAGATCCATCCCCCACATTGCAAAAGGGGTTGGACTGGCCATGGATCGTAGGTTTGCTTGAGGAACCCTTTTGATGGGGGAGAATCTTTGACAGGGGCCACATTTCTTGACGAGATTTAGAGCGTCCTGCAGCATGGTGGGCCAGTAGTACCCGTGGTTCAAAGCCTTTCGCGCGAGCGAACGACTTCCCATGTGACACCCGCCAATCCCCTCGTGTAATTCTTTGAGAGCATATTCGGCTTCACCGGGAGTGAGGCAGCGGAGATAAGGCCGTCCATCCGAGGTTGTGTAGGACCTTTTGAAGAGTGTTGAGTCGATCATTGTGAACCTTTCCGCTCGGGCCCGGATCCTTCTTGCTTCGGCTCGGTCTTCCGGGAGCTCTCCCTTGACGAGAAATCGCCTAATTAGAGTTGTCCAGTCTTCGGGGGGCGCTCCGTCTTCGATGCACAGGACCTCCGGGATGTCGATACTGGGTTTTAGCATGACCTCGATCAGGACCGTGCGGTCGAGACCTTCGAAGGAAGAGGATGCCAATTTCGACAGAGCGTCAGCCTGGACGTTCTGTTCCCGAGGGATCCTCAAAACAGCCGACTCGTCGAAGGACGAGAGTAGGCGTTGAACTACAGCTCGGTAACGAACCATGCGATCGTCTCGGGCCTCGTACTCCCCGGTGATCTGGTTGACCACGAGCTGGGAGTCGCTGAAAGCCCTGATCTGCCTGGCACCGGCTTGATGGGCCAGGGTGAGCCCAGCGATCATTGCCTCGTATTCGGCCTCGTTGTTAGAGGCCGGGAAGTTGAGGCGGAGGCAATACTGCAGAAGAAAACTGTCTGGGCCTCGGAGGATGATGCCCGCTCCGCTGCCTGCCTCGCAGGAGGAACCATCGACGTAAACTTTCCACGTCTGGTCGTTTTCCGTGTTTGCAGGGTGCTCGGAGATAGTGCACTCCGTAATGAACTCCGCGAGCGCCTGCCCCTTGATGGCTGTTCTGGGCTGATAGCCAATGTCATACTGGCTGAGCTCAATCGACCATTTTACGAGTCGACCTGAGCTTTCTGGTTTGTAGAGTACGGCCTTCAGGGGTTGGTCCGTCAGCACTTGGACAGAATGAGATTGAAAATATGGACGGAGCTTCCGCGCGGCCATGACCAGGGCGTACGCTACTTTCTCCATCCGGGAGTACCTGGTCTCGGCATCGAGCAAGACCTTGCTGACATAGTATACAGGCTTCTGTGATCCCTCTTCCTCCCGGACGAGAACGGCGCTGAGCACTTTCTCCGAGGCTGATAGATAGAGCCAGAGTGGCTCTCCGGGTTCGGGCTTGCTGAGAAGAGGGGGGTTCGCGAGGTATTCCTTTAACTGGGCGAAGGCCTCTTGCTGTTGGACCCCCCATTCGAACCCGTCGGTGCCGCGCAGGGCTTTGAAGAAGGGAAGAGACTTCTCTCCGGACTTGGAGAGGAAACGGCCGATGGCCGCCAGTCTCCCAGTCAGCCGTTGGACTTCTTTGATGTTCCTCGGAGGGGCCATGTCCAGGATTGCCCTTTGGCTGATAATGAACCCGAGAAACTTTCCCGCGGAGACGCCGAAGGCGCATTTGCTCGGATTAAGTCTCATGTTATGGGTCCGAAGTACCCCAAAGGCCTCCTCCAGATCGGCTACGTGATCCTCTCCCCGCCGGCTCTTGACGAGTGTGTCATCCACATACACTTCTATATTGCGCCCAATCTGTTCCTTGAAGACCCGGTTGACGAGCCTCTGGTATGTGGCCCCGGCGTTCTTCAGCCCGAAGGGCATGACTCTGTAGCAATAGAGCCCCTGGTCTGTGACGAAGGACGTCTTGGCGATGTCGGGAGGGAACATGCGGATCTGGTTGTAGCCCGAAAATGCGTCCATGAAGGATAGGAGCTCGTGACCCGATGTTGCATCGACGAGAGCATCGATCCTGGGAAGGGGGAATGGGTCCTTCGGGCACGCCTTGTTGAGATCCGTGAAATCAATGCAGATCCTCCAGCTCCCGCTCGCCTTCTTCACCATGACGACGTTTGCCAGCCACTCGGGATAGCTGACCTCCTGAATGAAGCGTGCGGCAAGGAGTTTATCGACTTCTGCATTAACCGCCTGTTGTCGCTCTGGCGCGAACTTGCGTCGCTTCTGTACTACTGGTTTCGAGCCGGGGATCACACTGAGTTTATGCATGATGAGTTCCTCGGAAATTCCCGGCATGTCAGAGGGCTTCCAGGCAAACAGATCGACATTGCGCCGGATGCAGGTGATGAGATCGGACTTTAGGCGTGGTGCGAGGGAGCGACTTATTCGAAATTGTTTCGATGAATCCTCTGTCTCGAAGGAGACGTCCTCCAGCTCGTCTGCCGACTCCGGCTCTGGCTGGGTCCTTTGGGGCTGCATCTCCACGGCGTCGAGGGGAAGCACTCCGCTTCCTATTGCTGTCATATAACAGGAGCGAGCGGCTTCTTGGTTCCCTCGGACCACTCCTACCCCGGTACTGATAGGGAACTTCATCTTCTGGTGGTAGGCCGAGGGGACAGCCTGGAGGGAGCAGAGGCTCGGTCGGCCGAGTATGGCATTATAGGCTGCCTTGATGTTGACAACCATGAAGTCCATCGACTCGGTTCTCCGATTCGGGGCCGTGCCCGCCGTGACATCCAGCGTGACGATCCCCTCGATTGTCACCGGAACTCCAGAAAATCCGTGCAGGGTGTATCCTGCCGGCTTAAGTCTGCTTCGGGGGAGCTTTAGGTTCTCGAAAGCATCGAGGAACAGAATGTTGACCGAGCTCCCGTTGTCTACCAGGATCTGCCGAGCATCAAAGTTTGCCATGCTGAGATTGATTACGAGGGTGTCGCAATGTGGGAGCCGAACCCCCTCCAGGTCGTCACCCGAGAAGGAGGCGGGGAGTGGTTGGATTTGAGGAGTGAGAGGTCCTTGGACGGCGTTAACGTCCCGGATGAACGCCTTACGGGAGGTGTTAGAATCCCCTCCCATGGGCCCTCCGTGGACGCAGTGCAGTATGGGTTGGTCGTCCGGTTCTTCCAGCTCCTGCTCTTGCTTGGGGAGCTGCAGGGGAGCTCGAGGAGGAGGTGAGGTTCTCCTGTTCCTCGTGTCCCTTTGCGCCCGAGCATCATCCCTCTTATACTCCCGGAGGTATCCTCGCTGAATCAGGGCCTCGATTTCATCTTTCAGGGCACGGCAGTGATCTGTGTCGTGCCCGTTGTCTCGGTGGAAGCGGCAGTAGAACCGTTGATCCCTTTTCTTGCTAGTGTTGTTGGACGGTCGAGGGGGGTACTGAACGAGGTCTCTGTCCTCGATCGCCAGGAGTATGGAGGACACATTTTGTGTGAGTGGGGTATATCTTTCGAAGCGAGGAACCGGTGGTACCTTCTTCATGGTGCCCCCGTCCTTCGGAGCCTTTTTCGAAGGCTCGACTTCCTCGGCCTTCCGTTTCCCTTTCCCGAGTGCTTCTCTGGATTCGTCGGGGTTTAGGGCTTCCTCTGCCCTGATGTACTTCTCGACTCGGTTGAGGAGGTCGGGAAAATCGATCGGGGGCTTCTTCGCCAGAGAAGCTTTCAGCTGTTCATGACGGACGTTGTGTCGAAATACCGCGGAGGCGACGCCCGGATCGAGAGAGGAGACCGACCTAGCTTCTGCCGTGAATCTCCGGACAAACGCCCTGAGTGATTCCCCCCTTCCTGCCTGAGCCCAAGTAAGGAGGCGCTCGTTCTTTCGGCCTTCCGGCTGGTTACAAAGTGGGCGAGGAAATTGCCTTCCAGTTGATCAAAGGAGTAAATGGAGCCGGGGGCGTGTTTTGAGAACCACTCACGAGCCGGACCTCGAAGGGTGGCAGGAAAAGCTCGGCATAGCAGAGGATCCGATGCGCTGTGAATCATCATGAGGGTTTTGAAACCCTCCATGTGATCAGCAGGATCCCCTTCGCCGTTATAGGTCTCGAATTGTGGGGGTCGGAAGTTCCGGGGAATTTCTGCTTGGATAATGAGGGCGGAAAAGGGGGGTCGGACAGGTTTGTACCCCTGACCGGCTCCGACACCGTCGCCCATATGATCGATTCGGTCCTCCATTTCTTGGAGGCGCCTTAGGAGCACGCCATTGGCTTCGGGCTGGATTGTTGAGGAGCGAGGGACGCTGGCCTCAGCGTCTAACCTGGTTTGGGAACGCCGTGCTTCCTCCCTGGGGGCCCGTTGGAGAGCCCCAAGGATTTCCCTTCGGAAATCCTGGAACTCCTGTTGAGTAACAGGAGCTCCCTCAGCTCGGGCCGGTTGGACCGGTGGTTGCCTCCCGACTCGGCTGAGTGCGGGCCTTCGTTCTTCCGGCGGTGGCCTAGGATGGTTCGGGGCCGAGTTGGAAGCGGCCCTTTCCCTACTGCGGTCAGCCTGCCGACTGGAGATTACCCTTCGAAGGTCGGGTTGGGTTGGAGGAATGGGGGCCCGCTGGGACCCCTGACGGGAGGCCCTATGCTTTGATGTGCGCGGCCCGGCGTTGGTATTTGATGGGAGTGTGTCTCGTCGGTTGACGGAGGACGCAGCCCCCTTGCCTTTGGAAGCCATAGGAGTTCGGTGATCGAGGTACCTCGGCGGTAGTACTCGGGTCGGGTTCCGAAGTAGCGTTCCCACAGACGGCGCCAACCTGATGCGGTTTGTTTCTGGGAGACGTGTGGATGCACCAGGTGTGAGTTCTCTACTCGATTTGTATTTGAAGGAGAAAGCTTCTTCAGAGGCGACCCTCGGCTGGCCGAGCGGTACCTGCGACGGGCTGGTAGTGAGGTGGATGTCTGGGCTCGGATCAGGTGGCTCGGATCCGAGGTCTGGTGTACCTGCAGACGGTCTCGAAACACCGGGGTTGGTCCCGGTGGCAGACCCTCCGACGATCTAGTCAGTTACTTTAAGATAAGAGCAACAGTAACTAGGGTTTAGGGGAGAAAAGATTGATTACCTTTGAAGAAAGGAGAGGGCCTGATATTTATAGGAGATTCTAATCGGGTCTAGACCCGTTTGGGGCTGGGCCAGACCCGGTTACCCGATTGGCCGAAGCGGTGGAAAGTCGGGCGGTATAGGGCTGACGTGGCAGGCGCCGGAGTGGTTTCCGGGCTGACGTGGCAGATCTCCGGGCGGTTTTCCGGTGCTGACGTGGCTGATCTGAAGGATCAGGAAGGACGCGTATCCTGAGGAGATCTGGTGGCTCAGGGTGAGCCACGCTTTATTCCTGACCCATATCAAATTGTTAATCATATAGTGATCTTGATCCAGTTCTCCAATGAAAGAAAGCTAGTAATTAAAGTCTCCATGTAGTCAATATACTCCAATTATTATTTAAGCCCAGCTAAAAATCTTCCTTAGGTAATACATAGGTAAACTTTTGCCGGTAATACACATGAATCTCATCATGAAATCAAATGTAGCAAAAGATCACACACCACTTCACCCAACAAACTGATCTTTGGCAAGATATCTTGAAGCTCACATAGATCAAAGACAGTTATTCAACACTTACCTCTTTCTATTGCTTCGATTGAATTATATGAACAATGTTATCAGAAAATGATATTATAGTGCTTCAGCTAAAATTTTTAATTGATTTCACTAATTGTATTAATCTATTATACGCAGCTGAAACACCTTATCTAGCAACAACTGGTTTTCATTTGGAGAAGAGCACGAACCAAGCATGCAATTGTGAACAAGTCCTTTTACCTCTCTTCTTTCATTATCTAGTTTTCATCATTCAAGCTATCAGTTTAAATTTTGTAAATATTGAATTAATTGTCCAAATTGAGAAAGAACAAAAGCAATAAAATGAAAAAAAAAATGACGAACTAGAATCTCACCTTCTCAAAACCGTCATGGTACTGTCTCAGATCTCTCACTTGATGCCCTGTACTGACTATCAATCTCACCATCCATCATCCTTTCAAACCATCCATAACAACACAGCCACACAAATGCATCAAGTACATAGTTGCACTTAACAGAGAGAAACATAACTGGGTTTGTACCTAAATATTACCCCACAAAATAGAGTTCCAAGTCTCTTCCATAAAATAAACAGATGACAACCCATTGCATTTTAAACGCTGTTCTCCCTACCTATGTCCCCACTTAGGAGCACTAACCTACTTCTAGGAGGCATACTCATAATCCCCCTTAACCCGAAAGTTCTCATCTCACATGAGCAGTCATAACCTGTATTGATACATCTGGAACCAAGGTCCAAGTCTACCCCTTTAAAATACAGATCCAAACAAGTTTCTAGCAAAATAGAATAATAAAAAAGCCGCTTCCTCTGCTCACCGTAGCTGACTTGCACGCTGACCTGCATGCTTCCTTTGCTCACCGTAGCTGACCTGCACGCTGCTCCAACATACTCACCACTTTATATTTACGAGTCTCCTTTGCTACTAACTACTAAAGAGTGCAAGTTCAACCACAGGAAACTGCAACAAAGAACCTACAAGCATTGTGACTTCCAAGGAGTTCAGATTACAAATCCAAACAAACACAAACAAAATGAAGCAACATATTTTTCAAGCTACCATTGCTGGCTGGACAGGATTTGTTATTCTGCTACCCTTGCTCTCACTTGCCATCCCCATTCTTTGCTTTTGTGTGAGATTGAAGAACGATTTTCAGAGCCGACATTCCTGAGCATTAATAAAGAAGTGTGAATTAATAGTAGAATACCTTTGAACAGTGCCTATGTTACGGTTATGAATGAGGATATGGGTGTTAGATATTATGAGTTATTAGTTTAGTCTCATATCGAATAATGTATTGGTTTAGTCTTCCCCTCTCTCCTATATAAAGGAGACATTGTACTTAGTCAATCAATCAATAAAAAAATATTTCCCTGCCCTAATTCTAACATGGTATCAGAGCCTATAGTTCTATAAGACCTATACTATCTTTATCCTCATCATCGAGGTGGAGTGATTCTCGCCTTCATCGAAATCACTCCACAGTCTCCACCTTCCGTCGTCGACCTCCCGACATCCTTCTTCTAATCTTGATCAAAACCCTAATCTCCTTCTCCATCAATTAATAACCACCAAAAACCTTAACCCTAATCCACAACAACACCAAGAGCGGCTACAACAACTCTGGCAACTGTCAACTCCGACGACGTCAGAGACATGGGCGGATGCAGGTGGGGGCTGAGGTATGCTACAGCCCCCCCCCCCCCCCCCCCCCCAACCAAACATTTTGGCATCCTTATATAGTTTTTTTTTTGGGAATATTAGGATGGGCTAATGCTTTCAGCCCCTCCCAATATATTTTAAAGCCCACCTCCATTTATATTTGGGCCCAAGTCCAACTCTATCCAATCTAAGCCCAACTCTATTTATGGATCATATGTATGGTTATGAAGATTTGTTTAATTATTTAGTTAACATAGATTACTAGTAGATGTGATTCAGGTTTCGGTTTGTAATTGTTAGGAAGCAAATCAACTTGTAATATTATGCCAAAAATTAAAAAAATCTAACTTGTAGTATGTAGAATTAACCTAAGAATGAAAAAGAAGTTTTGTTTATTGTTCGTATAGATAACCATCTTAGATAATAAGTCTTGATCAGTTTGGGTCTTGATCATTTTTAGGAATTGGAAGTTTCAAAGAAATTGAAGCATATAATGAATTTCCTCCTTTTGTATGTATGATATTTGGTAGCATGGAAAGTTGAACATTTTGTTGTACTGTTAAGGGAGGGTATTAGTATAATTCATAAGCAAAAATTGAGTGACAAGAGCATCCTGGTGTTTCATTTATAAATTTTAACCAAGAGAAGTTACTAGTTATGGATGAACTATAATTTGAAAAATCAAAATGATGATCCAAACCCGCTGACACAGTACATAGAGTGATCTGTAGGTATTATAAAGATCACATAAGATCTACTAAATCTTTTGAGCACACAAAACCAAAATTATTGGATAAAAATCTTTCGAAACGTGAGTCATTTTGGGAAAAAAATTTCGAACTATGACCATCCGATCATCCAAACCCGATCCCCTCTAATCCAACCTATATATATAAAAAATTCCAGCCCCCCTCACTTTTCAATCCTGGATCCGTCCCTAATCAGAGAGATCCACAACCAAGACCTCTCCTTCACCTCTCCAACTCCCGACCTTCATCAATCTCCGGCCTACACCGCAGCAAAACCCAAACACTTGGGGTTTCATTCTCAGACCCGAGTCCAATTAATGGCGTCGACAGCAAGGTATACCCCCGACTGTATCAACAACACTCTGAAATCCAACTTCGGCAAACCCTTGTCGCTTCTCTTCTCTGTCGACTGACACAATCAAAACCCACCACTGAGCTCCTCTTCCATCGCATCCAAAAGCTCCCTCTCCCTTTCGACCAAATCCCTAAACCCATCTCCGACCAACTCCTAAAATCCCGACCGCTTTCCATCCCGAATCCCTGACGGCAACATTGCCTCACCAGACACCCTAGCCGCCGACACCCCCCTAATGCATCTCTCCTCTCTTTCACCCTAGCCGCCAATCTCCACTCTTATCTCAAAATCCTAACCCTAATTTTCCGTTTCCCTATCTATCCATAACCAACCCAAACCAAATCCACACCCGAAACCCAATACTACCCGAAACCACTTTCTAAATACCCTATTCTCCAACAACCCAAACCCATTTTCTATTTTTTATTCATATAAAATATTTAAACAAAAAAATTAAAAAAAATTCCTTACAGGTTCTTCAGTTTCTACAGTCCCGTTTCTGCATCCAGCTCCCACTACAAGCTCACACAGGTTAATACATCGTAAGTTTGAGAGGGGGAGATCCCAATATCATTCTAGATTCCAACATACTATTTCTCAGTTTGGGGCTGAGATCCCAACATGCGCCAATAGCGGCGCCAATACAACATACTACTGTTTCTCAATTTGGGGGTGAGATCCCAACATGCGCCAACAGTGCACCAATATAACATACTACTTCTCAGTTTGGGGGTGAGATCCCAACACGTGCAAAGAGCGCGCCACCACTAATTCCTTCCATTACTACTACTACGTCTCAAGTTAGGGGTGAGATCCCATCACAGTTCGGGATATGGAGATCCCGCCACAATTCAAGATATGGAGGTCCCAGCAGTGCGCTACCACTACTTCCTTTCACTACTACTACTACGTCTAAAGTCAGGGGTGAGATCCCATCACAGTTCGGGATATAGAGATCCCACCACAGTTCGAAATATGGAGATCCTAACCGTGTGCCACTACTACTTCCTTCCACCACTACTACTACTATTCTCAGATCCCAACACATGCACCATCGAGCACCTTCCCTGCGTCATCTACTTGAGTGTTGTTCCTGCATCACAGTTTGTTGTACTGCCACATAAACATCATCAATATTACAAACTCATGTTGTTTGATCCAACTTGAGTTTTAAAGTGGGTGTTAGATATTATGAGAGTTATTATTTTAGTCCCATATAGAATAATGTATTCGTTTAATTTTCCCTTCTCTTATATATATAGGGGACATTTTGCACTCAGTCAATCAATCAATAAAGAATATTTCTCTACCCTAATTCTAAGTAATTGAAAAATATTATTAGATTATTGGATTGATTATAACTCAGTACAATGACTCCCTATACAGGAGGGAACCAAATACTGAACTGATGTATAACCCGATATGGGACTAAGTATATATTACAATATCTAACACCCCCTCTCAAACTCACAGTAGATCGAACAATGTGACGAAATCTCTGAACAATGTGAAATTTGGTGAAGAAGTTTGTTGTCTGCTGTGAAGAGGTAACAGAATAAAGGAAAATGGTTCCTGCTTCAAAATGCTCACGAACATAGTGGCAATCTATTTATATGTTCTTCGTTCGCTCACGAAAGACGGAGTTGTTTGCAATATGTAAGGCACTCTGGTTATCACAATGAAGAGGAGTAGCTCCTGTGAAAGTGACACTCATTCTGATAACAACCAATGAAGATGAACAATCTCTCGAGTAGTAGCTGCCATGGCTCTGTACACTGCATCGGTAGAAGAACATGCAACAACTACATGTTTCTTGCTTCGCCATGAGATCAGCAAATCACCAAGAAATAGACAGAAATATGTGGTAGACCTTCTGGTGGTAGGATCATCCGCCGAATTTGAATCAAAATATGGACTGAGCTCTAGTTTGGATGTAGAAAGCATGAATAATGAGCGAGTGATAGTGCCCCAAAGATATTTGAGGATCCGAAGAAGAGCACCATAGTGAACTGATGTAGGGCCGTAAACAAACTAACAATATTGACTGCATGAGCAATATTGGGTCTGGTTATGCATAAGTAAATAATTGTCTAACAATCTGCCTGTATCTAGTAGGGTAGGGAAGGAGCTCTCCATCTGTGGGACGAAGCTTCATATGAAGCTCTAATAGAGTATCTGCTGATCGACTGTCAGAGAGACGTGCAGCGGAGATAATATCTTATGTGTTTTACTGTTGAGAAATAAGTTTCCCCTGAGATCCATGGGCGATCTCTAGACCCAGAAAGTAGCGTAGTCTGCCAAGATCTTTTATATGGAACTGCTGGTGAAGGTATTTCTGGGTGAATAAATGTCTGTGGAATCATCACCGGTAATAATCATGTCATCAACATATAATAATAGAAGGACCCTCCCCTGCGGTGATGACCGTATAAACATAGAGTGGTCATCTGAACTCTGATGGAAACCAGCCTGTGTGATGACACTGCGAAAACACTCAAACCAGGCGCGAAAGGTTTGTTTCAGACCATAAATAGCACGACACAGACGACAAACATGATGAGTGGGAAAGCCAGGAGGAGGATGAATGTAAACAACATCAGATAAGATACCATGAAGAAAGGCATTCTTCACGTCCATCTGGTATAAAGGCCACTGACGAACATCGGCAACGACAAGGAGAGTGTGAACTGTAGTCATCTATGCAACTGGGGCAAAAGTCTCATCATAATCAATGTCATGCTCCTAAGTAAATCATTGGGCAAGTAGACTAGCCTTGTGCCTTTCAATGGAGTCATCAGGTCGATATTTGACCTTGAAGATTCACTTACACCTAACAAGCTGGTTGCCCACAGGCAGTGAAACAGCATCCCTGTCTGATCAAATGCACTGAACTCCTTTGCAATAGCTTCCCGCTACTCGGGATATTGAATAGCTTCCTGGCAAGTTCTGGGCTCACGTGTAGAGTTTATAGCAGTGAGATACTCATGAAATTGTGGTGAGTAGGCTAGGGTGGCAAAAACCAAACTAGTCTGAAGAACTAGTGACATCAGGTGTGTAATGTACCGGTGGGATGCCCGACGTAGAGCATGTAGACTGACAGACCGGTGGCAGATGGACAATGTGTGTGAGGGGAAGATAGGTGGAGTGGGCGCATGCAGCTATGGGGATTCAAGTGGTAAGGGTGCATACTGCTGTGGAGAGGCAGGTGGTGTCTCCGTAGGAGAAATAATAGGGGAATGTCAGTATGATATGGGAATGGAGTCAAAGGAGTGGGATCAAATGGAATGCGTGAAGGTGTGGCCGGGGAGATAGGCCCAACAACTTGGGAGTCCAGAAAACTAGCATCTTCAGGAGAGGTCAAGCAGTAGGGATAGTCTTCCACTTAGGAGACATGTCAGAAAATACGAATACGTCCTGCTATAAGATCAAAACAACGATATTTTTTATGCTCAGGACTGAGACCTAGGTGAACACACTTGGCAGCTCGAGCGGTGAGCTTCGTACGCTCAGTGGAAGGGAGAAGGACATAACATGTGCACCCAAAAGTACGGAGCATACTGTAGTCTGGTGGTGACTTACGAAGAGCCTCATAAGGTGATGTGTCAGATAGGGCAGACGAGGGAGTGATGTTAATGAGACTAATAGACGTCATGATAACTTCAGCTTAGAAAGAATGAGGAACAGAAGGTGAGAGTAGAAGAGTGCGAGCCGTCACAAGGATGTGACGATGCTTGCGTTCAGCTACACCATTCTACTCATAAGTGTGAAGACATGATTGCTGAAAGAGTGTAGCATGAGATTGAATGATTGATCTCATAGTAGTGGAAGTGTACTCACGAGCTCCATCTAAGCGAAATTTTTTTATACGCACACCAAACTGAGTGTGAACCATGTTCGTAAAAAACTGGTAAATATCAGGTATTTCAGAGCGTGGGTGCATAAGAAACACCTGTGTATCGAGTAAAGTCGTCAATCTAACATAATAGAGATAACCTTTGTGAGAACGTATAGGAGATGGTTCCCATATGTTAGAGTGAATAAGTTGAAAAGGATGGGTGGTTTAAGAAGTGCTTTTGTTATTATAAGGCAATGCTATGTGTTTAACCAAATGACAACCAAACTGGTAAATATCGATCTCATAGTAGTGCAAGTGTACTCACGAGCTCCGTCTAAGCGAAATTTTTTGATACGCACACCAAACTGAGTGTGAACCATGTTCGTAAAAAAACTAGTAAATATCAGGTATTTTAGAGCGTTGGTGCATAAGAAACACCTGTGTATCGAGTAAAGTCGTCAATGAAACTAACATAATAGAGATAACCTTTGTGAGAAGGTATAGGAGATTGTCCCTATATGTTAGAGTGAATAAGTTGAAACGGATGGGTGGTTTAAGAAGTGCTTTTGTTATTAAAAGGCAGTGCTATGTGTTTAACCAAATGACAACCCTGACAATCAGACAAATGAGTAAAAGAGAGAGGACCAAGGGCACCACTACGAGCTGAAGTCTTGAGTCGAGACTTACTAATATGTTCTAAACGTCTGTGCCACAGATCAACATAAGAGAGTACAGCACCAGCAAAATGAGAATGAGATATATGTGCATGAAGAAATTCTAGATGATATAGACCACCCTGTCGACTAGCACACCGAAACTCCTGACCAGTTTGAGAATCAGTTATAGGATAACCTAAATAATCAAATGTAACGATAAGGCCACTATTGCAAAGTGCACTAATGAAAATAAGGTTCATGGAAAATAGGGTGCAAAAAGAACAGAGTGAGAGAGCAATTAGACCTGAGTGTGTAGCGAGGAGTTGTGAGCCATCGGTAGTGTGTAGGGATGGAGAGTGAGAGGTAAGGGCAGTGTTGGTAGTTAGCAGTGTAAAATTACTAGTAAGATGATATGATGCACCACAATCTAAAATTCAGGAAGAATTCATACTGAGAGTAACGAAGAATGCAATGGCAGAGGGGCCAACAATAATAAATTGACCCAAGAGCTAGAGTTCCAGCTGAGCAAGACGATGCTGGAGATTAGCCCAATCAGCAAGAGTCGGCAAGGCTAAAGTAACAGTCATGGCTGATGATGTAAGAAGAAGTTCTGCGAGGAGGAATTAGACTGGTGTTGCTGTGGCAAGGATCGAAATGAGGTTGGAACTGCTGTTGGTGTCGGGATCGGGATAAGGAGCCGGATGGTGCTACCAGTTTCAGAAGAAGGGTGGGGCAGTTTTAGGAATGATGCTGGAAGGAGGGAGGAGGTCAGAATCAGGAGGATGACGGCACTGCATCTGTCTAAATCTTGATGGTGATCAGAATGTGAGGGGGAGTGAAGAAGATGTAGCAGTGGAGGTGTCGGTGAAGAATGAAAGATACTGGTGAGCCTGAGGTGGCATTGGAGAAAGAGTACCTGTAATTTTTTTTTTTGGAACTTTTTTTGGTTCTTTTTTACGACGACGACGATCGGCAGGGACAACAACAGTAAGCAGAGGGAGGTTGAAGATTAGGGTAGGGTTTGTTTGGATTCGGGCAGGGTTAGGTTAGAGTTATTTGTTTGGATTCAGGTAGGATTAGGATGAAGATTAGGTTAGGGTTAGGTTTGGTTTGTTTGGATTCGGGTAGGATTAGGTTTGTATACCGTTTTTAAAAAAATTGAGTTTTGGGTTCAGTTTTGGATTTAGAAGAGGAATAAAAAACTTTCGATTTTTGGGTAGAGTAGATGAATTTGGACTTAGGGTTTGAAGACAGAAGGAAGAAGATGGCGACTAGGGTTTCTTCGTAGATGGCGGCGATGGTGGAGGGGTATGAAGGTGGCGGCGGGGTGAGGTCTGGGTGAGTGTTTGGGTTTCGAAGATGAAATCGACGAGGATGGGTCTGGGCGAGTGGGGGTGTTTGGGTTTCGGAGATGTGGAGATCGACAGGGATGGAGAAGGCGGAGGTCAACGTTGTTGTTGTAGGGGTTACCAGAGTTTAGGTTGCTCCCGTCACCGGAGTTGAGGGTTGGTTTTTGTTGTTGAAGGAGAGGTGGATGCCAGTGTTGTTGATGATAGATTTGAGACAGAGTAATTAGGGTTTTGGGGATATGGCCATGGGCCGTAGTACAAACAGAGCGATAAAGGAAACTACTTACAATAACAATGCAAGGCCCATTAGGGTGAAGAAGAAGCCCACTTATCTCAGCGACTACCAAACGCGCGCTCTGACAAGCTCGCACTCTGAGGAGGATACCTGCGACCAAGGGATCGAGGTCGGTTAGCACAGGGGACGCGTGGCAAATAACTATTGGAAGATCAGATTGTAGCAGAAGGAAAAGAGTATTAAAGCAATGTAATAATGATGAGAATGTTAAGAAATATGATAAAACATTCCTCAACTCTTTATTTTCTCTTCTTCTTATCTGCAATATAATCATTTCCTTTCTTCTTGTCCATTTACCATTGTGTTCTTGATCTGAGTGGTATCAGTTGGTGCTTTCATTCTCGCAACTCATCATGGCAACTACTAGATTCCAACAGCAAACTGATGAAGCCATTGCAGCCCTCAAAGAGGCATCAAAGATGCACGAAGAGTCATTCAAAAAGCAGGATGAACAACTGTTGAGTATAGCTGCAGCATTGAAGAAACAATAGACGATGCTAACATCGTTCGTCACCAGATTCACCATTTTAGAAGGCAAACAGAATATCAGAGCAGTCAATCCAACAACCGGTTATCACTATTCAACCACAGGTATCACCATCAAACCCTCATACTCACTCAGATGTAAAAAAACCCATGTTGCAATTTCCTAGATTTGAAGGCATTGATCCAAATGGTTGGTTGTTTAAAGCAAATCAGTTCTTCGATTACCATCGCACTCCTAATTTGAAGGCATTGATCCAAATGGTTGGTTGTTTAAAGCAAATCAGTTATTCGATTACCATCGCACTCCTAATCCAGAGAAGCTTATTATTGCATCATTTCACATGGATGGCATTGCTCTGGTTTGGTTTCAGAATAAATTTGAAAATAAGCAATTCCCTACATGGGAAGCATTTATTCTTGAACTAGATAGTAGATTTGGGGACTCTATCTTCATTGATCACCAATGGTTATTATTCAAATTGTCTCAAACATGTTCTTTAGCTGAATATCATGCTGCATTTGATAGATTGTCCAAAAGAGTTGATATGGCTAAAAATAGGATTAAATCGGGACCATTCAATGAATCTTAAAGCTCTCAGGCGAAAAATGGTAATTTCACCTACAAACAGGTCCGAAATAGGAACTAAGTCTTTCTATAAAGCCCAGAAGCCTAAAAACGAATCTGTCCTATTGGGTATAGGCGGCAACCCGTTTCTAACTAGCCCAAATATTTAAAGAGTAATTCAAATTCGTGATTATCTCCAAGAGGCGGTTTAAACCTCCTCGCTTATCATGAAACTCTACATCTTATCCAAAAACACCGGGACATAGGGATAAATGATTATCTCTAAACTGTTACTAAAGACGACTATAAATACCCCTCTCCCTCCACCATAACAAGGTAATCACTATTTTCCCACTAAAGCGCTCTCTTATAATCTTCCTGATTACTGACTTGAGCGTTAGAGGGTTCGTCACCGAGATCCACCCCGGTGTATCAAACTTTTTGCAGGTTAATGGTAGCAGCGAAAAACAGTCAAATGCCGGCCAAAAGTCAATAGGTTTGCCTTTTTTGTTTCCAAAAGAATCCACAAATACATCTGTTTACTCCCACACCAAAATCAGTAGCAACAAATTGGCGCCGTCTGTAGGAAACAGAAAAAGCAATCCAACCTTACTTCACCGGTGAAGTTAGTTTCCAAGACATGCCTCCGAAGAGGAAAGGAAAAGCAGCAGCCTCCAGCCGCAGACCACTCCTCTTCCTCCTCCTATGCTCCATGATGTTCCTCTTCAACTCTGACCAGCAAGTTTAGCAGCCGCAGCCTGAACAGCCTCTTTCCCAACAGCTTCTTCCTCAGCAGGCCCCACCTGGGTCCCGGGAGGCTGCCTCGGGCGGCTCTCGTCGAAGTCGTCCCAAGCAACATAGCCTCAACAATGGCCCTCATCATAACCATGTCTCGGTTCACAATGCTTCCTCCGACTCCATGGTCTCCCATAGTCCCCCAGGGCCGCGAGATCTTTGTCAGGTCATCATCGACCGTCAGCAGGGGATAGATCTCTGAACTCGCTTGAATGAGAGGCGAGCTGCCGAGGAAATCCCTCACCCTGAGCACCAAAGGGCTCCTAGAGGACGGTCCCCCCGCATGCCAGGGCCCAGAAGATTGCACTCCCCCAGGAGGTGAAAAGAGTCCTCTCCCCGCCGTCACCGAAGGAGTCGTACCCCCACAAGTCGGCCAACACCAAGGGACCACTAAGATGAAGGGGTGCCTGTCACTCGCGCAGAGCTTCGGAATTTCAAAGAGGACATTCTACGAGCCCTCAATATCGCCACTAGTCGTGATTGCTGCTCACCTAGCCCTCGCCATGCTCCAAGTCATCACCAACACACACCTAGCCCTCGTCGGGTCGCTCCTTATGAAGGAGAATCTCGAGGGTCAGCTAGATCCCACCAGGAGGAATACTCTGTCCATCTCCGTCTCCACGAGATAGAGAGGTGCCTTGGCAGACTGGACAAAGAAGAAGAGCAGCGGGTGAGGAATTTCCGCCCGAGCAGGCCTCCATTCTCCAGAACCATCATGGAAGCCCCGGTCTCAAAAAACTTCAAGCCCCTTCACTTTGAGTCTTACAATGGGGAGTCAGACCCCGCTGACCACATCGAGAGTTTCAAAACTCTCATGATGATTCACTAGGCTTCGGATGTGCTCCTTTGCAAAACCTTCACAGCTACGCTGAAGCGACCGCGAGATAATGGTACTCCCGGGTAACCCTGCCTCCATCTTCTCCTTCGATCAGTTCACGGAGCTCTTCCTTACCCATTTTGTGAGTAGCCGCCGGGCTGAGAAGACAAGCGCATCTTTGTTGGCACTCGGTCAAAGGAAGGGCAAGCGCTTAAGGGACTATGTCAAGTGCTTTACCACCGAGGCTCGGTCTATAGCCTCCCTTGATCAGTCGGTGGCCTCTGCTGCGTTCCGACACAACATTAACCATGCCGACTTGAAGGCATCTCTCGCTAAAAAACTGCCCCGAAACTTCTCGAAACTGTTGCTGAGGAGCGAGAAATATATTCGGGCGGAGGAGGCCCTCCTCCCACTTGATCAGAAAGAGCCCCTGTCCAGGAACAAACGGAAGGGTGTAGACGAAGAAGGGGCTAAAAAGCTCCAAAAGGATAATGGTGGCTAGCGCCACCATCCTCGTTTTGAGAAGTTCACCCCTCTTAACGCCAGTGTCTCGGCCATCCTAATGGAGGCCGGGAAAGAAGGGTTGCTCCAACCACCCTCGAAGATGAATACACCCGGTAAGAAGAGGACATGGACAAATGGTGCCGCTTTCATAGGGACCATGGCCACAACATAGATGACTGTCAGGCCCTCAAAGAAGAGATCGAGGCCCTCATCCAGATGGGGCAACTAGCCAAGTTCGTATGGAAGGACAGAGCAGATCCTCTTCCTCTGCCTCCCCGAGGGGCTAATAAGCGAACCGAAAGACCTGTTGAGACCCCTGACTTCGAAGCTGAAGCTGTCTTACACCTCATTCACGGAGGCCAAATGGGGGAGAGTCGAACTCCTCCCGAAAAGCCTTAGTCCGAGAGGTAAACTCAGTGCAGAATCATCCTTCCCCCAAGGGCCTTGGGGTTCTTGTCACCTTTTCAGACAAGGATTTAGAAGGCGTCCGAATGCCTCATTGTGATGATCTTGTGATAAACCTCCATATGGCCAACTTCGAAGTGCGCCAAGTCCTAGTCGACAACGGCAGTTCGGTCAATATCCTTTTCTCTAGCCTTCCAGAGCCTCAAGTTGTCTAGAGACCGCCATAAACCCGCCGGCTACACTCTCCACGGATTCTCCGGGGTGCCAGTGACGATCAAGGGACTTAAGTTGTCCAAGTATTTAGTGACTCACAGCTGGTGGTGAACCAGGTATCAAGAGAGTATGAGGCAAGAGATGATCGCATGGTCAAATATTTGGCCAAGGTCAAAGAGCTGCTAGCTACTTTCAAAGAAGCAGAACTCCAAAGAATCCCCCAAGAGGAGAATGGGCAGGCAGATGCCCTCTTAAAGTTGGCTTCCTCTTCCCTCTAGGGGCTTGAACGTACCGTTTTGATAGAAATCCTTTTGAGACTTAGCATCGAGGAAGAAAGCCCTAAACTAATGGAGATACTGCTCCTTGAACTCGGCGAGAATTGGATGAAGCCCCTGCTCGAGTTTCTCAAAGAGCCTAGAAAAGTCAGAACTAGAGCCGAGCGATACATGCTCATCGAAGGGGTCATGTATAAGCGCTCTTATACTCAAGTAGATGGCAGACCCTACTTGAGATGACTTTCCCCCGAGGAGGCCCAATATGCTCTAAAAGAGGTCCATGAAGGGATGGGTGGCGCTCATTTGGGAGCAAGGTCTCTTGCTCGCAAAATCCTAAATCATGGCTATTTCTGGCCCACACTCCTTAGCGATGCCGAACAACATGTTTGCCAATGCGCCCCCTGCCAAAAGTTCTAAACAATTCGGCGCTTACCACAAGCCCAGCTGTCCTCATTATCCAATCCATTCTCTTTCGCAATGTGGGAGATGGACTTGCTCGGGTCATTCCCTCCAGCGCCTGGCCAGCTGAAGTTCCTTGTCGTTGCGATCGACTACTTTTCCAAATGGATTAAAGCCGAGCCTTTAGCAACAATCACTAAGAACAGAGTCTAGCAGTTCTTTTGGAAGAACATCGTTTGCAGGTTCGGTGTACCTCAAATTTTAGTAACGGACAATGGGACCTAATTTACGGGGGCAGCCTTCCGCAATTTCTGTGCAGACCTCGGTATCCAGCAACAAATCTCCTCAATATCCCACCCGCAATCCAACGGTAAAGTAGAGAACGCCAATCCGAAAATTCTCTCCGATCTAAAGAAGAGACTGGACAAGTCTGCCATGGGATTATGGGTCGAGCAACTCCCCAATGTGCTCTGAAGCTACCACGCTACTAAGCGGACCCCAACTGGAGAATCTCCTTTCAACCTTACTTACAGCTCAGAAGCTGTCATCCCGCTTGAAGTTGGCCTACTCTCTTCCCGCTTGATTGCCTTCAGTGAAGAGCAAAATTCGAACCAACTTCGGGGCAACCTAGACCTCATCGATGAGATTCGAGAAAGATCCCCCATTCGTCAAGAGATCTATCTGTGCAGGATCAAGCAGTCCTACAACAAGAGAGCCCGCCCCACAAATCTCAAAGAGGGAGATATGGTTCTAAGAAAACAATCAATTTCTTTCCTGGCCAAGAAAAGGAAACTATCTCCTAATTGGGAAGGGTCGTACAGGATCTCCAAAGTTGTCCGCCCTGGCGCTTATCAACTTGAAGACCTGGGGGCAAGAGAGTACCAAGAACATGGAATATGGAACACTTGTTGAAGTACCAAGAGGGTGTTAGCCAAGAAAAGGAAACTATCTCCTAATTGG
Organism: Hemerocallis citrina; assembly: GCA_017893485.1. Taxonomy (NCBI): domain Eukaryota; kingdom Viridiplantae; phylum Streptophyta; class Magnoliopsida; order Asparagales; family Asphodelaceae; genus Hemerocallis; species Hemerocallis citrina. Next base: position 207,575,985 of record CM030363.1, on the reverse strand, counting down.
GAAGGGTCGTACAGGATCTCCAAAGTTGTCCACCCTGGTGCTTATCAACTTGAAGACCTGGGGACAAGAGAGTACCAAGAACATGGAATATGGAACACTTGTTGAAGTACCAAGAGGGTGTTCAAACACCTCTCCAAGCAACTTCTACCTAAAGCATTTCTAAGTTTGTTTTTTATTCTTATTACTTAGTTAATTTTCTCAAATGTAATAAAGGCTTGCAACTCAGAAGCAGCCACTTAATTCTTAATAAAAGCAATTTACTTTCTCAGAAAACCTATAGTCTAAATGTTCTGGTTGTCTTACCCCAAAGCGTACACTTTAAGTACGAGAACTCTCTTAAACAACCAGTTCGGAGTCTAACACTTGGCTTGATGCCACTTTAGCTGCTGGCGAACAAGCAAGTGCGAAGTAGCTCACCATTCGAAATTGCTCCCACAACTGTTGAAACTCTCTTAAACGACAAGTTTGGAGTCCAACACTTGGTTCGATGCCACATTAGCTGCTTGTGAACAAGCAAGTGCGAAGTAGCTCACCATTCGAAATTGCTCCAACAAATGTTGAAACTCTCTTAAACAACAAGATCGGAGTCCAATACTTTGTTCAATGCCACTTTAGCCGCTTGCGAACCAGCAAGGCAAGTGCGAAGTAGCTCACCATTCGAAATTGCTTCCATAACTGTTGAAAACTCTGCTGAACACCAAGTGTTAGCAAACACTTAGAGAAACGACAAACTCTTAAGCCAAAAATGCTCCATGTTCCACAAGAAAGGAATAATTACAGGTGTTATTAGGCGAAAGAGGCTCGTTACAAAATCAAAAGATGCAATCAACAAAAACATTGCTCAAATACTACAAATATCTTATTCCATTAAAAGTTGGGATATAAGTCTTATTCAAAAACCATACTACAAATATTTTATTCCGATTCCACTAAAGAAGGGGATACAAGTCTTATTCAAGACTAAAGACTCCTACAAAACTGCGAAGTGTCGCCCTAACTCCTCCTAGGAAGTGGGACACTCTTATTAAGCAATACACGGGGACGACGTGCGCTTTGCCGCTCCCTCATTGCTTTCGAAGAAATATTTAGGCCTGCATGCCAAGTCGTACCATCAGAACCCATAGGCCTAGTTACCACCCCAATAGATGCTTCGCTCGATGAGCTGGCCACTCCGCTTTGAGCCCCCAGGGTTCCGCGGAGCATTAGGCATGTGCAGAGCCAACTCATGGAACGATCTCCCGTGGGCATACTCCCCATGTGGGCAGGAGGTGCTTCTGACGTTGCTTCCTTCGGAAAGTCGATTTAAGCGAAGATTCTCTGCCTCCAATTTGACGAGCCGCTCTTTGAGGGAGTCGTCTGTCACTCTAAGCTTCAAACGAGGTACCCCACTCGTCCTCCCCCCTCGTGAGAACTCCAAGATGGTCCTCCACAGATGAGCCGCCTCTAAACTTTTCTCGAGCATAACGTTCTTCAGCTCGTCCCTTTCTGACGTCATCTCGAACAAAGCGTTCTTTAGCTCGTCCCTCTAGGTCGTCACCACGAATAAAGAGTGTCGAAGGAACTTTATCGATAGCCATCGAGGAGCCGACCTCTCTTCCCTCAGGGGGTACTTCTCGGAGAGTCCTCAAGATGCCTCGTTGCGATATCTCAGCAAGCCAAGGCCAATCTTAATTGGCAGAGCTCCAACTCCGTCTTTGAGAGCCTCTCCCGAGATTCAGTGAGTCCCAACTTAGTAACACGGAGTTGGGCGCGTAGATGTGACATTTCACTACCCCGGGGAAGTCAACCAAAGAGAAAAGCGTAAATAACTCTAAGTCTAAAAGAGCTACAATATAGTTCTATGGCTAAATAGAGCTACTTCAAGATGGTTCTAGGGTAAAGCAGGCCTACAATAAGTTCAAAGTCTCACACAACACTTGTCCTCAAAACTCCAACGAAAGTACAAGAGCGGTGGCCAGTCCGCTATTAGGCATCGATAAAACTACCTAGACTAAAAAAGGAAATGAAAATACAACTAAGTCAGGGGTCGACCTCTTTCGAATGACTTGGGCCACAGAAGCCTCGACCTCTTGAGCTTTGGTGGCGACCAGTAAGGGCAACGAGTCTGGAGCTGCATCTGCCTTCGTCTCGCCTCCCTCGACCTCTTCCTCTTGGCCCTCTTCATCATCTTCTTCGCCTCCTTCCGAAAGGTCATCGAACTCGGGGACAGGATCAGGGAACAGACGCCGCCCGGCGCAGTCGACGTCGGGGAACTTCTCCATGACCTCGTCTACGGCTAGGGCATAGGCCTTCGCCATGTTCACACAGAGAAACCCCTTCGCCTTCTCCATCGCCTGCTCCTTGGCCTCCTTCGCTGCAACTATCTTCGCAACTGCGATCGCCTCCTCCTTTGCGGAGAGCTCCTGCTCCTTCAGCAACCGAGCGTTGTTGGCCTCTGGCTTGGCGACAATGGCCTCGAGGTGCTCCACCCTCGAAGTCTTTATCTCGGCCTGAATCCTTGATTGCTTGAGGTTTTTGGCGAACTGAGCTTTGTCTGCCCAAGCTCTCTCATACTCAAGCTTTAGCTCTTTCTCCTGCTCGGTCATCTTCTCCATCAGATGTCCAAAGTGGCAAGTGATCTGCAAGGAAAGCAGAACCTGGTAGTTCTAGCTAGAAGAACACCCACACTTAGGAAAAAAGAAAAAGGATAGAAGATGATAGAAGACTTACCGACATGGCAGCCCGAGCTATTTCGAGCGCATCTTCGCCAACGGTCCCTGCCTCCATGGAGGCCTTGTGTCACGCCCCGCTTCCCACTATATGGAAATACAGGCACGCAACTGAGGTCCAGCGAATGATATACATCATCCATAAGCTGTACAATTATAAGTTCAACAAGATCTTTATAACACATTCACGCAGGCAAATATAATAATCACATGAGCTGAAAATAGAATAACCATCATTTGGATAATACATCAACATCGGGTCAAGATGCCCGGGAGTACAAGGTACCAGAATTAAAATAATATGATAAACAGTTCGCTATAACAACTAGATAAAATAGCGACTGAAAGAAAAACAACTAGAAGTAGTAAGGATGCAGTAACGATCGTTTAGAGAGTCTGCTCGTTGGGTCCATCAGTACCTGTATAATTATTAACTCAAAGAAAAATAGAAAAGTTCCCGTTAGAGCAAGTTTCGGGCAGCAAGTAGCAACAAGCAGAAAAAGAGGTAATATAACAAGATATAACATGGAAGAAACAAGAAGTAGAAGTACAAATACAATATGGACGTAAGCAAGGAACAAGGACAATATGATCATGTAAGTAATAACTGTAACTAGTGTATTCAAGACTTCAAGGTATAAGCAATTGATAACCTAGGCTCAGTTAATCGATAATCATGTAATCAAGGATCGAGAGTCATGTAATCAAGAGTCATGTAACGAAGAGTCATATAATCAAGAATCATGCTTAGTGAAAATCTCGAGTTTATTTGTTTTATTAACTTATCTAATGCACGCAATCCTGTGTCCCATACCACAAGTTCGGTGCATATCAATCATGTGACGTTTAGACTTAAGTAGTGAATTCTATAGGATTATGTACTCGGGTCTTCCAGTGATAGTATCAAGACATGTAATCATGAATCATGTAATCGAGAATTATGTAATCAAGAATTGTGTAATCAAGAATCAAGAATCAAGAATCACTATTTCGGGAAACACAGGCCCCCTTCCGAGTATACTCCCCTATATTGTCCACTATTAAGTCGTACCCTTATAACCCCGGCTTATTATTCTTTTATAATTAATTATGAATATGCAATTGGTACGACTAGTGGAACGATGTAATCAAATAGTTTAGTCAGGAAAAATATCAAGTGCAGTAATCATGGATATGAGACGTAAAACGAGTACATGTATCGAGAGTAGTTATTATAGAATTATCAAGTGGTATAAAATGCATTCTATCAACCTATTATATCTATGCAAGTTATTATTACAAGAACAATAATACACTCAGTTCATTAATTATGAAAAGTAATGGGTATATATGCAAAAACGTAGAGATGAATTTTTAGACAACTTGACATATCTGTATTCAAATTCACTTTCTCGTTGTTACAGAAAAGCAAATCCAATTCCGCTAGAGATTCTAGAAAGTAGACTCTCTTCCGGTTCTAATGCATCTTCACACGATACATTCTAGAGACATTAGTTATGCGTACAAATTTATTCTTCGCTGGTTTCGATGTTTCGCGCGCATTCTGGAAATTCAGAGTCACAATACTAAAATTGCGATATCTCACAATCTATACATCGGATTGAGAAACTGTAGGATGTTTCGAATATCTAGACTCGAAGGGCTACGATTTTCATGTAGAAAGTTTTTCGATCCAGTGTCGAAAATATGGTCGAATTCTCAGTACAAGATACCGGTTAGTAATCCCGTATAGGTTCAGAAATTCACGATATGCCAGTACTAAAATCGCGATATCTCACAATGTATACATCTGATTGAGAAACCGTAAGATGTTCTGGATTCGGGACTCGATGGGCTATGATTTTCACATAGAAAATCTTCAATCGAATATTGGAAACATGGTCGAATTCTTAGTGCAAGGTCAAGAAATTTAGAGATAGTAAGGTTGAATATTCGATATTTGATAACACGATTCGAAGTGTGTTAACGGTTCACTCTTGAGTTGATATAGCATGGAACCAGTGACTAGAATGGAGTTTGACAATAAAACATGATGATAACTAGACTACTTACCACGAGTCCAAGGAAAATACTTGTACGAGAACAAAAATAGTGTACAAGATACTTGCCTTATAATGTGACGATTTCAGTGGTGGTGTTAACCATGAAAGAAAAAAAAGCAACGTCGGCAACGGACGGCGGCACAACGGCAGTAAGAATGGCGGCAAGACGGTAGCGAGCGAGCAATGGTAGCAACGGTGAGCAACGGTGATGAGCGACAACAACAATGAGGGGATGGCGCGGCGTCGGGTTGTTTTTCGGGGTTCACGGGATCGTAGAAGCGGAGTCGTTGGCTTGAAGGTGGAAGGTAAAGTGGAGCTCGGGTGTTGCTTGAGCTCTCGGGTGTGAAGAAGGCAGAGGAAGAGAAGGAGAAGTGAAAAATGAGAGGTTGATGTGTTATGCATGTGGGTGAGTGCATGCATATATATAGAAGAAAGGCATAGGAGTGTGCTGCATGTGTATAATTAGGGGTGTAGAAAAATGGGAGCATAGGTTAGGAAAAATGAGAGTATAGGTGTGGAAAAATGAGAACATAGGTGTGGAAAAATGAGAACAAGGAGGAGAAGTCGTGGAGTTAGGCGTTGAATTAGGCTGGATTAGGATTATGATTATGATTCTGATTAGGATTAGGATTAATCAGGATTAAAGTTTGTATTTAAACTCTGGTCGAAAATCACAAAATTATAGAATTGATCAGAAAAATATTCTGCCTTTAGATAAAGAGTCCAAAGAGAAAAATAAAACTGATCAGAAAATTGAATTATAAAAATTCACATAATAAAATACGTACAACTGGAACAGGGAGTTACAATCCTACCCACCTTACAAAAAAAATTTCGTCCTCGAAATTTACTCAGGCGAGATATAGGATAGCTAAGAAGAATGCAATAGTCTTCAACTGAGAGTACAACAGAAGATAAAAGAAACAAAAAGTACAAAGGCATGAAAACAATTAAAGACAAATTGTGCACCCTCAATTGGAGGACTCAACAATTTGATGTTTGGGATCAGAATCTGAACCACCGACATCGCTAACATCCCAGTTCAGCTGAGTCACAAGCTCATCTTGCTGTGGCACATACTCCTCCAATTTTCTAAGTAACTTCTTAGTCGAAGGTGCTGAAATCAAGATGCGTTTGGCCTTACTGGATATAAACTCCTCAGTCACAGCTGAATCTATGAAGGACAAAAGTGAGTCGTAATATCCATCAACATTTAAAATACCCACCAGTTTGCTGTGGATTCCCAGTTGAGCCCATGTGATCACTTTAAACAACTCCTCAAGTGTTCCATAACCTCCGGGCAAGGCTATAAAAGCATCAGCAGCATGAGCCATTTCAGCCTTCCTCTCGTGCATATTAGAGACAACTCTAACATCTCCCACAGTTCCCCCAGTAATCTCTTTCAGCATCAGCGACTTGGGAATCACTCCCAAAACGTGTCGGCCACCAGCACGAACAGCATCAGAAACCAGGCCCATCAATCCTATGCTCCCACCACCGTAGACGAGATCGATATTTCTCCCTACAAGCTCCTTGCCGAGCTTGATCGTGGCTTCTTGGTAGCTAGCTCTTTTGCCAGAGCTACTACCACAAAATACACAGATCCTGTTGAATCTCGATGGAGATGATGAAGATGAAGAAAACTTCTTCATACCCTCTTCTCCTTCTTCCTGCACCGATTTTCTCTTCATTCCTAACACCGATTCTTGGTCTTTTCTTTCCATTTGCCAAGAAAATCCGAGCTCTTATTCTCTCTCTTGGTTTCTTGCTCCCGCCTCTGCTACTGGCTTCTCACTCTTTCTCTTCTTCGAAGCTTGCTCCCAAGTTGCCTTCTTCTTTCTCTTCTCTCATTTCTTTCCCGGCTTCTCTCTCTCTTTCTTCTCCGACTTCTCTCTCTTTCTCTCTTTCTTCTCCGACTTCTCTCTCTTTCTTCTTCCTCTTTCTTTCTCTTTTTCTTTCTTTCTCTTTTTCTTTCTTCTTTCCTTGACTTCTCTCCTTATTTCTCTTCTTCTTGTCTTTTCTTCATTAATGCACCGTCCCCTATAACCGGCCTATGGCCAATATTTGCACTTTGTTCCCTATCCATTCTAAATATAACATCGAACCCTGAGATGTTGATGACGATTTGCTTTGAAATTTATTTCACGAATCAATAAGGGACTCTGCTACGCTTTTGCTGCGCCACTCTGATGGTGATGCTTCTTGCTGCTGATATCAAGTGATAGCGATCGACGAATTGAGCAGAATTAAGAGATTGGTAACACGAAGATGTTGGTTGTCAAACTTATTAGGTAAAGTGGTCCCCACCCACCAAACAATGTTGAAAAATTGTAGCAAGATTGGTACCGCAAGGAAAAACGGGAGAAATGGGAATAAAGAATTTGTCAGTTACTTATCTCTCATTTCTATAAATGAGAGGTTTAGGAAGAAGAAAAAAATTTAAGTAAGAGAAGAACAAGAAACAAGCAGAAAGAAGAAAAAGAATAGAGTGTATATTTGTAAGGTGTAGTAATACCAGTTTTAGAAAATAGTGAATAGTTTTCTTGTTGTTATAATAAAATATAACACAAGTTTCCAATTACCAATTTGTTTGCTATTTAGCCCAACAAAATTCCTACTCTCTTCCAACAGAAGATTCAAGAAAATAGGGATAGAAAGAAATAACTAGTATGATACTCAATAATGGATTGATCGATGAGAATGAATGCAATATACAGAAGGTAACAAATGACGCAGGAGCTAAAGTATGACTAGATCAAAATATACCAGCAACTGTTTCTTTGGTGATCTTTGTCTCTTCTGTAATCAGGTTATGAGCCTGATTGCACTCTCCAGTTTGTCCTCCACTGGGATTTGATCCTTTTATTGGTGTGACATTCTTTCTCTTCGAGCAATCCCGAACCTTGTGATCATTCGCTCCGCACGCAAGACACAGGTTGTTGGCTTTCCAGCAATTCTTACTTATGTGTCCAACTCGGCGGTAATAATAGCACTTCTGGTCCTTCTTCGGAGTCGCCGATGAGTAAAGTGATGCTCTAGTTGTCGGGGTCTGAACTGGCCTCCGTATCGGTCCACCTGTAGACTGTGCGACAGTAAGGAGATGTAATGCCCCCTAAACGGCATTCCACCCTCTACGGATCTGCTCCTGGGTATCGAGCATGACAGTGTAACTCTTATGCTGGTGCACAAACAAGTCCCATTGAATGGAGTTTGCGACATCCTGTACCCTATCCAGATTAGCTCTCACCGGTTCATTTTGCTCTTGCTGTAGCTCCATCATTCGTTGCATCTCCTGGAGAATGGCGACGATCTCCGATAGTTCATCCCTGGGTGTAGAAATCGAAGAGCCTCCGTGAACCATAGTGTGAAATGCATATTCGAATGGGGTAAATCTCCAGATGGCAAGTTGGTTATTAACATTCATGTGATCCACATGGTGTGCATATTGTTGAGCTTAGCATGGTTCGAGCCTAGGCTCTGGTACCACTAAAAACCTGTCACGCCCCGCTTCCCACTATACGAAAATACAGGCACGCAACTGAGGCCCAGCGAATGATATACATCATCCATAAGCTGTACAATTATAAGCTCAACAAGATCTTTATAACACATTCACGCAGGCAAATATAATAATCACATGAGCTGAAAATAGAATAACTATCATTTGAATAATACATCAACATCGGGTCAAGATGTCCGGGAGTACAAGGTACCAGAATTAAAATAATATGATAAGCAGTTCGCTATAACAACTAGATAAAATAGCGACTGAAAGAAAAACAACAAGAAGTAGTAAGGATGCAGCAACGATCGTCTAGAGAGTCTGCTCGTTGGGTCCATCAGTACCTGTATAATTATTAACTCAAAGAAAAATAGATAAGTTCCCGTTAGAGCAAGTTTCGGGCAGCAAGTAGCAACAAGCAGAAAAAGAGGTAATATAACAAGATATAACATGGAAGAAACAAGAAGTAGAAGTACAAATACAATATGGACGTAAGCAAGGAACAAGGACAATATGATCATGTAAGTAATAACTGTAACTAGTGTATTCAAGACTTCAAGGTATAAGCAATTGATAACCTAGGCTCAGTTAATCGATAATCATGTAATCAAGGATCGAGAGTCATGTAATCAAGAGTCATGTAACGAAGAGTCATGTAATCAAGAATCATGCTTAGTGGAAATCTCGAGTTTATTTATTTTATTAACTTATCTAATGCACGCAATCCTGTGTCCCATACCACAAGTTCGGTGCATATCAATCATGTGACGTTTAGACTTAAGTAGTGAATTCTATAGGATTATGTACTCGGGTCTTCCAGTGATAGTATCAAGATATGTAATCATGAATCATGTAATCGAGAATTATGTAATCAAGAATTGTGTAATCAAGAATCAAGAATCAAGAATCACTATTTCGGGAAACACGGGCCCCCTTCCGTGTATACTCCCATATATTGTCCACTATTAAGTCGTACCCTTATAACCCCGGCTTATTATTCTTTTATAATTAATTATGAATATACAATTGGTACGACTAGTGGAACGATGTAATCAAATAGTTTAGTCAGGGAAAATATCAAGTGCAGTAATCATGGATATGAGACGTAAAACGAGTATATGTATCGAGAGTAGTTATTATAGAATTATCAAGTGGTATAAAATGCATTCTATCAACCTATTATATCTATGCAAGTAATACACTCAGTTCATTAATTATGAAAAGTAATGGGTTTATATGCAAAAACGTAGAGATGAATTTTTAGACAACTTGACATATCTGTATTCAAATTCACTTTCTCGTTGTTACAGAAAAGCAAATCCAATTCCGCCAGAGATTCTAGAAAGTAGACTCTCTTCCGGTTCTAATGCATCTTCACACGATACATTCTAGAGACAGTAGTTATGCGTACAAATTCATTCTTCGCTGGTTTCGATGTTTTGCGCGCATTCTGGAAATTCAGAGTCACAATACTAAAATTGCGATATCTCACAATCTATACATCGGATTGAGAAACTGTGGGATGTTTCGGATATTTAGACTCGAAGGGCTACGATTTTCATGTAGAAAGTTTTTCGATCCAGTATCAGAAATATGGTCGAATTCTCAGTACAAGATACCGGTTAGTAATCCCGTGCAGGTTCAGAAATTCACGATATGCGAGTACTAAAATCGCGATATCTCACAATCTATACATCCAATTGAGAAACCGTAAGATGTTCTGGATTCGGGATTCGATGGGCTATGATTTCCACGTAGAAAATCTTCAATCGAATATTGGAAACATGGTCGAATTCTTAGTGCAAGGTCAAGAAATTTAGAGATAGTAAGGTTGAATATTCGATATTCGATAACACGATTCGAAGTGTGTTAACGGTTCACTCTTGAGTTGATATAGCATGGAACCAGTGACTAGAATGGAGTTTGACAATAAAACATGATGATAACTAGACTACTTACCACGAGTCCAAGGAAAATGCTTGTACGAGAACAAAAATAGTGTACAAGATACTTGCCTTATAACGTGACGATTTTGGTGGTGGTGTTAACCATGAAAGAAAAAAAAGCAACGTCGGCAACGGACGGCGGCACAACGGTGGTAAGAATGGCAGTAAGATGGCTCAGTGGTGGTGTTAACCATGAAAGAAAAAAAGCAACGTCGGCAACGGACAGCAGCACAACGGCGGTAAGAATGGCGGTAAGACGGTAGCGAGCGAGCAACGATAGCAACGGTAGCAACTGTGAGCGACGGTGATGAGCGAAAACAACAACGAGGAGATGGCATGGCGTCGGGTTGTTTTTCGGGGTTCACGGGATCGTAGAAGCGGAGTCGTTGGCTTGAAGGTGGAAGGTAAAGTGGAGCTCAGGTGTTGCTTGAGCTCTCGGGTGTGAAGAAGGCAGAGGAAGAGAAGGAGAAGTGAAGAATGAGAGGTTGATGTGTTATGCATTATGCATGTGGGTGAGTGCATGCATATATAGAGAAGAAAGGCATAGGAGTGTGCTGCATGTGTATAATTAGGGGTGTAGAAAAATGGGAGCATAGGTTAGGAAAAATGAGAGTATAGGTGTGGAAAAATGAGAACATAGGTGTGGAGAAATGAGAACAAGGAGCAGGGCCAGCCCTGAGTTCCGGGGGGGCCTAGGCAAACTTCCGAAATGGGGCCCCCTACCCCATATAAAAAAAAAAAATTTTACGTGCGAAATGCGTGCCTATATTTACAAGGGAAGTTTGAAATCGGGGGCCCCAAAAATGGCGATTTCGGCGGGGGCCCGAGGCGGCCACCTTGCCCGCCTACATATCAGGGCCGGCCCTGACAAGGAGAAGAAGTCGTGGAGTTAGGCGTAGAATTAGGCAGGATTAGGATTAGGATTAGGATTAATCAAGATTAAAGTTTGTATTTAAACTCCGGTCAAAAATCACAAAATTATAGAATTGATCAGAAAAATATTCTGCATTTAGATAAAGAGTCCAAAGAGAAAAATAAAACTGATCAGAAAATTGAAGTATAAAAATTCACATAATAAAATACGTACAACTGGAACAGGGAGTTACACCTTGTCCTTTGGCGTGGCAAGATGTCGAGCTGCCTGCATGCAAGAAGACGAATTGCCGAGGAATCTGTCGAGCTTCCTGACTTGCCAGTCAAGGACAAATCTTTTTATGTTCCTCGGTCAGGAACTCCTCGGCTTCGGCAGTTAGGGGTGGGGGGGACTTCCAAAGCTAAGGCTGCCGACATGGGAAAGGCCTCCGCATCAACGGAGGTTGACGGAGCCGCCGAAGTCCCCGGCTGTGAAACCACCGCAACTACCTTTGAGGAGTGCTCCGCAGCGGCAGCAACTGTCTACACCTTCGGCAAAGAAGAAATCTTCGTGGCCACCATCTTCCTCTTTCTATTGGTGGGGGCCTTGCTGCTCAAAACCCATGCCCCGCAAGCACCTCGTCGAAGTCCATCGATTCTGCAAAGATGGAAATATGCCAAGGATAAGAGCAAAAAAAGATTTGACTAAGTCACCAAAAAAGAGAAAAGGGGGGATGCTAAACTAAAAGAATAGAGGCATACTAGGGTTTATTAGGCTGAGACCCCCCCCCCCCCCCCCCCCGAAGAGCACCTCCTCCGTCAAGTCCTTCCAATCGAACTTCGGTCAATCAAGAAGCGTGTGAACCATCTTTGTGTCCTCAGGGCTAAGAACAGGGCTCACCTTTGCCTACTTCGGAATCTCCTCGATCCAAGTAGTCTGAATGTTCCACTGCTGTGGACTTCGGATCAGAAAGAATTTGTCCCTCCAGTTCTTGATCGAGTCTGGACAGCTAACGAGCTTTTTCTCGTGCCTCAGAGACAGATAGTACCTGAACTCCATATTGTGCTGCTGATGTATCCGGTACACAGTCCGTAGCACACTCAACAGTGGCTCGAAGTTCGCTGCTTGACAATGGAGGATGAATCCAATGATAAGCCTCCACATGTTCGGCATATACTGGACTAGGCTGACCCGGTACCATCGCAACACCTCGACAACAAAAGGGTGGAGCGGTAGACGAACGCCAGATAAGAAAGCATCGACAGGCCAAAAACACATGTCCAACGGCATCGACGCAGCATCAGCTCGAACTCACTCGGGATCAGAAAACACTCCCTAATTAACTTCAAGTCCTTTTTGTTGAGTATGGAGATGGTGTTGTCGGCCTCTGAAATCTCCCGAGCAGCGTTCTCCACAAAGTCCTGACCCCGACCGTACATGATACGTTCGGCCAGATCATCCGGAAGCTCTCGAACTCGATGAAGCCTTGTCAAGGGCCCAGGCAGCCTGCTGAACTCCCCCATTCTTCGTTCCCTCTCTACGATTGTCTCCACAACTACCGAAGAAGTCCCTACTATGGTCTTGCCCTTGTCGACTATAGGAGCTTGACTAAAGGTCGGCACAATAGCGACGATAGGAGAGGATGCTTGCTCCGAAGCAGCGCTAGACATTCTTTAAAAGTAAATTAAGTTATCTGAGAATTACTTTGATTTGACAGCAACGGTCAGAAAAGATCACCGAAAACAGAAAACCTATGCCGGAAGCTCCTGTTAGAAAGTAAAAATAGCCTAAGTAAAAACTTAGAGAATGAGCAAATGAAGGGGGGGTGAAGTTTTATAGAGGGGGGTTGTTGGCACATTCACCAAGGTTAAAAGGCCCCCAAAAACGCAAAGGCTTGGCCCATTTAGCGCAAAACGACAAAAAACATGGGGAACCCAAAAGATTCTTGACTGGTCAACGGTCAATGGTCAAACAACTCCACGTGTCGTCTCTGTAACGACCCGAAAAATAGCATATGGCTATTTTGCATCGAAATGTGTGCGCAATTGAGAATTTAGCGCGAATATGTATTTTCCGATAATAATTATTTTTATCGAAGAAATATAAGATATATTGTCTACTTTATTTTATCTTATTATTTTCGAAAATGAAATTATTTTATACGGATTATTACAAAGTCGTTTTAATATATTTTGTATTGTTTGGATTATTAAAGAATGGAGTGTGGCTTATTTGAAATAATTTTGGAGATGGGGGCTTATATGTAATATTCCTATCTATCTATCTATTTATTTAATTATTCAATAAAACCCCACCCCACCCCTTTTCTTCTCCTTCTCCATCTTTCTTCTCCCGTTCCCTTCCCCAACCGAACCCAGCCAAACCCATGTCGGCACTCTCTCTCCCGCTCAAATCCCTTCCTTTTCTCCATGGTTTTTCAATTAAATTTGGGGGTTGACTAATTGGAGGGTCCTCTACGTCGTGGCGGAGTCCGTTTTTCGAAAGGGTTTCGAAAAGGTAAACCCTAGATTCTATTTTTGTATAAAATTTAGTGTGGTTACTTTATTTCGAGTAAGAGTATTATGGTAGGGAGATTGGAAGATGTTGAGAATGGTAGAGACGAGAAATTAGCAAATTCTTGGAGGTTTTACAATTTGCTTATAAATTAGGGTTTGGGGTATTATAAAAAGAGAAGTTAACATGTGAATATTTCCTCTTCATGGTAGTAGAATTTTTGTGAGCCATTAGGTTATTTTAGGGATGATTTTTGTTATTGTTTGGGAAATAAAAAGCCCCATAGGATTTTGATCATTACGTGCATCGCACGTGTATCCCGGACATTTTATAAAACGTCTGTGTGATATTAATTAGTATTATTGTTTTCCCGCAACTGGTTTGGATGCTTGAGCCTTGATTGTTTCGAATTTTGATGATAGGATATACTAGCGGCTTTGGATGCGTGGTGGCGCTTCGAGTCTTTGCGGGACAATTTGTGAGTATGATATCTTTTATTTTACGCACATGGTGCGTTGTGAAATCTTTAAATTATGAATGGCTGTGTATTTTCGTTTTTGTACCTTAGTGTAGCATGGATGTTTTGAGTTAAGGATTCGTGTGGACACTCTTGTATGTGTCCACAACTATAGGTCAAATTTCATAAATTATCGAGGCCGGTTGATACCTCAAAATAAATTGTGGAGTGCAGCTGGTCTGAAAGGACAGAGCTGAAGCCGATTGCTTTGGACTGAAGTCCAAAGGGTCATAACCATTGTGTAAGTATGATCTTGCTATGAATCTTGAGAGTAGCTTTTGGTATGGGTTTATTTGATGATTCTCAAGTTTAGAAATTCTAGAGTTCGTTTGGTGAAGGGTAGTAAACGCTCTGCTGAAGGAGTGATTGAATTTGTGTGCTATGTTGGGAGAGTCGTAGCTCATAGTGTGAGATGAATCTAAATGTGAATTGGGGACTTGAGCTCTTAAATATTGAGAGAGTCGCCCACTAGGGAATTGTTGTGGATCTCCCTACCCTTCTAGAAATCTGAGTGTGTTGAATTCCGATGAGCGTAGCTTGGGTCACAGCTACCGCTAATTCTTGAGTTATTTTATCGGACAATTGATGAGGAACTCTCTGCATACCGCAGTGTGGTGATCATAAGCTATCGGGCTTAATGATGTCTTAGCATTTCAGTTGGGACTTAGATAAGTCCCTGTGCTTAGTACTCATCGTGGACACGAACGGGTTGTACGGACTGCGGTCCGATAGAAAGACAATGCTATAGGTATACTGCGGTATATCTTTAAGTTCGTCACGACTGTTGAATAGGATCCAGGTATATGCTAGTGGACACGAACGGGTCGTACGGACTGCAGTCCGGTGAAATACGATGCTATAGGTATACTGCGGTATATCTTTAAGTTCGTCACGGCTTTGAACCCGACCATGTCATACTATCAGGAACAGGAAGTAGACCAAATTAGAATGCATTGCATAGCAAGGGTTCGAATCCCTAACTTAGAAACAACGGCTTGATTTGGAAAGTATGTAGTATGGGATGCATACATTTCCAAGTCTCGCTTGCATTGGACTAAGTATGTTGGCTTGACCTGGGTCACATGTAGTATGGGATGCATGTGCAACCAGAATCTTGCTCACATTAGATTAAGTGCATCTGTTCTATATTCTGTATTGTTGCATTAGACTTAGGTCATGGCATACACAAACACTAGGAAATTAGGATACACGTTTATTTTCCACTTAAGATGAATTATGAGTGTGAAAGTGATGTATTGCGAGACGTGATGATATGTGTTGTAAGAATGAATGAATACGATGTTATGTGATATGAAATTGGAAAGGAATATTTGCATAAGGCGTAAAGTGATGGGCCTTAAGCAATTAATTTGGAAATGATTTTCCAAATTAAAGTTAAGTATGTTTGTGAGCAGGTGTGGATATGCATACAGGAAGTGATGCAGCGAGTATTTGATGTGAAATTCCATTTATGATATTTACATGCTCAGGTTTATTTTGGTATTCGTAAGTTCATTCTGTTTTACTTATAAGTTTAATTGAGTTGCTTATTAATAAATTATACTCACACCAGAAATGGCTAACCCCTTAGTGTTTGGGGGGTTAGGAAGTCTCTGGACTACCTAGGCCCCTACTGTTACAGGTCCTCAGCGGTGCAGAGGTGAGGTGTAGACTCTGTGGACGGAGCTTCATTTTACCATGGTCACTTAAGGTTTAATTGTGTGAATAGCGCATTTTATAATTTAAATTGTATTCTCGCTGTATAAGTACGTGGATGATGATGGAGAGTAGAGTGTGGAGTGGCATGGTATGGTTTGGATCCGTACCCATCTCGTTGTGGAGTACCGGGCGCTGTGGTAAGCTTTTATAAGTTATTTTCTAAAAACTTACTACGTTTTCAAAAGGAATTATGGTTCTTAATCAATAATTGATAAACCGTCGTGAGTTTGGCCCCCAGAGCATATATATATTGCCTGTGTGATGATGCTCATTTTGGCCTGGGGAGCCCGTGATATTATTGCTTGTGATGTGAGCTACGGAATTTAGAGCAGAATTCCGTAAGCTTTTTGTGTTTCGGGGTAAAAATTACAGGGGAGACTCTGTCGAAATTTTCCCTGAAACACAACTATCTTAGTTTATGGTTAAAGTGATATAGAAATTGGAAGAATTGAGTTTGGAGTCAAAAAGGAGAAAGGGTAGGCGCTACTGTTGGTATTACAACTGGTATTTGTAATTACTGCGGGGTAACTCTGTATTGAATAAAAAGTTTTAATTTCCAGCATTTTGTGTATCGTGACTAATTGAAGGAAAGATCTTGGCATGTGTCACGGTTTCCCAGTTATATGGGAATCGGGGCGCTACAGTCTCCTTGAAGTCGCTCTCTACTTTGGCAACTTGTTTCGAGCATTCTTATCACCGACATCGAAATTGGAGAAATTGTGTTGACTGGTCAACGGTCAACGACTCCACGTGTCGTCTCCTCGAAGCCGCTCTCTACTTCGGCAAGTTGTTCCAAGCATTCTTGTCACCGACGTTGAAATTGGAGAGATGGCGTTGACTAGTTAACGATCAACGGCCAACGACTCCACGTGTCAGCATTGACTAGTCAATGGTCAACGGTTAAACATCTCTGCTTGTCATCTCCTCGAAGTCCCTCTAGACTTCGACAATTCATTCCGAGCATTCTTTTCACCGACGTCGAAATTGGAGAAACGGCGTTGACTGGTCTATGGTCAACGGTCAACGACTCCACGTATCGCCTCCTCGACGTCCTTCTAGACTTCAGCAGCTCATTCCGAGCATTCTTGTCATCGACATCGAAACTAGAGAAATGGCGTTCAACGGTCAACGGTCAACGATCAACGGTCAAACATCTCCACGTGTCGTCTCCTCGAAGTCCCTCTAGACTTCGGCAGCTCATTCCGAGCATTCTTGTCACCGAGGTCGAAATTGGAGAAATGGCGTTGACTGGTCAACGGTCGACGACTCCACGTGTTGCCTCCTCGAAGTCCCTCTAGACTTCGACGGCTCATTCCGAGCGTTCTTGTCACCAACGTTGAAATTGGAGGAATGGTGTTGACTGATCAATGGTCAACAGTCAACAACTCCACGTGTCACCTCCTCGAAGTCCCTCTAGACTTCGGTAGCACATTCCAAGCATTCTTGTCTCCGACGTCGAAATGGGAGAAATGGCGTTGACTGGTCAACGGCCAACGGCCAACACCTCCACGTGTCGCCTTCTTGAAGCCTCTCCAGACTTCGGCAGCTCATTCCGAGAGTACTTATCACCGACGTCGAAAGTGGATAAATGACTTTGACTAGTCAACGGTCAACGGTCAACGACTCCAACTCCTCGAAGTCCCTCTAGACTTCGGCAGCTCTCGCCGAAGCCTTCTTGACATCGACGACAACCCCGCCACGTGTCAGCCTGTCGAAGTGTCGCTGGGGTTCGGCGCCTAAAGCTGAGTGCTCTTGCCACCGACCCCCATTTGAGCGAAGAGCCGCTGACCAGTCAAACGCCTCTAGCCGTCTGATCGTTCAGAAAAGCGCGCTGAGGCATGATCAACGCTCCAGATTGCGCCACGTCGATAATTAATTTATTAATTCTTTTATTTTAATTATTAAATCGAATTAATTATTTAAAAATTGCGAAAAATAATTAAAATTCAGAAAAAATTAATTTAAAATTCTAAAAAATAATTATAAATTCGGGAAAAATATTTTGGAACTCCTGAAAAAATAATTATTAATTACGATGATTAATTGATGCTTTTTGAAAATAGATTGTTACTTCACAAAATTGAATAAATGATTCGAAAATTGATTAAAAAATTGGAAAAAATCATTGGAAGAGCCAGAAGATCCCACAAACACATCTGAGTACAAGGCAAGCTCAATTAAACGTTGTTAAGCCCTGTGTGCGATTCTAAAGCTCCGAAAGAACCCCGATAAAATCTCGTACGCCATTAAAACAGGAAAACTACTCCCCGAAGGCTGTTAAACACAGTCTTCGGGAGTGGGGGGGTCGTGATATAGCTAAAAATAGGATTAAATAGGGACTGTTCAAGTCGAGCACGAATCTTAAAGCTCTCAGGGTAAAACGGTAATTTCACCTACAAACGGGTCCGACAAGGGAACTGGGTCTTTCTACAAAGCCCAATAACCCAAAAATGGATTTGTCCTATTGGGTATAAGCGACAACTCGTTTCTAACCAGCCCAGATATTTAAAGAGTAATTCAAATTCGTGATTATCTTTAAGAGACAGTTTAAACCGCATCTCTTATCATGAAACGAGTTTAAACTCTACATCTTATCCAAAAAAAACACCGAGACATAGGGATAAATGATTATCTCTAAACTATCTCTAAAGGCGACTGTAAATGCCCCTCTCCCCCAACCATAACAAGGTAATCACTATTTTTCACTACACCGCTCTCTCATAATCTTCCTGATTAGTGACTTTAGCGTCAGAGGGTTCGTCGCCGGGATCCATCCCGGTGTATCAAACTTTTTACAGGTTAACAGCAGCATCGAGAAACAGTCAAATGTCGGCCAAAAGTCAACAGGTTTGCCTTATTTGTTTCCAAAAGAATCCACAAATACATTTGTTTGCTCCCACACAAAATCAGCAGCAACAAGAGTAAAGGGTTTATCTGACTAATCTCTGCTAAGTTGTTATATATCAAGTTTAAATCCTGGCATTCGAAGAGAGGTGTTAGCATTTCAACCAAAAACTATGGCTCACGCAATTGGGTTAGAAAATTACAAGAAGAAAAACTGACAGAAGTTAAGAAATCTCGGTACAAAGGTAGCACCTACAGACGACCATGGGCACCTCCACCAAGCAACCTCCCTCCGTTACTGCCTATACCAACATCCCCAACTTCGAAATACCCTATCAGAAAAGTGCTCTCATCAGAGTGGGAAGCTAGAAAAGCCAAAGGGTTGTGTTTAAAATTGTGATGAGAAATACACAAAAAGGCATGTATGCAAAGGAAAAAAATTCCTTCTACTCTTGGGAATGAAGCAGAGTTGTCTGATACAACTGATACAACCAATGAAGTGAAGTTTACACTCAAATGCAGGAAGATAGCATCACTCCTGAGATTTCTTATCATGCAATGTTAGGCTGCCCTTCACCCAAGAACTTAAGGGTCCAAGGTAGGATACAAAACACTCTTGTTCAAGTTTTAATTGACAGCGGTAGTACACACAATTTTGTGCAGGAAAGGGTAGCCAAGTTTCTCCACTTACCTATTCAGCAAGCTACGCATTTCAAAGTAATTGTTGGCAATGGAGCAACATTGGAGTGCCAAGGCCAATGCTTAGTTGTGCCTATCTATATGCAAGCTATTTATTTCATATTGATTTTTTTCTATTGACCATCCATGGTAGTGAAGTAGTACTCGAAGTTCAGTGGGTACAGTAATTAGGCCCTGTAACTACTGACTATAAGCTAGGCACAATGAAGTTTGTAGCAAACAATAATGCGATTATTCTACAAGGAGGTGAATTTGGTACTTCATCTCAGCGGCAACTGCATCAATTGAAGAGGACTATAGCCAAAGCATCTATAGCTCAGTTTTATTCATTTGGTTCTAGACAAAAAGGACACTCCAAATGCAACGATGCCAAAAGACTTACAACTCATATTACAACAATTTGAAAATGTGTTTAAAGAACCAACAGGCCTTCCACCAAGTAGAGATTATGACCATCAAATTCACTTACTTACCTCATCGCAGCCAACTAATGTCAGACCCTACAAATACCCACGCTTCCAAAAAGCAGAGAGAGGTGCAAGTTTCGAAGGATTGAGTGAAGATCTTATATAACACAGCAAGAGTCCTTTCTCCTCCCTTGTATTATTGGTGAAAAAGAAAGACGGAACATGGATACCACTCAGATCAAGAACTAGGGATGCAAACGAGCCGAGCCGAGCCGAATATCTTGAGGCTCGAGCTCGGCGCGATTCATGTTTATTGAGCTCATTTCGGGCTCTAATAGTGAAGCTCGAGCTCGGCTCGTGTAAGCTCGCCTAAGCTCGAACTCGGCTCGTTAAAGCTCATTTACAAATCGAGCTCGAATCGAGCTCGAGTCAAGCTCGAACTTGGCTCGGAAAAATGTGAACCTGCATTGACACAACTAGTACAAACATACAGAACTCAAAAACATGAAACAAATGGACAAGAATCAAGTTTTTAGACAAATAGATCTCTATTCGCTAACACAACCTACAATACGATTTACATAAGAAACAAAATGCTAAACAAATACAGTATACACAATCTAATCATCTATCTTACACTGCCTACAATCAAATAACATGCTATTTCCACAAAAGTGCATGTTAATCATAATTAAAATATGATGAAGACATAAATGTTATCTCTGATGATTGTACTAACTAGTACCATGTTGTTATGTTATTTCCCAGCATATGCAGCAAATGCTCTTTGGCTTTTGGATCCTGCTTTCCATTGCTGTGTTCTTTAACTCTGCAATCCCCTGCATCACTTTCTTGTGCCTCGCTAGTCGCTACCAAATCACTGCGCTCCTCTTGCAGCTCTACATAGTGTTGATTGATTCTTGCATGCACAATGTCAAGGTTTACCAACCTCATGGTCATCAGCTAAAGCAATGTTTCCCTCACTGCCCTCAAGATGCAGGCCTGTGGCAGACTGGAACTCTGCTCCACAACAGTGTTGTTCACGTTCTTTTTTGTACTGATCAACCTGCAGGTTTATGCTTTAACTTTACCATCAATATCTCATAAACAGTATAAAGGGCAAATATCTAATAAGAATTAACAGAGATAAATGGCAATGCAAGGTAGAATAAGTCACTGCAAAGACTTTGATATAACAATCTACAGTCAACGTCATATCCTCGACAAAGTCGTGTAAAGATCAAAATATTTAGGCCAGCTACTGGGGTTGTTCTTAGGAACAATCTTCTTAACATTAAGGAAGTCATACAGAGATCATGTTCAACTGAAACGATAGCATTACTACAAGATCTGAGTGTGATAACAGATCTATGTTTTTCAGCTTGCAGACTCCAAGGATGAATGGACACAGTTAGAAACAGGTAAATGGGGAGCAAGATCTATGTTTTTTTTTCTCAACAAATTATAAATAATTATTTATGGTCTTGATTATGAAGACATAACTTTTACTATGCATTAGAGCAATCAATTGTAGCTCAGTAGAAGAACACGAACTTGTAATCATCAAATTTCTAGGAATGAGAATTAAAATCCAAAATGTATATATCTGATCTGACACATCTGAAGCATACGAAATTGCAAATCCCAACTCATATGGATTGAATGAAGGAAAACAGAGAAGCATAATTCACAAACAGGGAGCGAGATCTTTCACAAAATGTAAATTCATTAGAATGTGACCATGAAAGGTCCTATATATGGCAACCAAAGTTCCAATCACTTTCGCAACTTAGCTCACACCATAGGCAACTAAGTAGTGAAATATACCTCGTATGCCTTCAGGAAATCAGCAATGCTATGGGCCTGAGCCTCGTGCATATTACAAGAGTGACAATGCAATTTCTTTGATTCTTCCCCTAGCTCATCCAGCAGTCCCAGAATATATTGGAAATCTCCTTTGTATGATCCAAGCTAGAATGGAACCTCTGGAATGATGCAAGGAAATAGATGAATGAGTTTCAGAAGCTTCTAGATAGTCAGCAAAAACTCATGGAACAAGAAAAAAAAATATTTTTGAAATGAAATTATCAAACCTGTTGAAGCTCTTTTGTGAAGCGTGCAATCTCTTCTAATGCACTGCCCAAACATTATACAGAACATTGGAAAATTACATCTAATGACAAGTAAAAGTTTCAATCCAATATAACCATACAAGACAAACATCAACAGAAGATTCATAACAAAACAAACATAACAAAAGATTCAACCATCGACATAACGAAATTCATGTTGTAGAACGAGGGAGTGGTATAAGAAACTCCTTAATTGCATCATCCGCAGTCTGCAACCAATTGATTATTAGGATTAAGTTAAAACTTACAAATATAGTAAGAAAGTGTAGTGTAAAATCATAATTTAACTTACCATGGCCTTCTTCATCCCTTTAATTTGACGCATCCAATCACCTCCACACATAAGGGCTTCAACGGTTGTAGTCTTCAAAGAAGCATGGTATAGGTCAATCACGCGACTGCCGACACTAAATGTGGACTCTGATGCAACTGTGGTGATAGGTATTGCTAATAGGGCTGCAAACGAACAGAGCTACTTGCGAGTAGCTCGGCTCGAGATCGGTCAAAGCTCGGATCGAATCGAGCTCGAGCCGAATTCGAGCTTGGAAATCGAGCTCGTTAATTAAACGAGCCGAATTCGATCTTGGCCTAGCTCAGTTCGTTAGGCTCACGAGCTATTCGTTAAGAAGCTCGATAACAGGCTCGCGAACTAGCTCGTATAGGCTCGAGTTAAATAAGTGCATGGATAGATATGCAGTAGGCTTTAATAGTATGAGCCCATAACTACTCATACACTCTTTCGCCAGTCGCCGCCACTCACTTCTCATTCTTCTCAAATCTCAATTCTCATCCAAATACCAAAAGACCAAAACCCTAATTTGTTTTTGCAGCCGCCACTTTCTCATCCTCATTTTCTCATCCTCATCCCCATCCTCGTCGCCATCGGTGTCGCAACCTCATTGCAAGTCCTCAGTCGCCATTTGCGAGGTCCCAACTCCCAAGT
The DNA here is from genome assembly GCA_017893485.1 of Hemerocallis citrina. Taxonomy (NCBI): domain Eukaryota; kingdom Viridiplantae; phylum Streptophyta; class Magnoliopsida; order Asparagales; family Asphodelaceae; genus Hemerocallis; species Hemerocallis citrina. The sequence continues at coordinate 207,553,159 of CM030363.1, read as the reverse complement.
CCTCATCCAGCTCTCTTTCTCATCCTCATCGCCAAGTACCAAGTCCCGACCTCTTTCTCATCCTCATCCTCATTCTTATCGCGTCGCAGGCTTGGAGTCGGAAGCTCGTAGGCTCGCAGTCCTCTTTCTCATCCTCATCCTCATCGCATCGCCCGCACGCAGTCGCAAGCTCGCACTCTTTCTCATCCTCATTTGTGAGTATTTGTGAGTATACTAATTGTCTTAATTTGTGATATCTAAGAGTTTAATTGAGTAAACCCTTAAATGAATTGCCTTGCAGTAGCATATCTGAATGATTTTTGGATGGAGAGATTCATTGGATTCTAGTAACTCATTGGAACTAGTCAGCAAGGGTTTAAGGCATGCTGGTTGTTAAGTTAGGAAAAAGGTTGCGTAGTTTTTATACCATTTCCTAAAGATTTCGTATATATTAAAATACTAGGAAACTTTTGTGATTTATATTTATGGGTCAGGTAGAGTAGTTGAAACTTGGATGATCTTGGTGAGCAGCTTCTTGAATGATCTAACAAATAGTGGATAATTACATGATCAAAATGATCCCGTGATTTCTAACTTTAATGTAAATGTTGTTGTCAAGTTGTGCAGAAAATTGATGCATTTAATTTATGAGAAAACAGATTTCAAAGAACTTGATATTGATACTTGAATTAGAATGAACCAGGTACTTGAATTAGAGTATACAATGAATTAGAGTATTTATAATGTTATATTATGTGGCAACTTAGTTCAAAAACAAAAAATAAAGACATCCCTTGTCGGATGAAACTTCACTATCATGGGTTCTATTTGTGAGAATCATAGTTGGAATTTAAAATCAAATGTTAATGGAGTATCTCTAATCATCCATGAGTTTATTGTGGAAGTCCGATGGAAACAACCTCGGTTTAGTTTGAATTTGCCATTATTGATATCAAATTTATCTTTTAAAATTACCGTTGGGTTAGAAATTTGTCATTATTTAGAACTTCTATAATTTCCAATCTTGTCTTATTAAGACTACTTTAAAATACTCTAACGCTTATTTACACCTTTGGAACTTCTATCAATCTAGAATATTATATTTGTAGTTGTATCCTTTTACTTACTTGTTTTTTTTGCTTTTTGTGTGATTATAACTGATATTAATTTGTTATATTCAATTGAATTGTAGATATGGCGGATGTTATTATTACTTCTGATGTGAATTCAACATCGGTTGAAGGTGCTCCAAACGCTCATGTTGAGACTCAATGTCCTCAATCTACCCCCGTAGGAGAAGCTTCTGGTATTCAAGGTCAAGGTCAAGGTCTAGAGAGCACTACTGAGCCAATCAGTGAAGAAGCATTTCAAAAGAGGAAACGGAAGAAGACTTCCTCAGTTTGGGAGGAGTTTAAAGACATAAATCTTGCAGATGGTACTAAGAAATCTTAGTGTATATGGTGCAAAGCAAGATTGGCTGTCCTTGCTTCCGGTGCCACTACACATCTCAAGCGGCACTTAGATGTGTGTACTCGTAGGTTGATAAATAAAAAGAATCAACCGACACTTTCTATGGTGCCAAGTTCTGATGTCACTGATGAGGTAAATATCACGACTTTTAAATATGACAATGCTAAGGTTAGAGAATTATTGGCCAACTGGCTTCTCATGTATGAGCATCCTTTCAACATTGTAGAAGAAGTAGGGTTTACTCAATTTTGTAGAGGTCTTACACCATTATATCAAAAGATTTCTCGCACAACTGCACGGAATGATTGCTTATCCGTTTATGAGAGGGAGAAAAGAAAATTGAAAGGAGTGTTGAAAGGAGTTAGTAAAATTTGTTTGACCACCGATATTTGGAAATCCACGCCACAAACTATTTCTTATATGGTGCTTACCAGTCATTTTGTTGATTCGAATTGAAAACTTAATAAGCGCGTGCTTAATTTTGTTGACATACCTCCTCCGCATAGTGGTATTGATGTGTCTGATGCTATTTATAAGTGTTTAGTGGAATGGGGGATTGAAGATAAAGTCTTTTCAATTTCGGTTGATAACGCTTCATATAATGATGTGGCAATTAGAATTTTACGGGATAAATTTTCAAGGAGTAGGTCATTGCTCCTGGGTGGTAAGTTGTTTCATGTGCGGTGTTGTGCGCACATATTAAATCTTTTGGTGCAAGATGGGCTTAGAGAAATTCAACATGTGATTGAGGATGTTAGGGCCAGTGTGAAGTTTATTGGGGCAAGTGAGGGGCGACTTAAGAAGTTTGGGGAGATAGTGCATCATCAGTTACGGTTGAAGCCAAGGAAGTTAATCTTAGATTGCCCTACTCGTTGGAATTCCGCATATGATATGCTTGTTGTTAACTTGCAACTAAAAGATGTTTTTCCAAGGTTTCAAGATAGGGAGCCTACTTACATGAACTTGCCAAGCCCCGAAGACTGGAGACTAGCTGAGAAAGTCTGTGGTGTGTTGAAGTTTTTCAGTACTACTACGAACTTAATTTCTGGTAATGAGTACCTTACTGCTAACCTTTTTCTATCTGAGGTTTATAGAATCAAAGAGGTTTTACATTTTAGAGCAAATGATGATGATGAGATTATTCGTTCAATGGTTAAGAGGATGAGTGAGAAGTTTGATAAGTATTGGGGTCAGTGCAATCTGTTGATGGCTCTTGGTAGCATAGTAGATCCTAGATTCAAAATGCGATTGGTTCAGTTTTGTTTTCCACTGGTATATTCTGAGGATGAAGTTGAAACAAATCTTGAGATGGTGAGGACCACATTGTCTGATTTGTACAATGAATATGCTACTAGTGCTGACAGTGGAGGAGCGGGCGGAGACTCAACATGTATCTAATATATTTGTAATTTATTATTATTAAGGAAACTACTTTACTTTCTCTTACTCCAACATTATTAATTTGAAAACAAATCATACACTTTATAGGTATCTCTACATCTGACCATGGGATGAGTGGTGCAGCGGGTGAGTGTGGAGAAGAATTTTCAGGATTGTCGCAGTTTGATCAATATGTTATGTCGGTGGAGTCGGTCGAACCACGGAAGTCGGATTTGGAGTCTTACTTGGAAGAAGGTGTTTTCAGAAGTGCACCAAATTTTGATGTTAAGTTTTGTGCATTGGAGTGGTGGAAATTGAATAACATGAAATATCCAATTCTGTCTAAGATGGCTGCCGACATATTAGCAAAATCTATCACCACAGTTGCATCAGAGTCCACATTTAGTGCCGGCAGTCGCGTGATTGACCCATACCGTGCTTCTTTGAAGACTACAACCGTTGAAGCACTTATGTGTGGAGGTGATTGGATGCGTCAAATTAAAGGGATGAAGAAGTCCATGGTAAGTTAAATTATGATTTTACACTATACTTTCTTACTATATTTGTAAGTTTTAACATAATCCTAATAATCAATTGGTTGCAGACTGCAGATGATGATGCAATTAAGGAGTTTCTTATACCACTCCCTCGTTCTACAACATGAATTTTGTTATGCCGATGGTTGAATCTTTTGTTATGTTTGTTTTGTTGATGTTTATGAATCTTTTGTTATGTTTGTTTTGTTATGAATCTTTTGTTATGTTTGTTTTGTTATGAATCTTTTGTTATGTTTGTTTTGTTATGAATCTTTTGTTGATGTTTGTCTTGTATGGTTATGTTGGATTGAAACTTTTACTTGTCATTAGATGTAAATTTCCAATGTTCTGTATGATGTTTGGGCAGTGCATTAGAAGAGATTGCACGCTTCACAAAAGAGCTTCAACCGGTTTGATAATTTCATTTCGAAAATATTTTTTTTTCTTGTTCCATGAGTTTTTGCTGACTATCTAGAAGCTTCTGAAACTCATTCATCATTTCCTTGCATCTTTCCAGAGGTTCCATTCTAGCTTGGATCATACAAAGGAGATTTCCAAATATATTCTGGGACTGCTGGATGAGCTAGGGGAAGAATCAAAGAAATTGCATTGTCACTCTTATAATATGCACGAGGCTCAGGCGCATAGCATTGCTGATTTCCAGTAGGCATACGAGGTATATTTCACTACTTAGTTGCCTATGGTGTGAGCTAAGTTGCGAAAAGTGATTGGAACTTTGGTTGCCATATATAGGACCTTTCATGGTCACATTCTGATGAATTTACATTTTGTGAAAGATCTCGCTCCCTGTTAGTGAATTATGCTTCTCTGTTTTCTTTCATTCAATCCATATGAGTTGGGATTTGCAATTTAGTATGTTTCAGATGTGTTAGATCAGATATATACATTTAGGATTTTAATTCTCATTCCTAGAAATTTGATGATTACAAGTTCGTGTTCTTCTAGTGAGCTGTATTGATTGCTCTAATGCATAGTAAAGTTATGTCTTCAGAATCAAGACCATAAATAATTATTTATAATTTGTTGAGAAAAAAAAAACATAGATCTTGCTCCCCATTTACCTCTTTCTAACTGTGTCCATTCATCCTTAGAGTCTGGAAGCTGAAAAACATAGATCTGTTATCACTCAGATCTTGTAGTAATGCTATCCTTTCAGTTGAACATGATCTCTATATGACTTCCTTAATGTTAAGAAGTTTGTTCCTAAGAACAACCCCAGTAGCTGGCCTAAATATTTTGATCTTTACACGACTTTGTCGAGGATATGACGTTGACTGTAGATTGTTATATCAAAGTCTTTGCAGTGACTTATTCTACCTTGCATTGCCATTTATCTCTGTTAATTCTTATTAGATATTTGCCCTTTATACTGTTTATGAGATATTGATGGTAAAGTTAAAGCATAAACCTGCAGGTTGATCAGTACAAACAAGAACGTGAACAACACTGTTGTGGAGCAGAGTTCCAATCTGCCACAGGCCAGCATCTTGAGGGCAGTGAGGGAAACATTGCTTTAGCTGATGACCATGAGGTTGGTAAACCTTGACATTGTGCATGCAAGAATCAATCAACACTATGTAGAGCTGCAGGAGGAGCGCAATGATTTGGTAGCGACTAGCGAGGCACAAGAAAGTGATGCAGGGGATTGCAGAGTTAAAGAACACAGCAATGGAAAGCAGGAACCAAAAGCCAAAGAGCATTTGCTGCATATGCTGGGAAATAACATAACAGCATGGTACTAGTTAGTACAATCATCAGAGATAACATCTATGTCTTCATCAGATTTTAATTATGATTAACATGCACTTTTGTGGAAACAGCATGTTATTTGATTGTAGATAGTGTAACATAGATGATTAGATTCTGTATACTGTATTTGTTTAGCATTTTGTTTCTTATGTAAGTCGTATTGTGGGTTGTGTTAGCGAATAGAGATCTATTTGTCTAAAAACTTGATTCTTGTCCATTTGTTTCATGTTTTTGAGTTCTGTTTGTTTGTACTAATTGTGTCAATGCAGGTTCACATTTTTTCGAGCCAAGTTCGAGCTTGACTCGAGCTCGATTTGTAAACGAGCTTTAACGAGCCGAGTTCAAGCTTAGGCGAGCTTACACGAACCGGGCTCGAGCTTCACTATTAGAGCTCGAAACGAGCTCGAGCCGAGCTCGAGCTCAATAAACATGAATCGAGCCGAGCTCGAGCCTCAAGATATTCGGCTCAGCTCGGCTCGTTTGCAGCCCTAATTGCTAATATGTCGGTAGCCATCTTAGACAGAATTGGATATTTCATGTTATTCAATTTCCACCACTCCAATGCACAAAACTTCACATCAGAATTTGGTGCACTTCTGAAAACACCGTCTTCCAAGTAAGACTCCAAATCCGACTTCCGTGGTTCGACCGACTCTACCGACATAACATATTGATCAAACTGCGACAATCCTGAAAATTCTTCTCCACACTCACCCGCTGCACCACTCATCCCATGGTCAGATGTAGAGATACTTATAGAGTGTATGATTTGTTTTCAAATAAATAATGTTGGAGTAAGAGAAAGTAAAGCAGTTTTTTCAATAATTATAAATTACAAATATATTAGATACCTGTTAAGTCTCCTCCCGCTCCTCCACTGTCAGCACTAGTAGCATATTCATTGTACAAATCAGACAATGCGGTCCTCACCATCTCAAGATTTGTTTCAACTTCATCCTCAGAATATACTAGTGGAAAACAAAATTGAACCAATCGCATTTTGAATCTAGGATCTACTATGCTACCAAGAGCCATCAACAGATTGCATTAACCCCAATACTTATCAAACTTCTCACTCATCCTCTTAACCATGGAACGAATAATCTCATCATCATCATTTGCTCTAGAATGTAAAACCTCTTTGATTCTATAAACCTCAGATAGAAAAAGGTTAGCAGTAGGGTACTCACTACCAGAAATTAAGTTCGTAGTAGTACTGAAAAACTTCAACACACCACAAACTTTCTCAGCTAGTCTCCAGTCTTCGGGGCTTGGCAAGTTCATGTAAGTAGGCTCCCTATCTTGAAACCTTGGAAAAACATCTTTTAGTTGCAAGGCAACAACAAGCATATCATATGCGGAATTCCAACGAGTAGGGCAATCTAAGATTAACTTCCTTGGCTTCAACCGTAACTGATGATGCACTATCTCCCCAAACTTCTTAAGTCGCCCCTCACTTGCCCCAATAAACTTCACACTGGCCCTAACATCCTCAATCACATGTTGAATTTCTCTAAGCCCATCTTGCACCAAAAGATTTAATATGTGCGCACAACACCGCACATGAAACAACTTACCACCATATAAGAAATAGTTTGTGGCGTGGATTTCCAAATATCGGTGGTCAAACAAATTTTACTAACTCCTTTCAACACTCTTTTCAATTTTCTTTTCTCCCTCTCATAAACGGATAAGCAATCATTCCGTGCAGTTGTACAAGAAATCTTTTGATAAGACCTCTACAAAATTGAGTATACCTTACTTCTTCTACAATGTTGAAAGGATGCTCATGCATGAGAAGCCAGTTGGCCAATAATTCTCTAACCTTAGTATTGTCATATTTAATAGTCGTGACATTTACCTCATCAGTGACATCAGAACTTAGCACCATAGAAAGTGTCGGTTGATTCTTTTTATTTATCAACCTACGAGTACAAACATTTAAGTGTCACTTGAGATGTGTGGTGGCACCGGAAGCAAGGGCAGCCAATCTTGCTTTGCACCATATACACTCAGATTTCTTAGTACCATCTGCAAGATTTATGTCTTTAAACTCCTCCCAGACCGAGAAAGACTTCTTCCGTTTCCTCTTTTGAAATGCTTCTTCACTGATTGGCTCAGTAGTGCTCTCTAGACCTTGACCTTGACCTTCACCTTGACCTTGAAACCAGAAGCTTCTCCTGCGGGGGTAGATTGAGGACATTGAGTCTCAACATGAGCGTTTGGAGCACCTTCAACCGATGTTGAATTCACATCAGAAGTAATAATAGCATCCGCCATGTCTACAATAAAATTGAATATAACAAATTAATATCAGTTATAATCACACAAAAAGCAAAAAAGACAAGTAAAAGGATACAACCACAAATATAATGTTCTAGATTGATAAAAGTTCCAAAGGTTGGAAGTTATAGAAGTTCAAAATAAGTGTTAAAAGTATTTTAAAATAGTACTAGATTTGCCCGTGGGCACGTGCCTACGGCACGTCTTCAGAACGATACAGCATATGAAAAACCTTGTAAACAGTAAATCAACAATTATGTAGCTCAAGTTTGAATAGTATCTCCACCTTTTCTTTAAAAGAAAAGTTCGAATAGTATGACAATAATTAGTTATAAATAAAAGTCAATGTTTCTAATAGTATATGTTGAAAAATAATTATAAATTGGGGGTATAAAAGTCCATATCTCCACAAGTATAACTATATATAAGAGAGAGAAATAAATATTTCAAATTTCAAATTTTTTTATTATTAAAAAAAAATTCTAAAATTTTATTAAATTTTATAAGTTTTTGAATTTTTTGAATTATTTTTAAATTTTTTAGTTTTTAAATTTTTGTAATTTTTTTAATCTTTTTATTTTCTTAATTTTTTGAATAGGAGAGATAGAGAGAGAATTAAATAAATGAAAGAGTTGTTTTGGGTGGGGGAGATTTGAATTTGAGTTTTGGAGGGAAACTTTTGGTTGGAAAATGTGTTTTGTGAGGTTAGATCTGGGCCTTTGATTTTGGGAGAAATTGAATGTGAGCCACTTGATAGCTTTCTTTGTGTTTTATTATATAGATAAGACAAGATTGGAAATTATAGAAGTTCTAAATAATGACAAATTTCTAACCCAACGGTAATTTTAAAAGATAAATTTGATCTCAATAATGGCAAATTCAAACTAAACCGAGGTTGTTTTTATAGACTTCCACAATCAACTCATGATGATTAGAGATACTCCATTAACATTTGATTTTAAATTCCAACTATGATTGTCACAAATAGAACCCATGATAGTGAAGTTTCATCCGACAAGGGATGTCTTTATTTTTTGTTTTTGAACTAAGTTGCCACATAATATAACATTATAAATACTCTAATTCATTGTATACTCTAATTCAAGTGCCTGGTTCATTCTAATTCAAGTATCAATATCAAGTTCTTTGAAATCTGTTTTCTCATAAATTAATGCATCAATTTTCTGCACAACTTGACAACAACATTTACATTAAAGTTAGAAATCACGAGATCCATTTGATCTTGTAATTATCCACTATTTGTTAGATCATTCAAGAAGCTGCTCACAAGATGATCCAAGTTTCAACTACTCTACCTGACCCATAAATATAAATCACAAAAGTTTCCCAGTATTTTAATATATACGAAATCTTTAGGAAATGGTATAAAAACTACACATCCTTTTTCCTAACTTAACAACCAGCATGCCTTACACCCTGGCTGACTAGTTCCAGTGAGTTACTAGAATCCAATGAATCTCTCCGTCCAAAAATCATTCAGATATGCTACTGCAAGGCAATTCATTTAAGGGTTTACTCAATTAAACTGTTAGATATCCTCATAGTTAAACTCTTAAGACTCACAAATTAAGACAATCATGGATGAAATTAGTATACTCACAAATACTCACAAATGAGGATGAGAAAGAGTGCGAGCTTGCGACTGCGAGAGGGCGATGCGATGAGGATGAGGATGAGAAAGAGGACTGCGAGCCTACGAGCTTCCGACTCCAAGCCTGCGATGCGACCAGAATGAGGATGAGGATGAGGATGAGAAAGAGGTCGGGACTTGGTACTTGGCGATGAGGATGAGAAAGAGAGCTGGATGAGGACTTGGGAGTTGGGACTTCGCGAATGGCGACTGAGGACTTGCGATGAGGGTGCGACACCGATGGCGATGAGGATGGGGATGAGGATGAGAAATTGAGGATTAGGATTGAGGATGAGAAAGTGGTGGCTGCAAAAACAAATTAGGGTTTTGGTCTTTTGGAATTTGGATGAGAATTGAGATTTGAGAAGAATGAGAAGTGAGTGACGGCGACTAGCGAAAGAGTTTATGAGTAGTTATCCATGCACTTATTTAACTCGAGCCTATACGAGCAAGTTCGCGAGCCCGTTATCGAGCTTCTTAACGAATAGCCCGCAAGCCTAATGAACCGAGCTAGGCCAAGCTCGAATTCAACTCGTTTAATTAACAAGCTCGATTTCCAAGATCGAATTCGGCTCGAGCTCGATTCGATCTGAGCTTTGACCGAGCTTTGACCGATCTCGAGCCGAGCTACTCGCGAGTAGCTCTGTTCATTTGCAGCCCTATTAAGAACACAATATTAAATGGAGAAGAAGAAAGGAAATGATTATATTGTAGATAAGAAGTTTTGGAATGTTTTCTGATATTTCTTAGCATTCTCATCACTTTTCCTTTTGCTACAATCTGATCTTCCAATAGCTATTTGCCACGCATCCCCTGCGCTGACCGACCTCGATCCCTAGGTTGTAGGTATCCTCCTCAGAGTGCGAGCTTGTCAGTAGTAGTAGCTAAGATAAGTGGGCTTCTTCTTCACGCTGATGGGCCTTGCATTGTTATTGCGAGTAGTTTCCTCTGTTGCTCTGTTTGTACTATGGCCCATGGCCATATCCTCATTCATAACCGTAACAGCATCATAGCTTAATACTTCCTTTTTAGTAAGAACCCAATACTCTAACTTTGTTTTGTGAAAAATAATACCAAAAAAATAATTTGAAAGGATGCCTGGAGTAACTATTCCAAAAAAAAAAAAAAAACCAAAAGACGGGCACAAGTAAGCATTTAAATCACAGTTTGGTGCTTTACTGTGGTGCTTTGTGCTTACTATTTTCAACACCAAACTTCAATACAACAATTTGGCATAATGGTCTTTTCAAATCCTAAAAGTTTTCCCGACCTTACTAGTTCCCACACTAATATTTTTGTCAGAAATAGATTTGTGATATGTAAAAGAAGCGTAATGAAATTTGCAATTATTTCAAAATTAGAGTTGAGAAAGATGCTTTAAAATGAATAAACTAGTTGGGTCGCCCATCTCAAGAAGAGGAATATTAGGGAAGGATTTGCCTATATCTACTATCAAAAAATCTTCAGAAAATCTTCTAAATATGTATGTGTTTAAATGGAATGCAGTTTATCATCAAACCCTATCAATGTATTAAGCAATACCATTTAACCTGTACAAAGAGGTTGTTTGGTCCTTCATTATGAATTATGAGGAGTCAAATCATTTTAACCCTCAAATAGGTTAATTAACTTTCCCCCTTTTTTTTGTATTTTCAAGGTAAAAGACAAATCTAGCCCTTTGGGGATCAAGTGTCACTTTTTGTGCTTAAAAGAGGCATAGGGCCCCCTGGGCCTTAACCTATTACTTAATCCTTTTGTCAAACACACCTCAAAAAGCAAATATAAAAACTTGATATAGAACAAAATCGTTGAAAACAAAGCAACTGTAACAATTACAACATATATATAAATATATCTATTTTGCATTGGAGTTGAGGCATACTTGTTACATGACTTGCAAGCCACTGAACAGGCAGATTTAGGAGTTCGTTGCTTCCACTTGTCGCCATTTGCCCGTGTTTTCCCAGCCTGTCGAGCTGGATGAGGGGTTGCAGCAGACCCACCTTTCTTTCCATCATTTCCTACACACAAAAAATCACTAGAGCATGTCACATCCAAATTTTTTTAAAAAAAATATATGATTTCAATTCTTAATCATTGAGCCCTGCAGAATAAAAGGATACCAATTTCCCATTAAAAAATTGTAGTCTCCCCATTTTTCCACAAGGAAAATAGGTGTTAATTGCTTATAAGATATTTCACTAGCAATCACATTTATCTCTGTAGTAGCTTAATGCCCACTTTGTCTTAAGGATTCATTCAACATGTCATGAAATCCAACACCTTAATATGGTGCAAGTCGAAGTGCAGAAATAAGAAATATGTATTTTCTATGTAAAATTAGAATTCACTTACATTGATAGTTCCCACACTGATATTTTTGTCAGAAATAGATTTGAGATATGTCAAAGAAGCGTAATGAAATTTGCAATTATTTCAAAACTAGAGCCAAGAAAGATGCTTTAAAATGAATAAACTAGTTGGGTAGCCCATCTGAAGAAGAGGAATATTAGGGAAGGATTTGCCTATATCTACTATCAGAAAATCTTCAGAAAATCTTCTAAATATGTATGTGTTTAAATGGAATGCAGTTTATCATCAAACTCTATCAATGTATTAAGCAATACCATTTAACCTGTTCAAAGAGGTTGTTTGGTCCTTCATTATGAATTATGAGGAGTCAAATCATTTTAACCCTCACATAGGTTAATTAACTTTCCCTTTTTTTGTATTTTCAAGGTAAAGGACAAATCTAGCCCTTTGGGGATCAAGTGCTTCTTTTTGTGCTTAAAAGAAGCATAGGGCCCCGGGCCTTAACCTATTACTTAATCCTTTGTCAAACACACCTCAAAAAGCAAATATAAAAACTTGATATAGAACAAAATCGTTGAAAACAAAGCAGTTGTAACAATTACAACATATATATAAATATATCAATTTTGCATTAGAGTTGAGGTATACTTGTTACATGACTTGCAAGCCACTGAACAGGCAGATTTACGAGTTCGTTGCTTCCACTTGTCGCCATTTGCCCGTGTTTTCCCAGCCTGTTCGGCTGGATGAGTGGTTGCAGCAGGCCCACCTTTCTTTCCATCATTTCCTACACACAAAAAATCACTAGAGCATGTCACATCCAATTTTTTTTAAAAAAAATATATGATTTCAATTCTTAATCATTGAGCCCAGCAGAATAAACGGATACCAATTTCCCATTAAAAAATTGTAGTCGCCCCATTTTTCCACAATGAAAATAGGTGTTAATTGCTTATAAGATATTTCACTAGCATTCACATTTATCTCTGCACTAGCTAATGCCCACTTTATCTTAAGGATTCATTCAACATGTCATGAAATCCAACACCTTAATATGGTGCAAGTCGAAGTGCAGAAATAAGAAATATGTATTTTCTATGTAAAATTAGAATTCACTTATATTTACTTTAGGAGAAAAGGTTCATTATCAATGAATGCCTTCCTGAGGTTTCTCCAAAAAAAAAAAAACATTCTCCACTTCTAGGCCTAACCTTTACCTCTTGTTTTAGTTTCTGCCCAGAACTGTCACTATTGATTATTAATTTTTTAATATATTTGTAGGTGAACAGTGTCCTTTCAAATTTTATATAGACTTGGAAAATTCTCCAAAAGCACCATTTTGGTCAATATGAATTATCAAAATAACAGATGTTAAAACTTAAAAGTGTTGACCACCAAACAATAGGACGTATCTTTATTAAAAACATTTGAGAAACCTTTCTTACTTAAAGTTTAGAAATAGAGTATTGGATGTCTTCAAATTTGGTTCAACAAATATGATTCAACAATTTTAGGGGTACCAATTATGGTATGACCACATTCAAATTTTAATTACATTCAACAAAGAGTGAGAAAATAAAAAGGTGACACTGCAATCCAATGGCTCATAATTTCCTTTTTATGTATCAACCAAATGGGACCTAATTAATAATTTGGTGGGTGATAAAAGCATAATCTTTACTGTTATAACTAAAAAAATAGAGTACATGGTTATGTGGATATTACAAGAGTGAGTTTTCATCTTTATTTGTCAAACTAATTTTACGTAACATTCTCAATCAATGATAAGTATTGTGTACTGAGGAATAAATAAGGCCCATAAAGACATTGACAGTAGATAACAATTATTATGATAATAAAAGTCATGCCTTTTCCATGATAAAATTACAGTATTCTAATTGATAAATTTGGTTGCACACACACACGCGCACACACACACGAACACAAAAACTGACCTGTTTTCTGTCCTGCCGGGGTGATAAATTTAGCCTTCTTTTCAGGAGCAGGTGCAGGAGTATTTGAAGTAGACTCAGCAGGTCTTTTGCCAGTTAGAGCCTACACGGGTGGACATGAAATTGAGAATGATGCTGAATATAGACGACCTGAAAGCTAATAAACATTAAGGTGGGTAACTTTTGGGTAATGAAATAAAACACTGAGCACTAAATAAAACACTGAGCACTATGCTTAAACGCGCTCACAGTACTGTGAATAGATATTGAACAGTGTATTAATGTCTAAAAAAGTTGCTCTTTTAGTGAACATTGTTTGTTCTATGCAAATGTTCCTCTGCTCACTGTAGCTGACCCACATGCTGCTCCAGCCTACTCACCACTTTTCATTTACGAGTCTGCTTTGGCTTGTCTCTGCTTGCAGAAGACTTCGCTACTTTATTCGCAGGAAGAGGTGTGGCAACATGCCCACCTTTCTTTTCATCACCACCTATTAAAGAAAAACAAAATGAAGTGAACACCTTTGACACATAACAGAAGACAAGGAACTCTAGATATTAAGAGATATCTCTGAAGATTAAAGGTACAAACCTCTTCTCTGTCCACCTGATGGCATTGCAACGTTTGCCTTGTTCTCGGAAGCAGGTGTTTTTGAAACAGATTCAGCTTTGCCTCCTCTTGCCACTAGCAGCCTACAGCAGAACCATATTGGGAACCTAAAACTTTTTAAACATGTATGAGAAGATGAAATATTATCTGCTTAGGAGTAGTCTCATCTTCCTCATCAGAATCCCCATTCTCATCATCATCGTTATCACTCACGTAATCAGTCATGTCCTGCAAAAATTAAGAATAAAATTAATTACAACTCATAAATCTACAATATTGGTGGTAGTTTGCATAGACCGATCTGTGCAAAATAAATAACATAAATATTACAATTTACGATAAACAGCAAGTAGTGATCGGTAGTAAAAAAATTACTATAATTTATTCAGTATTATCTGGATATGATTATGGTCGAAACCGTCATAATGCTAGACAATTTACTTAACAATAATATATTTACCACATCATCTCCAGATTCATGCTCAGTCATCCTCATCCTCATCCTCATCCTCATCATCACTGTCATCAGCATTTGGCTTATCATTTTAAATTTCCTCAGCAGCTTTAACCTTAGGTTTTGCAACAGAATTGCCCTTCCCAGCATTTGTGGGAGATATACCCTCCTGCTCCTTCACCTTAGTCTTCCCTACAGAAAGAATTGTATACATATTTAGTAAAAAAGAAACAAATCATTGAACCCAAAAATTCAAGTTGCAAAATGCACTAAAGATGGAGCTTATGGGACTTACCTTTAGAATCATCTGTAGATAACCTTGGCATTTCTTCCTTATCATTCACAATAACCTCAGCATTATTTGTAAATTGATCAAAGAACATAACAACGTTACTATCCAGAGCATACGGATAGCTGTGTAAGTCTCAATATAACAATTAGCTTTGCTGCACAAAATTTTAACAAAGCAAATATATAATAAAAAGCATGAAACCGCATACAAGAAACCCGGTGAGAAGCACACCAAATAGCCCAAGAGATGTAATAGTTGTAGGGCTTGAATGCAAGGATATTCTTTTATCATATTTAGTTTGCTTTAGATGACGAATCGGAATTCTAGTATCAAGCTTAGCAGGAAAACCTATATCCATACTTGTAATAAATAAACACAATAACCCATATTTAAAGACAAAGCCTCGGACCAAAATTGAACAGATAGAAACCACGAGCCACTCTTTTCAATATACAATTGTAAACTTTGTCTACTTGAACTTAAACTGAGAAGTGGGGGATTACCTTCAAAGTAATAACAATGAAATTCTGTGCAAATATAATTTACACAAAATACTAAAAAAAAAGCATGTTGTTATGCCATAAGCAAGAAATTATGCCATGTTGTTATTTATAAGCAAGAAATGTCTAGAGCAATTGCAATTTTTGGGTCTATAGCAATTGCAAACATTTTGTGATGCTTCTATAATAGATTTACTCTATTTCAGTTCATCTTTGTTACATGTATATTTTTTTAAGTGTGTAGGCAGTGATGACAAAAAATGTTGAAGTTTTGCAAACATTTTGTGTTGCTTCTATAATAGACTTACTCTATTTCAGTTCATCTTTGTTATATGTATATTTATAAAAGTGTGTAGGCAGTGATGACAAAAAAATGTTGAAGTTTATTTTTGTGGGGTGGGGTTGTGGGGGGGGGGGGGGGGGGGAGGACATGGTTAGTTGCAGTTGGCATGGCATTATAATGCAGCCATAGACTAATCTTGATGCTTGATTTAAACAATCCTTACACACAAGTGTGTTTTTTGAGCCTATAGCAATTGCAGTTTTGAGCCTATGCTTGATTTATAGAAGAGTGCATGTGATTCTCACAAACACAAGTGTGAATGTTTGCTAGTTTTGTGAGGTCATGCTCTATGTTAGTAGGCAGTTATGACAAAAAAAAATCATCTTTGTTTATGTTGTGTCTTGGCTGATTGAGCTCTTATTTATGTTGTTTATGAGCTGATTGAGAGATGTTTATGTTGTTTCCAGGCTGATTGAGCTTTTTTTTTATGTTGTTTATGAGCTGATTGAGAGTTGTTTATGTTGTATCTTGACCGATTGAGCTTTTCTTTGTTGTTGTTTATGAACTGATTGAGGGATGTTTATGTTGTATCTTGGCTGATTGAGCACTGTTTAATTTTGTTTCTGAGCATTCTAAGTTGGCGGCGGGGGGGGGGGGGGGGGGGGGGGGGGGGGGGGGGACCACGATTGAGACTAGCATGGCACAATAATGCAGCCCTAGGGAAATAAGTATGCTTGATTTGAACAAATAGTGAAATATAAGTGTGTTCTGTGTAACACCCCGTACTTAAGCGGATATATATATAATATTATATATAGAAATAATAAATAAATAATAATATATGAGATGAAGGTATTAATTAGTGGCCTATGGATGATCCTATGGGTTGATCAAAGGGTTTGATGAAGTGATGTGGCCTATAGGATCTACTATGGGGCTATGCTTGGAATTAATGAATGAAAGAAAAGTGAATGCATGCATGGATAAATAATAGTGACGTGCATGGCTAAGTGCATGGCTAAGGGGATAAAATCCCATATCGGAATGGAGAAGGAAGAGAGTGTAAGATATGTATAGGAAACCAAATGATAAAGGTTACCAAAGGGTTAACCCACCTTTTGATGGTGCCTGTGGTGGGCGTGGTTAGAGTTTTGTGTCCGTTCTTTCGCGTGTGCGCACGTGTAGCCGCGTGCGCAGCTGAGCCGGGCTCGGGGCATTACAAATGGTATCAGAGCCGACTTTCGACACCGAGTGTGTGAGCCGACTTTCGACACCGAGTGTGTGTGTGCAAGATGTACGCCTGAGAAGGAGCTAGGTTGGGACAGGTCGCCCGGGTAGGGGACTGTACAACTAGCAGAATCAGGGTAATCCTCTCCACATCGGCTAGAAAGGGATCCTGAATCAAGTTGTAAGTCCGGGCTCAGCGAGGATGCTGAGTTCTTAAGGAGGGGTGTGTGTAACACCCCGTACTTAAGCGGATATATATATAATATTATATATAGAAATATATATAATAATATATATATAATAAATAAATAATAATATATGAGATGAAGGTATTAATTAGTGGCCTATGGATGATCCTATGGGTTGATCAAAGGGTTTGATGAAGTGATGTGGCCTATAGGATCTACTATGGGGCTATGCTTGGAATTAATGAATGAAAGAAAAGTGAATGCATGCATGGATAAATAATAGTGACGTGCATGGCTAAGTGCATGGCTAAGGGGATAAAATCCCATATCGGAATGGAGAAGGAAGAGAGTGTAAGATATGTATAGGAAACCAAATGATAAAGGTTACCTAAGGGTTAACCCACCTTTTGATGGTGCCTGTGGTGGGCGTGGTTAGAGTTTTGTGTCCGTTCTTTCGCGTGTGCGCACGTGTAGCCGCGTGCGCAGCTGAGCCGGGCTCGGGGCGTTACGTGTTCTGAGCCTACGACTACTTCAATTCATGATATTGTTGATTAGTAGTACTTGGTAGTTTGTAGTAGTAATTTTTTCAGCAGCAGCAGCAGCAGCTCAAGCAAGTAGCAACATATAAGCATTTTGTACATGTTGTTTATAAGCATTTTCAGCTATTTATATTTTGTTTCCAGGTAGATTGTACTATGTTTATGTTGTATATATGAACTAATTGAACTCTATTTATGTTGTATCTTGCCTGATTGAGCTCTTTTTTATGATGTTTATGAGCTGATTGAAGGATGTTTATGTTGTATCTTGGCTGATTGAGCTCTTTTTTATGTTGTTTATGAGCTGAATGAGGAATGTTTATGTTGTATCTTGGCTGATTGAGCTCTTTTTTATGTTTGTTTATGAGCTGATTGAGCTCATAAACAAGTGCTTAATCAGCCAAGATACAACATAAACATCCCTCAATCAGCTCATAAACAACATAAAAAAGCGCTCAATCAACCTGGAAACAACATAAACATCTCTCAATCAGCTCATAAACGACACAAAAAAGAGCTCAATCAGCCAAGATACAACATAAACGAAGATGAATTTTTTTGTCATCACTGCCTACTAACATAGAGCATGACCTCACAACCAACTGCAACTAACCATGCCCCCCCCCCCCCCCCCCCCAACCCACAAAAATAAACTTCAGCATTTTTTTTGTCATCACTGCCTACACACTTAAAAAATATACATATAACAAAGATAAACTGATATAGAGTAAGTCTATTATAGAAGCATCACAAAATATTTGCAATTGCTATAGACCCAAAAATTGCAATTGCTAGAGACCCAAAAATTGCAAACGCCTACACACTTAAAAAATATACATATAACAAAGATGAACTGATATAGAGTAAGTCTATTATAGAAGCATCACAAAATATTTGCAATTGCTATAGACCCAAAAATTGCAATTGCTATATAGACCCAAAAATTGCAAATGCCCTCAAGTAAGGCCAGCAAACTGCAATTGCAGTTGCTATAGACCCAAAAATTGGAAGCAGGCTAGGGTTTCGATTAGGGGGAGAGAAGAAGTAAAGAAGAAGAAGGGGAAGTGAACATCCTGCAAGTGAAATCCCCAAAATGCCCTTCAAAACTTCGGCATGATTGAGATGTTTGGGCGGAATAGCAACGACTGAGATCTTTTGCTCACGATAAGAGCTCTTCTAACCATCTCATAATAGACTTACTATATAAAAATTATTCCTTATCTTCATTGCATAGATCAAGACCAATAACAAAATCAAGACTCAATTAAAAATTTGTATGGGGGGATAATAATTCAAAGTAGTGCTTGTAAAATAGTGCTGTCATCATTGCCTAGACCAACACACAATAAAAGGCAGGATCTAAAAATTTTAAAGCATTGATACTGCGAATCAAACACTTCTTGTATGGGGGGAATCATGCATCACTTTTCTGTCCATCATAGCGAATAAACTATGATTCTATCAGCTTGCCTACAAACATCAATATGTAACGATAATTTAAAGAAATGTGATATGAGGTTTTATACAACAAAAATTAAAGATTCTCACAAGAAAAAGAATTCATCTAAAACACACAATGTGGTCTATACCTCCTAAGCTAAGAGGAAATTTATGGTATACATATATATATATATATATATATATATATATATATATATATATATATATATATATATATATATATATATATATATATATATATATTTAAACCCCAATAATTGATCTAAAGCTTTCTACTAATCTAAATTTGGGTAAATATAAAACAAACCAATCATATAGGAAACAAACCAACACCTCTAAAATAGCAATGACAAAACAAAAGTAATTTATCTGTCAACTCTTTAACTTGTAATCTTTGTTTAAGATAAACCTAACATGCTTTTCTAAAAGCGTAATGTCAACACAATAAAATTCATGAACCCAATAAAACTAGGGTAAGGATTCAATACCTTAGAGTTTGGGGGGTTTCGATTTGGGATAGGGTTTAGAAGTGAGAGGGGGTGGACTTGGGCGTCGACGATAGAGGGCGAGTAGGAGTGAGGTAGGGTTTTGGGGGGAGGTCGGGGTGTGGGTTGGGAGCAGCGAGGAGGATAGACGAGGAGCATCGAGGTTGAGGGCGAGTATGGAGTGAGGTAGGGTATTGGGGTGAGGTAGGGGTGGGGGTTTGGAACGACGAGGAGTGACGAGGAGCGGCGGGGTGGGGGTTTGGAGTGGCGAGGAGCGTCGGGGTGTGGATTTGGAGCAGCGAAGAGGAGCGAGAGGAGCGTCGAGATTTGAGAAAGAGAAGAAGGTTGGAAGTTGGGTTTCGATTTGGGGGAGAGAAGAAGTAAAGAAGAAGGAGAAGTGAACAACCTGCAAGTGAAATCCCCAAAATGCCCTTCAAAACTTAAGCAAATTGAGATGTTTGGGCGGAATAGATCTCAGCCATCGGATCGCGATCCTATGGCTGAGATCTTCAGCTCACGATAAGGAGCTCAGCTTACCATCTCATAATAGACTTACTCTCTATATATAATACTAATAGGCCTACCCTCTCTTTTATCTCCATTTTAAAATGGAGAAAGGAGAGGAAAAGTAGGAATTCACACCTACCTTAACACATGCAGAACACATCTTTTAATTAACAACAGAAAATAGAAAGAAAAAAATAATATAAAACTGCTTCCTCTCCCCAAACCCTTCAACCCCACGCGCACACTTCCTCGCCCAGATTCCACCGAGCTCCACTCTATCGCAGCCCGCCGTTAGGCTCACAATCGCCATACGCCGCTCGCCACCCACGCTGCCTCCCAACCAGTCTCCCACACAGGTCAGCATGAATTCAACGATTTTCACTAGGATTATCAAATCTAAGGTTTCTGAAAATGATCAAAATCCATTTGCAAAATGAGTCCTATAATTTTTTTACGGAAATTTGGGAGTTTGGAGGGAAATCGTTAGGCAGTGAAAGAAGAAGAAGGATGGGCTCAAAACCATAACCCAAATGAGCCTCGGACCCTTCCTTGGTAAGCATCGATGAAGCTGGAAGAGGCCATGTTCTTGGTTTCTTCCTCAATCTGATCATCATCATCATCATCCTCACCATCATCATCTTCTTTTTCATCTGATTTCAATTCATGTCTACAGTGATTTCAAATGGATGATGAAACTGGACGAGACGATGTTCTTGGTTCCTCCTCATTCCCATCTTCTTCATCTTTTTCTCCTATTGCTACTTTAATTAGTTTAATTACCAACTGTTAAGAAACATGGCCTCGGAAATATTGCTAAAGAATCCAATGCAAATCCTTCTTTATCACTGTCAGATATTAAATTACAAATCTGATGATGACTACAAAAATATGCACTAAATCGTGGAAGCACTATCCTCATTTTAGCTTCTCTTATATCATGCTCTTAATGATGTCTAAAATTAAGGATAAACAAACTAAGATATAAATATAAATGTCAACAAATTCAGAATTCTGCTGTGTAGTTAATTGCTCTATGACCATATAAGCAATCTACATATATAACCAATAAAAACCATAGAAACGAATTAATATACTCGCTCAGGAACATACTTGCTGAGACGATGCCAATTGCCATTGAAATCTATATAGAAGAACTTCTTTAATTTAAACTTCAGCCTGAAAAATATTCATGAAGCACAACTAAAAGCTCAAAAAAACCTATCAAATTTCAGGAACTATTAGAAAATTTTGAAATAAACTGTAGCTCCTTGGGACCTGAAAGTATAGCTGCTAAAGTATATATGAAAGTAACACATATTTTTCAGTTCTTTTTGTTATCAAGATGGGGTTATGTAGATATAACACTCCATAAAGATTTGATGAAATTAGAAGTAATTAAATAGAAATTATGAACCTAGATTAATCCATATATATATAGTGTCACATTTGAAAATGAATGACATTGTTTGTGTGACTTTACATCACAACTACACTTGCTTTTTGCTTCTACCTATTTTGTCATTTGAAATGACGATATTATCGATCTACGTATATGACCTTACAAAATACATACGGAATTTAACTTTACTGATTTTTTTGGATGGGTTAGGGTTTTACAATAAGGATTTATCTCACCGTCTTCAAGATTGTGTTGGTCTGATTGAGGTTTTGTTGGATTGATTTTTGGAGGAGTTATGATTTGGCAGTTAGGGCTTGGGCCCCGAGAATGGCAAATGATGCTACTTTATCTATGAATTTGGATATGAATAATTGTAGAGTTTCATTGTTAATATTATTGTATTTGGTCCAATTGAGTTGAATTTGGATATGCATAATTGTAGGGTTTCATTGTACTATTATTGTACTTACTATTGGTTTATTGGATTAACAAAATGTTCTTCATCCATACAGATTTTTTGGGTTGCAAGTTCATGCTGTGAATTCCCGACGCCGACGTCCACCCAGATCCCCCTGCTGGTAACTAACTTGAAGTCTTCTACAAATTGTTGGAAAGTTACACATCGAAAATTGTGAGTTTCCTTTGAATTGAATAAACATATAGAATGATGTTGGTTTCAAAATGTGAATTTGTTAATCTATATATTTATCATCTTTTGATATAGCTAATTATCAATTATTGTTCTCTCAATGTGTTTCTGATGTTGATTATATTTAATTTGAGAGAGAATGTTTGATTTGAAAGGGAAGGCGGTTGAGAAGCACACAATCGAGAAGGATATAGCAGAGTACATCAAGGAGTCCGAGAAGAGCCACAACCCAACTTCGGTAATTATTCGACTTTTTGTCCTTTCCTTTCAGTTGAATAGAAATATAGAATAGTGTTGGATGGTTTAGAAATATGAATTGGTTAATTTGTAGATTTGTCATCTTTTGATTATATTGCGATGGAAATAATTAAGGGACATCTCTAAATTTTTGAGTTCCGTAGAATTTTATAAGTCTCTCAAAATTGTTTTAGCCAATTGCACAGGGTAAGCCTAGTCATTTTAAAAGCAAAAGGAGTTTCTTTTAACAATATTTTTTTCTTTTTTCTTTTCGAGAGATTGAGAAAGAAGCACTCTTATGGGTGAATGTGTGGTTAAATATAAAATGGAAAAATTTACGGTTATTTGCAAATGACATTTATATCCATCTTCTGAACAATCACACGTGACTACAAGGTGTGACTACTGTAAGTGTGAGGGGCTCGTTTATGAATTAGAATGGGCCAAAAAATACTCCCTTATCAATACTTTCAAGAAAAAAAATGTATTACTCCCAAGGCTCCAACTTACTTTTTGAGAAATTGCATCCTAATTTATATATATGTACAAGTTACTTCCAAGGCTCCAACTTACTTTTTGAGAAATTACTTCAGTAATTATTCAACGTTTTCCTTTTCTTTCAGTTTAATAGAAATATAGAATAGTGTTGGTTGGTTGGTTTGGAAGCATGAATTGGTTAATTTGTAGATTTGTCATCTTTTATTATATTGTGATAGAAATAATTAAGGGACATCTCTAAATTTTTGAGTTCCATAGAATTTTGTGAGTCCCTCAAATTGTTTTAGTAAATTGCACAGGGTAAGACTAGTCATTTTGAAAGCAAAAGGAGTTTCTTTGAATAATATTTTTTTCTTTTTCTTTTCGAGAGGTTGAGGAAGAAGGCGCTCTTATAGGTGAATGAGTGGTTGAAAATGAAATGAAAAAATTTATTATTATTTGCAAATGACAGTTATATCCATCTCCTTTTGCATAATCACACGTAACTATAAGGTGTGAGGGGCCCGGTTATGAATTAGAATGGGACAAAAATTATTCCCTTATCAATACTTTCAAGAAATAAAAAGTATTACTCCCAAGGCTCCAACTTACTTTTTGAGAAATTGCATCCTAGTTTACATATATACACAGGTTTGTATAAACACATCCACTACGTACACATACACATATATAGACATATACATAAATAGAATATTAAAAGGTTTTATGTATAGGATATTAAAAAAATTCTGAATTTTACCAAATTTACCGAGTTTTTCCCGAATCCCGTACATTTGAATCTAACTGAATTATTCCCGAACCCTGAATTTGTGATTATGCTAAAGTTACCTCATGACAATGAGTTTTAATACATGTTGTACTTTACCTAAATTTGGTAACATATTTAAACCTATTTTAATTTGACTAGTTTAGTATCGTACAAAATTTTGTTTTATTATTAATGCATGAAATGTGCTATGCATAGTTAATTTTGTTAATTAGTTTAGACATGAATGAATACGTTCAAATATTATATTTCATTAATATTTTTCTCATTTTCATAAGTATAGCACACTTAGGTTATTAGTTTTTTTTATAAAAAAAATTGGGGTATATATTCTTCACCCTACGTGATAAAAATTTTGATATTTGTTTAATCGATGATCTAAGCATATTATTGTAACCATAACATTTAAAAGTTTTTTTACTGTGAAAGATCATGAGAAGTTTGAGGAGATTCGGACAGCGGATGGACAGCCAATGCATCACTGGCTGTTTGCCAAATATGTTCTTTTGTTCTTCTATCGTGGTGCTGGTGTGGTTCAATGGATTGTTTCTCGTATGATCGATAAGAAAGGGTAATATATAAATTAAGAACATTTAAAATAAATGAATTAATTAATTAAAATAATTAACGATGTGTATTCTATATAGGGCGAGCGAGCAATGACATGAACTATTTGTTTTGCGAAAGGTTATGTTCATTGCATCAATTGTAATTTACATAATCCAAGCAGTGTTGTGGCTATGGGGGTTTGAAATGTTATAACCAAAAGATTGGTAATGAATTTGATAGTGTAAATTTTCAATAACTAACCTAATAAAGAGTATAGATTAATAATTCTAATTAATATATTTGTT
This sequence comes from Hemerocallis citrina, assembly GCA_017893485.1. Classification (NCBI taxonomy): domain Eukaryota; kingdom Viridiplantae; phylum Streptophyta; class Magnoliopsida; order Asparagales; family Asphodelaceae; genus Hemerocallis; species Hemerocallis citrina. The sequence goes on along the minus strand of CM030363.1, from coordinate 207,528,877 downwards.
TGTTTTAGGTAATTGAGGTCCGTAATTATAAATTGGCGATCTTTATTATCTTCCAAGCTACTACGCTTGTTGACTACTTCTTCACAGCAGGTTTGGCCTACCTTGAGCTCTTTTTTCTTTTCTCTAATCACAAACCCAAATTCTGAAAGCCCTAATCAATCCTTACTTTCTTTCTTTTGTAGGTTAGACTCGGTTTGCCCAACATTTCAAAGTCGTTTGTTGCATTGATGGGGTTATCTTGAGCCTCTTCCTGACTCCGGTGGTTGCTCCCGCTGCGGGTGCTCAGGCAGATAATCCGGCGGAGGCGACCAAAGCTAAAGTCGACCGATGGAGAAATGTGATCAAGTGGTGGGTCGACCGGATGCCTATGATCTATTCTGTTCTTATCGACTTCAAGTTATGTATCTTTGCGATATCTTCAGTATGTTCCGATGCGGCTGCATCACCATCTCGATCGATCACTCCATCTCAATTCTCTTCTCCCCCAAGGTGTCTTCTATAAAGGAAATACCTTGTAAATACGCCCTGGGGGAGAAGAGAATTAAGATGGAGTGATCAATCAAGATGGTGATGCAGCCGCATCTGGACATATTGGAGACATCGGAAAGATACATAGCTCAAAACGGATAAGAACAAAAAAGATCATAGGCATCCGATCGACCCACCACTTGATCGCATTTCTCCATCGGTCAAGCTTAGCTTTGGTCGCCTCCGCCGGATCATCTGCCTGAGCACCCGCCGCCGGAGCAGCCGCCAGAGTCCGGAAGAGGCTTAAGATAGCCTCATCAATGCAGCCAACGATCTCGACATCCACCACTTGATCGCATTTCTCCATCGGTCGAGCTTAGCTTTGGTCGCCTCCGCTGGATCATCTGCCTGAGCACCCGCCGCCGGAGCAGCTGCCAGAGTCCGGAAGAGGCTTAAGATAGCCTCATCAATGCAGCCAACGATCTCGACATGTTGGGCAAACTGAACCTCTTACGTCTAACCTATAAAAGAAAAAAAAGTAAAGATTGATTTGGGCTTTCAGGATATGGATTTGTGATTAGGAAAAGAAAAGAAAAATACCTCAACGTAGGCCAAAACTGCAGTCAAGTAGTAGTTAATGAAGGTAGCAGTTTGAATGAAAATAAAGATCGCCAATTTATAATTACGGACCACAATTATCTAAAAAAACAAATATTAATTGGAAAAGAAAAATACTCTTTATTAGATTAGTTATTGAAAATGTACACTATCAAATTCATTACCGATGTTTTGGTTATAACATTTCCAAACCCCTATAGCCACAGCACTGCTTGGATTATGTAAATCATAATTAATGCAATGAACATAACATTTTGGAAAACAAATAGTTCAGATCATTGCTCGCACGGATTATATAGAATACACATCGTTTATTACTTAATTAATTAATTTATTTATTTCAAATATACTTAATTAATATATTACCCCATCTTGTGAATCATACAAGAAACAAGCCACTGACCCACACCAACACCACAATAGAAGAAAGGAAGGACATATTGGGCAAACAACCAGTGATGCATTGGTTGTCCATCCACTGTTCGGATCATATCAAACTTCTCATGTTCTTTTATAGTAAAAAAACTTTAAAATGTTGTGAGTTACAATAATACGTTTAGATAATCGATTAAACAAATTTCAAAAAATTTATCACGTAGGATGAAGAATATACCCAAAAAAACTTTTTTTTAAAATAAACTAATAACCTAAGTGTGTTATACTTGTGAAAATGAGAAAAATATTGATAAAATATAATATTTGGATGTATTTATTCTTGTCTAAACTAATTAACAAAATTAACTACAAAATATAAGAATAATTATCCATAGCTCATATCACGCATTAATAATAAGAAAGAAATTTGTACTATACTAAAATAGTCAAATTTAAATAGGTCAAAATATGTTACCAAATTTAGGTCAACTACAACATGTATTAAAACTCATTGTCATGAGGTAACACACTTAGCGACATCAATTAGGTTGAGTTCCTCAACCTACTAAGTCCTCACACTTCCATACTTCCGTCAAGCTACACATCCGGCATTTAACAAGATATGTCATTAATGGTTAAGATACTAACAAGGATTATTCTACTACTCTCCACCATCATAACATGGTCAACTATCCAAATTTCTAACTTGATCAATTACTACATGATGCGGTTTATTTCTGGGAGACGTGTGGACGCACCAGGTGTGAGTTCGGACTCGATTTGTATTGGAGGAGAATGCCGCTCGTCTGCCGATCTTCGGTTGACCCTCGGGGACCTGCGATGAGCTCGGAAAGATGTTGAAGGCTGGGCTCGGATCGGAAGGGTCGGATCCGAGCTCTTGTGTACCTGCAGACGGTCCTGAAACACCGGGGTTTATCCCGGCGGCGGACCCTCCGACGCTCTAGTCAGTCTCTGTGAGAGAGTAGCGATAACTAGGTATATTTAAGTGGTAAAAGATTCATTACCTCAAAAGGTGGGTGGGGGTCTAGTATTTATAGAGAATCCCAACCGGGTTTGGTTCCACTTGGGGGCCGGGTCTGGATCCGAAAGCCCGTGGGCCTGACGTGGCAGAAGGCCCAGGGGGTTTAGGGCGGACGTGGCAATACCAGGAGTGGTATAGGGCTGACGTGGCAACACCCTTGGCGGTATTTGGAGTTGACGTGGCTGATCGTGGGTCTTCTGTGCTTCGGGGGGGAATCAGAGGGCTTAGGTTGCGCCAGGTCATCCTTCTGCCCCGCCAGAGAGGGGGGACGGCCTGTGGGACTGTCCCGGATCGGACTCCGAGGGCTACTGAGGCTCGTCGGCACGAGGAGGCCAGTACTGTAAGGGAAAACACGAGGTTCGGCGCCGACCCTGAAGTGGTTCGGAGCCGAACCAGGTTGCTATCTTTACCTTTCTGAGTGGGAATTGTATTGGGCCCTGGTTGGGCCTCAGGCCATTTTTACCCTGTCACACAAGCCCCCCACTCCTGCGGGGGGTGCGGGAGCTAGCCGTGGAGGAGTGCTTATGGTTGTAGAAAAAATGGGAGGGCGAATCACAGGGCCTTCCTGGTGGTGCTGCCCTGAGGCTCGGATGGGACCTCGAGCTAGTCGAGGGTTTACTTGTAGGTGAAGGCGATGGCGAACCGTTGTCTCTTCCGGAGAAGAGTACCCTGGTGTTCGACAGAACCTCTAGAGGTCGAGGGATTATGTGTCGACAAGGGTGATGGCGAGCCGTTGTTTCTTCCTGAGAAGAGTACCCAGGTGCCAGACCGAACCTCGAGATGAGGGGGAATTATGGGCTGGTAAGGGTGATGGCCAGCGGATGGATCTTCCGAAGAAGAGTACCCGGGTGCCAGACCGGACCTCGAGCTGGCGAGGGATTATGGGTCGGTAAGGGTGAAGGCGAGCCGTTGTTTCTTTCTGAGAAGAGTACCCTGGTGCCAGGCCGAACCTCGAGACGAGGGGGAATTACGGGCTGGTAAGGGTGATGGCCTGCCGGTGGATCTTCCGAAGAAGAGTACCCAGGTGCCAGACCGGACCTCGACCTGGCGAGGGATTATGGGTCGGTAAGGGTGAAGGCGAGCCGTTGTTTCTTCCTGAGAAGAGTACCCGGGTGCCAGACCTAACCTCGAGACGAGGGGGAATTACGGGCTGGTAAGGGTGATGGCCAGCCGGTGGATCTTCCGAAGAAGAGTACCCGGGTGCCAGACCGGACCTCGAGCTGGCGAGGGATTATGGGCCGGTAAGGGTGAAGGCGAGCCATTGTTTCTTCCTGAGAAGAGTACCCCGGTGCCAAGCCGAACCTCGAGACGAGGGGGAATTACGGGCTGGTAAGGGTGATGGCCAGCCGGTGGATCTTCCGAAGAAGAGTACTTTAACGCCGGTGTAGGCGAGCCGTTATTTTGCCCGAACCGACCCCCGTTCCGGGCGGCCAGTCTGGCACTGGGTGACGTCAGCAGCACATGTTTCGAGGACGTGGCGTGATTTCCTAGGCGGCAGTTGCACGTCAATCGGTGAATAGTGACTGCGAAAATCGAGGAGTTGTTCCTATCCCCTATAAATGTTCCCCCTTCTCCTCCCATCGCTCATTTCTTTCTTGCTCCTTACTTTTCAAAAAACCCTTCACTTCTTCAGCGCTCGTCCCTTCAGTTTCCTGCAGCAAGGTCGTTTTTCCGAGGTGATCCCAGGTTAGTTGGTAACCCCGTTTAGCTTTAGGCACAGATGGATAGGGCTCAGTCTGGCTTGTCGGCGTCGACCTCTGGGGAGGGGCCGGTAGGCGAGGAGGAAGTTGTTCACACTGTGCAGCCATTGCGATCTCGGAGGCATTTCGTGGTGGAAAGCAGCGATTCTGAGGAGGGGGGCGGTAGTTCAGACGAAGTCCGGACCCTAGGGTTGGCTTCCGGAGAGGAGGGTGGCTCCGAGGGGGATGGCTCCGCAGGGTCTCGGAATCCGCCCGTTCTGGGGCGTTTGTCTACACCTTCGCCGGAACGGACCAGGAGGAAGAGGGCTCCGAAGAAGAGGGGATCGAGGATTGGCGGCCCGAGCGACTCGGTGATAGGGTCGTCTGCACAACCACAGTCTTTCCGTCGCTACCCCGACGATCTCTCTAGATAAGGAGTCCTCGGGGGTCCAGCCGTCGTCGTCAAGTCGGAAGAGGTTGAAGGTGGACGCATCCCCGACCGTTCTGGAGGCAAGCGACTTGGGGGCTCTGCAGTTGGCCTACTATATAGGGCCCAGTTATGAGCTTATGCTGCCGAGTTCTACTCTTCGGCCGACCGATCCCCTGCCGGATAAGTATTGTATCTTCCCTGTGGACGCCTTTATCTCCGGCCTGAGGCTGCCCATCCATCCATTCGTTCAGGAGGTGTTAAATTGGTCGTCCCTGGCGCCGATGCAGTTTGGGCCGAACTCCTGGAAGCAGATCATCTGCTTCGTGCTGTTGTGTGAGGAGCAGAGGGTACCCCTGCGGCTGAACGTGTTTCGAGCGATGTTGTTGATCGGCTCATCGGCAGAAGGAGTATACTATATCTCGCCTCGAGGTAAGGCGAAGGTTGTCCACGGTCATCCAGATTCCATCAAGTTCTGGAAGAAAAAGTATTTGGTGATCCGGAGTGAGGATCCTTGGGCTATCCCTACTCGGTGGAACCATTCTAAGCCGAGCTACGCAGCACCGGGGCCGGGGGACTTGACGGCGGGGGAGTGGAGACTCGTTGAGCGTCTCCGCCTGTCGTATAGCATCAATTGGGGGAAGGTGACGGAGGCCCATCTGGCGAGCGTCGGACTGAGCCCTAGCCCGGCCGTGCCTCGTACGTGGTTGTTTCTTTCTTCTCACTCCTCTTGTACTTTCTTGCTCATTTGTTCTTAATGGATCTTTTTACAGAAATGGATGAAGAGTCGATTAAGGCGTTGAGGTTCGCCATGAAGAAGAAGAAGGCCGAGAAGAAGGATGTCGTGGCGAAGACGACCGAGTCGTCCCAGGTGGTTTCCGAGGCCCCCATTCAGCCGAGGATGAAAAGGACTCGGTCGGAGACGGGTGGGGACGCGGTGGTCCAGGGGGGTTCGGATCAGGGTACGGCCGCCGACCTTGATAAGGGGAAGGGTCCCCTGGTGGATCCCGGGCTAGAGGAGAGACTTCGGCGAAGGTGGGTGCCGGATTGGTCGATCCGCGAGGGCGATTGCCTGGTCCGGGGGCACCAGGCCGTGGAGGTGGCAGATAAGCTGGCGACCCCTCGGGACCGTTCAGACATGAAGTCCCAGACCCTGGACGAGGCGTACGTACGTCTTGCGCAGGCCATTGTGCTGGTAAGTCAATCGAACCCCCTAGCTGTCGGGTTATGTTGTTTAAGAAAGATTTCTTAGTAGTATCTGGCTGCGGCAGGCGACCGTGCAGGGGGCCCATGTGAGGGGCCTCTACGAGGCGGCGTTGCAGCGAGAGCGAGACCGGGCTGACAAGGCCGAGCAGGAGGTGACGGAATTGAAGGGAGAGCTCGAAGGCTCTCGTAAGAAGGAGGCGGAGACGAAGGCGGCTTTTGACAAGGAGAAGGAGGAATGGGCGAAGGCGAGGGTGGCTCTGGAGGAGATGTCGGAGAAGGAGAAGAAAGAGGTGACCGAGTCGTGTCAGATCCTGGTGATCAAAGCCCAGGACAGCAGTTATGCAAAGGCCCTCAGCCATGTGAGGCACTTTTATCCGACTATCGACCTGTCCAACCTCGAGTATGACATGGAGATTGAGGGGACACCGGAGACCCCTGGCGGACAAGGGTCTGATGATAAACCGGTTGCCGACCCCCCTACGGATCCGGCTGACATTGAGGTGGGAAAACCAGCTGTATAATTTTTGTCCTTCTTTTTCCTTCTCTCGATTGTATTTGCCTTCCGCGGACTGGCCACCGCATTTTTTTGTATGGGGAAACTGAATTTATAAAAAGAGGGTTTTTTGGCTGGCTAAGTGTTCCAACTTCGAAGAATTTCTGAACCTCTTTGCTTATAGGTCTTGAGTGGGCTGGTTCTCTTGTAGGTTACGGCTCCCCCTCCTGAGGTGGACCCCCTTCGTTCCGACGTGGCGTGGCTTCAGGGCAAGGTTGAGGCCTTAGAGGCCACTTTGGTTCGGTATCGAAAGAGGGCTCGCGATACTGATGCGGCATTTCATTATTACAGGAACAAGTCCGAAGCCCTAAGTGAGGAGGCGAGCCGGCTGAGGAGGGCGATGGTGGATCGGGAGCTAGGGGGCGTTGGTCTTGGATATACCATGTCAAGTTCCTCGGTGCAGAGGCCTTCCTCGGAGAAGCTACTTCGCGACGTGATAGTGGAGAAGGAGATGGAGATACACCGTTATAGGACTATGTTGGGTGTTTCGACATCTTCCTCGAGGGGTCGGCGAGCGGAGGGGGCTCCCTCGGCGTTGCAACTGATGGAACGCATGCGATCCGTGGATGCCCAGAGCTCCGTGGCCGGGGTGTCGACTGTGGCAGAACCGAAGGACCGTCATGACGAAGAGAGAGTTCCAAGTCGTTCGGTCGGAGTGATTCCGCCCTTCGCCGGATCCGAGAGGCCCTAAGTCGGCGATTCCCTTTAGTTTGAGATGAGTAGAGTGGTCCTGTAACGGTATTTGCTTGTTTTCTCCGCACCAAATAAAAGAGTATGAATAAAGCTTTCTTTTCCTTCTTTGCTCTGGCTAGCGGGGTGGTGAAGGGCGGTGTAGGCGAGGTTGGGCTCCGCCGATTCGTGAGGGATCAATGCGGGGCGACAGGGAGACCTCTGGTCCGGAGTTGGGTCGAACCTGCCGAGGCGTTTGGGGATGAGACCTGAGTGAGAACCCAGGTGCCGCCCCCATTGCCCGGTACCGGGTCGGAGTTGCCGAGGTTTTTAGCTTTTGACAAACAGAAACTTCTTTTATACCAGACAGGGGGGGGGTCGCCGAAGCGGCCCTTTACACATGAATGTTTACAAAAGTTTTAATTTACTTAAGCCATGCTAGAACCTAAGCTTGCTCTCCCAGGAATTTCATGAGGTGCTCAGCGTTCCAGGGTCGGCTGATGGGTCGGTCGTTCATATCCGTCAGTCGGTATGTACCAGGGCGTACAGCCTCGACTACGCGGTACGGGCCTTCCCAGTTGGGAGCCAGCTTCCTCTTCTTGGTTGGATCAGAGACAGATAGCTTTCGCAAAACCAGGTCCCCTGCTTGGATGCTGGTGGGGCGGACTTTCTTGTTGTAAAATCTCTCGATCCGTTGTTGATAAATGCTCCTTCGGACCGCGGACTTCTCTCGTACTTCGGCGACGAGGTCCAGGTTAGCCCTCAGGGCGGACGCATTGTCTTCTTCATCGAAGGCTATGATCCGGGGAGAAGGCAATCCGACCTCGACGGGGATGACTGCCTCGGTCCCATAGGTCAGATTGAATGGCGTCTCCCCCGTGGGGATCCTCTGTGTGGTTCGGTGTGCCCATAGTACGCTGGGCAGCTCCTCAACCCATAGCCCTTTGGGGGAATTGTCAAGGCGCTTTTTGAGGCCGTCGAGGATTTGCCTGTTCGCATTCTCCGCTTGGCCGTTAGACTGAGGGTGGCAAATGGCGGAGAAACGCTGCTGGATGCCGATGTCCTCACAGAAAGATTGGAAGTTCTGCCCTTGGAACTGGGTTCTGTTGTCCGTGACGAGGATTCGGGGGATCCCGAATCGACAAATGATGTTCTTCCAAAAGAACTGTTGCACTTGGCGCTCAGTGATGCTGGATAGCGGTTCGGCTTCGATCCACTTGGTGAAGTAGTCGATGGCGACAATCAGGAATTTCTTTTGCCCTACCGCTGGGGGGAAGGGCCCCACAAGGTCCATCCCCCACATGGCGAAGGGCGTAGGGCTTGCCAGGGATCGGAGGTTGGCTTGAGGAAGCCTTTTGATAGGAGAGAATCTTTGGCAGGGGCCGCACCTCTTGACTAAGTCTTGTGAGTCTTGGAGCATGGTGGGCCAATAGTACCCTTGATTCAGGGCCTTTCGGGCAAGTGTCCTACTCCCCATGTGGCATCCGCCGATCCCCTCGTGCAGGTCTTTGAGGGCGTAGCTGGCCTCGTCCTTGGCGAGGCAGCGGAGGTATGGTTTGCCGTCGGCCAAGGTGTACGAGCGCTTGAAGAGGATGTTATCGATCATGACGAACCTTTCAGCTCGGATTCTGATTCGTCTGGCCTCGGCTTTTTCTTCAGGAAGCTCGGCCCTGCTTAAGAATTTTCGGATGGGAGTGGTCCAGTCGTCTGGGCTGGTCCCCTCTTGCACACACATCGCTTCCGGCTCTGGGCTACTGATGCTTGGCTTCAAGAGGACCTCGACGAGCACCGTACGATCGAGACCCTCGAAGGAAGAAGAGGCAAGTTTGGATAGCGCATCGGCCTGGGCGTTCTGTTCCCTGGGGACTCTGACAACCGCAGCGCCGTCGAAGAACGCCAAGAGTCGTCTGACTGCCGCCAAATACCTCATCATTCGGTCGTCACGGGCTTCGTACTCTCCGGTGATTTGATGGACCACGAGCTGAGAGTCGTTAAATGCCCGGATTCGCTTGGCGCCGGCTCGGTGGGCGAGGGTCAATCCGGCGATCATGGCCTCGTACTCTGCTTCGTTGTTGGAGGCTGGAAAGTTGAGGCGCAGGGAGTATTGAAGTAGGAATTGGTCGGGGCCACGAAGGATGACGCCCGCCCCACTCCCCGTTTCGCATGACGAGCCGTCAACGAAGACCTCCCAGGTCGGATCCGATTCTTCTATGTCAGGTTGCTCGGATACGGTGCATTCAGTTATGAACTCGGCGAGGGCCTGTCCTTTAATGGCCGCCCTGGGATGATAGCTAATGTCGAACTGGCTCAGCTCGATCGACCATTTGACTAATCGGCCGGAGTTTTCGGGCTTGTGGAGGACAGTCTTCAGTGGTTGGTCGGTCAGTACTTGGACGGAGTGGGCCTGGAAGTAAGGTCGAAGTTTTCGGGCTGCCATAACCAGGGCATAGGCCACCTTCTCTATTTTCGCGTATCTCGTCTCGGCCGGGTGCAGTACTTTGCTCACATAGTACAGTGGTTTCTGAACTCCTTCCTCCTCTCGGACGAGGACGGCGCTGAGGGCGCAGTCCGAGGCGGACAGGTAGAGCCAAAGCGGCTCGCCTGGCTCGGGCTTGCTGAGGAGAGGCGGGTTGGCGAGGTATTGTTTCAGCTGCTCGAAGGCTTCTTGTTGATGGGTACCCCACTCGAAGCCCCCTTTCCCGCGCAAGGCTTTGAAGAAGGGGAGAGATTTCTCCCCTGACTTGGAGAGAAAACGGCCAATTGCCGCCAACCGACCTGTGAGCCTCTGAACCTCTTTGACATTCCGGGGCGGGGACATGTTAATGATGGCCTGTATTTTTTCGGGGTTTGCCTCAATGCCGCGCTGGCTGACGATGAATCCTAAGAACTTCCCCGTGGAGATGCCGAAGGCGCATTTAGCCGGGTTGAGTCTCATGTTGTGGCGTCGGAGGACACCGAAGGCTTCCTCGAGGTCGGCGACGTGGTCCGGCCCAGCCCGGCTCTTGACAAGCATGTCGTCGACGTAAACTTCTACGTTGCAGCCGATCAGGTCCTTGAAGACTCTGTTGACGAGTCGCTGGTACGTGGCTCCGGCGTTTTTCAGCCCGAAAGGCATAACACGGTAACAATAAAGACCTTGGTCGGTGACGAACGAGGTCTTGGAGATGTCTGGTGGAAACATCCGGATCTGATTGTACCCCGAGAACACGTCCATGAAGAACAGCAGCTCGTGCCCTGAGGTCGCGTCTATTAAAGCGTCGATGCGCGGGAGGGGGAAAGGATCTTTCGGACACGCTTTGTTAAGGTCCGTGAAGTCAATGCAGATTCGCCAACCCCCTGTCGCTTTCTTCACCATGACGACATTGGCCAACCACTCGGGGTAGCTGACTTCCTGGATGAATCGAGCGGACAAGAGCTTGTCTACTTCTGTTTTTACAATTTGTTGCCTCTCCGGGGCGACTTTGCGCCTCTTTTGGACGATCGGTTTAGAGTCAGGGAGGACGCTCAGTCGGTGCATGATCAAGTCTTCGGAGATCCCGAGCATATTGGAGGGCTTCCAAGCGAAGAGATCAACGTTGCGGCGGACGCAAGCGATGATGCCCATCTTCAGGTCTTCGGCGCGTGAGCAGCTCACCCGGAACCATTTTGACTCATCCTTGGTGTCGAATAGGACCTCCTCCAGCTCGTCAACGGGCTCGGGGGCGGGGCCGTCTCTCTCGGGTTCGAGTTCAATGGCGCTGAGGGGGAGTACGCCCCCTCCCCCGGTGGCAACGCAACATGACCGTGCCGCTTCGATGCTGTTTCGGACGATGCTAACCCCTTGGGGGGGGGGGGTTGAGTTTCAGATGGTGGGCCGAAGGTATCGCCTGGAGGGAGTTTAGCCCGGGCCGGCCGAGGATGGCGTTGTAGGCCGCCTTGACGTGGATGACCATGAAATCCAAGGACTCGGTCCTCTTGTCAGGGGCCGATCCAGCGGTGACGTCGAGGGTAATCATTCCCTCCACTACGACTGGGACGCCCGAAAATTTGAGCAACGTGCATCCTGCTGGTTTGAGCTTCCCTCTGGATAATCTGAGACTTTCGAAGGTTCTGAGGAAGAGAATATTTACCGAGTTGCCGTTGTCAACAAGGATTCGGCGAACCTCACAATTGGCCATGTGGAGGCTAACGATGAGGGCCTCGCCGTGGGGTAGGTGAACTCCTTCGGGGTCCTCTCCTGAGAAGGAGACTGGCCGCGGTTGTAGCTCGGGAGAGGGGCTGTACTGAATAGCGTTTGTCTCCTGGGTGAAGGTTCTTCGGGAAGTATCGGATCCTCCCCCCACCGGCCCCCCGTGGATGTAGTGTAGGGTGAATGGCGTATCCATGGATACCTCGGATTCGGGATCCTGACCCTGGGTGCGGTTTGGGTTAGGGTTCGGGGTTGATAATCCCCGGTTCCTATCACCTTGCCGACCCCGTGGGCCGTCGTCCCTGTGGGTCTGCCTCGGATGGTTCGGGGCCGGGTTGGAAGCGGCCCTTCCCCAGCTGTGGGTAATCTTGCGGTTGAGGATTACTCCCCGGAGGTCGGGCTGGGCTGGCCAGCCGACGCTCCTTTGGGACTCCCGAGGGGGAGCCTTGTGTTTCGACGCGCGTGGCCTGGCTTTATCAGTGGGTGGGGGCGAGTCCCGTTAGTTGACGGAGGAAGCAGCCCCCTTGCCTTTGGAGGCCATGAGGGTTCAGCTGTCGATGGCCTTTGAGGGTCTGGATCGGATCGGCTTCTGGAGCAGCTTTCCCACAGACGGCGCCAACCTGATGCGGTTTATTTCTGGGAGACGTGTGGACGCACCAGGTGTGAGTTCGGACTCGATTTGTATTGGAGGAGAATGCCGCTCGTCTGCCGATCTTCGGTTGACCCTCGGGGACCTGCGATGAGCTCGGAAAGATGTTGAAGGCTGGGTTCGGATCAGAAGGGTCGGATCCGAGCTCTTGTGTACCTGCAGACGGTCCTGAAACACCGGGGTTTATCCCGGCGGCGGACCCTCCGACGCTCTAGTCAGTCTCTGTGAGAGAGTAGCGATAACTAGGTATATTTAAGTGGTAAAAGATTCATTACCTCAAAAGGTGGGTGGGGGTCTAGTATTTATAGAGAATCCCAACCGGGTTTGGTTCCACTTGGGGGCCGGGTCTGGATCCGAAAGCCCGTGGGCCTGACGTGGCAGAAGGCCCAGGGGGTTTAGGGCGGACGTGGCAATACCAGGAGTGGTATAGGGCTGACGTGGCAACACCCTTGGCGGTATTTGGAGTTGACGTGGCTGATCGTGGGTCTCCTGTGCTTCGGGGGGGAATCAGAGGGCTTAGGCTGCGCCAGGTCATCCTTCTGCCCCGCCAGAGAGGGGGGATGGCCTGTGGGACTGTCCCGGATCGGACTCCGAGGGCTACTGAGGCTCGTCGGCACGAGGAGGCCAGTACTGTAAGGGAAAACACGAGGTTCGGCGCCGACCCTGAAGTGGTTCGGAGCCGAACCAGGTTGCTATCTTTACCTTTCTGAGTGGAAATTGTATTGGGCCCTGGTTGGACCTCAGGCCATTTTTACCCTGTCACACTACACATTCAAGCATACTCTAACAAGATCAACTTTCTCCTTGATTAATAAAACATGAACTTTAATATAACTCCACTTCCATAAAACTACTGACAATTACTACGAAACTACTAACAAGGATTATTAATAGCTTACTAACTTGAACTACATTACTAACATGAACAATTAATTTACCAATTAGCTTCCTAACCATTTACTAAGATTTATTTATAACTCTTCAAGCTACTAACTCAACTTCAAGCTTCATTCATGATCAACTTATAATTCTTTCAATTATACTGACATGAGTCAAGTCAACTTCAAGCTTCATTCATAATCAATGTTCCCATTTTAACTTTCTAACTTACTCACATAATCATTTCTACTTACTAATATAAACCTTTCTTACATGACATCTTACTAACTAACATGATCACTACTTACTAACATGACTAAAGCTTACTATTATGAGTAAGAGCTTACTAACAAAAGGCTAATTTTACTAACATCAACAATCTACTAGGAACAATCTACTACACAAGATTCTCATAAAAATCACAACTTTAATTTACATTCTACAATTAACAACCAAGCTACTACTCCAAGGACATAATTTTTATTTCATAATCAAGTATAAAAATTCCACCTTTACTCTTCTACTACCATTCATATGCATAAAAATGTAATCTTTATAATTAAAAGATGAAGAACACCCACCCTGCTTAAATTAAAACCTAGCTCCTTCTTCTTAATCCTTTTCTACTTCTTCTTTTATCTCAAGCTCCAATAGTTCTAGGAAATTGATAAGAAATTAATTAGAATAGAAAAATAGGATGAAGAAATTCCTCCTTAAGCCTTGGCCGAAATCCAAAGAAATGAGTGGGAGTGAGTAGAGGTGCTTGTTGGGAGATTAAACTTGAAGTAGAATGAAATTTGGAGTAGAAAATGAGAAGAAAAACTTAGGATTTTTGGTTCTTACTTGGTTTCTTTTTCTTTTTCTTTTTTTTGAATGAATAAATGAAGAAGAATTTCTTCTCATCTTCACTCTTTTATACAAATGAGTAAGAAATGAATGGCTAGGAATGGGAGATGTGGTCGGCTAAGAGACCAAAAGAAATGAGGGTGAGGTGGAGTGTAGGGTTTCTAGAGAGTTTCTTTTCCTTTTGTTTTGTTTGTTTTATCATGTTAACCCTAACCCCTTAACCTCCTAACCCTTAACCCTACTCATCATAACCCTCATGAGCAAACAATCCATACACTTCATTATTTTATTATTCAATTATACAACATACATTTAATTTAAGCAATCTATTGACCTACATTATAATTTATAATAGATGCATATAATAAAATCACAACACAATCTATATAAAATTTATAATATTGAATTTATAATTTGAATGTACAATTTCTATTATCTACTTCCATACAAAAATAATTATTTATTATTTTGGGATCTTACAGTTAGAGCATCTGTAGTTGTTGAAACTCAAATTTTCTATATTTGACTTTTAGAAATAGGAATTTTGAGTTGGGCTTGTAGTCGTTGAAACCCAAAATTTGAATGAACAGTGGATGATATTTTGTTTCTTGAATCTCAGCCAATAATCTCCTCAGATAAAAAATAAATAAAAAATGGCGTTCAAAACATTTTGTAAAAAAACAATTGTACGCATAGACGCACATAACATTTCCTATAGGCCCATTCCATCTCAGCCCGTGATAAAAAAATTCACATCAATCAAATTTACTCATATGCATAATATTCTTATAGGCCCTATTCCATAGAGATAAAAAACCAAAATGGGGGGGAAAACTTCATGGACACAAGATGTTCTTGCGTCCGTTTCCCTTTTAAAAATTTTTTTAAAAAAATGGGTTAGATGCAACAAGGACTTGCGTCCTTTCACAGTTTCTGCATTTTTTTATTTTGTCAGACACAAGATGAACTTGCGTCCGACACTGCTTTTAAAAAAGATGGAATGGACGCATGATCTTGCGTCCAACATTTTTTATAAAAAAAATAATTGATCCTATGCAAGATCATCTTGCGTCCGAGAATTCTTTTTAGAACGGATGCAAAGATGATCATTCGAAATCTATATTTGGGGAATTCCTATATCATCTCTCAAGTATAGATGGGTAATATTCCTATTTTTCCAAAATTTGGAAATATAGGGAACGACTATAGCAGCTCGTTCACAATATTTTCCAAATTTTGGAAATATAGAGAACGACTACATATGCTCTTATATCTAACCTAACCCCATCTTGATAACAAAAAGAACTCAAAAATGTGCGATAATTTCATATATACTTTAGTAGCTATACTTAGGATACCTTCATATATACTTTCATGTCCCAAGGAGCTACAATTTAATTTCAAAATTTTCAAATAGTTCGTGAAATTTGATAGGTTTTTTTTAGCTTTCAGTTGTGCTTTATGAATATTTTTCAGGCTGGAGTTGATATTGAAGAAGTTCATTTTCAGTGACAATAGAATTATTGCACTGACCTAAATAGATTTCAGTGACAATTGGCAACATCTCAGCAAGTATGTTCCTGACCTATATAGATTTCAATGGCAATTGACATCGTCTCAGTAAGTATGTTCCTGAGCGAGTATATTAATTCGTTTCGATTGTTTTTATTGGTTATATATATAAATTGCTTATATGGTCAGAGAGCAATTAACTACACGGTAGAATTCTGAATTTGTTAACATTTATATTTATATCATAGTTTGTTTGTCCTTAATTTTAGACATCAATAAGAGCATGATATAAGAGAATCTGAAATGAGGACAGTGCTTCCATGATTTAGTGTATATATTGTTGTAGACATCACCAGATTTGTAATTTAATATCTGACAGTGAGAAAGAAGGATTTGCATTGGATCCTTTAGCAATATTTTCGGGGCCAGTTTCTTAACAATTGGTAATTAAACTAATTAAAGTAGCAACAGGAGAAAAAGATGAAGATGAGAATGAGGAACCAAGAAAGGGGGGTCTTCCAGATTTATCATGAAGAAGATGATGAAGATCAGATTGAGGGGCCTCTTCCAGCTTCATCGATGCCCACCAAGGAAGGCTCGAGGCCCATTTCGATGATGGGTTTGAGCTCATCCGTCTTCTTCTTTACCGAGATCAGAGAAAACCCTAACGATTTCCTTCCAAACTCCCAAATTTCCGTTAAAAAATTATAGGACTAAATTTGCAAATGAATTTTGTGCGTTTTCAAAAACCCTAGATTTGATAATCCTAGCGAAAATCCATAAATTTGAGCTGACCTGCGTGGGAGACTGGTTGGGATGCAGCGTGGGTGGCGAGTGGCGAGTGGCGAGTGGCGTACGGCGATGGCGTCGACGACTGCAAGGCTAACGGCGGGCTGTGATAGAGTGGAGGTCGGTGGGATTTGAGCGAGGAAGTGTGAGCGGGGTTGAGGGGTTTGGGGGAGAGGAAGCAGTTTTTTTTTTCTTTCTATTTTCTTTTGTTAATTAAAAGATGTGATCTGCACATATTAAGATAGGTGTAAGAGCATCTGTAGTCGTTGGGACTCCAATTTTGGGTATTTGACATATAGGAAAGGAAATTTTGGATTCCAGTTGTAGTCGTTTGAACCCAAAATTTGGGTTTTAATATATAAAAAATTGACGAACGATGAATGATTTCCTGTCCATTAATTATTATTATTTTTAAATAAAAAACCAACAGACGACAAATCATTTCCCGTCTGAAATTTTTTTAAAAAAAATTAACTTCTAATTATTTCATAATTAATTCTGAATTTAATCCTAATTAAACCTTATTAAATTTTAAATAAATCTTAATTCGTAATTAAATTTCAATTAAAACATAATCTATACACAGAGAAATATTTAGAGGCTTAGTCTCGGATTTTTTCCACCCAAATTGGAAAGAAAGAACATGGGATGGTAGATGATCTATCGTCCGAGCTCGAATTTTTTATTTATTTAATTCGATTGGCGGGAAATGATGTTTCGGTTGATCGATTTTTTATTTAAAAAATTGGATCGAAAGGGAAATAAATCATTTCCCTTCCGATATATTTAAATAAAATAAAAATGTAGCGACGAAAGACCAAAGATAAATAAAATAAAAATGTAGAGACGACGATCAAAGATCATCTTTGATCTTTCGTCTAATTGAACGGACGAAAGATCATCTTTCGTCGGTTATTTTTTTTCCAAATTCCTATATATTCTTCAAAATATAGCAAACCACTGTTTACCCAAAACCCAAATTTTGGGTATATATAGCCAACGACTACAACACCCTTTTTCTATTTTTTCCCAAATTTTGGCATTTTAACCAACGACTACAGATGCTCTAAATTCCTACTTTTGCTTACCTTTCTCCATGAAAGCTCTACTCGGTGCATGACGGAAAAATATCTAAATAAGTAATAGATTGAAAAAGTACATTTATATTGAGTGGATCCTACATCTATACAAAACTTAAGATCTAGCGGCCCATGAAAGCTCTACTCGGTGCATGACGGTAAAATATCTAAATAAGTAATAGATTGAAAAAGTACATTTATACTGAGTGGATCCTACATCTATACAAACATTAATAGTGATAATGGTAAAAATTGCAATAAATCAGGGTCGTACGATTCCAGGACAGATCTCAAAGCTTCTACAGACAGATTAATCATAATGGGCATCTTTAACAGATCCGGGCCTTTGGCACGCTCACCTAACAAGACATGGGCCGTGTTCAAGCCCATTAAAAGGCAAGTCATTTCTACTCGAATAGTTATTGTATCATATTCGAGAATGTTTATTGAATCCCGCAAGTAGATCCAAATTGATTATCGTATATTGCTTATTGTTATCTATCGTTGGAATACTACGGATTTACACGAGCGAATCCAAGTAGTAGTCTTGACTTCGAGAATGTTAATTGAATCCCGCAAGTAGATCCAAATTGATTATCGTATATTGCTTATTGTTATCTATTGTTGGGATACTACGGATTTACACGAGCGAATCCAAGTAGTAGTCTTGACTTCGTGCCATCCTTGTCCCCAATGTATAGAGATCTTACATGCATACATATAGTTAGTTATTGAAAGTAGGAATATGGATTATTATTGTACTTCATGTAATGACATCTCACAACAATTGTAGATTGCATACTAGTATTGATGGCTTATATGATTGATGTTAGTGTGTTAGTTGTTTGTGATAAGATTATGGACATTATACATCTTAATAGTTTGGCCCACTTGGAGAGACACCCAGTCCATAAAGGTTGTAAGTCAAATTTCTTATCCCCAGACAAGAGAGTCTTATCTCTTAAAAGGGAGAATCAACAGGAGATAAGGAATTCATATCAATCTAACAGATTTATCTCAATCTCCTAAACTGTTTCTGAGGCCTATAAATACCCTCCCCCTCCTCTTCAGTCAGAAGGTAATCAATCTTTTCTCTCTCTGGTTCTGACTTAGAGCATCGGAGAGTTTGTCGCCGGGGCCATCCCCGGTGTTTCAGACTTTTTGCAGATCCATTGGCCGCCTCAGCAACTGTTGATTCAGATAATAGCGTTCAATCAACGATCCAGATCCAATCTCAGGAGTTCTAACTACTTTTCATGACAACGATCAAAGTTCAGATCTTTAGCAGTTCCCTTCAAATATAAACTCACTACCTGTTTGCTCCCACACCAAAATAAGCAGCAACAAATAGCTATATGTTTTATAATTTTTTCATATTAACCACATGCACCAAGACCCGTGCACTTGGTGCAGGACTGACTTCCACTAGTATGGAACCCCCCCCCGAAAAAACTCTTCCCATCAGTATTTAAATACTGGTCTATCTGATTTCTTGTCTTTTTTTCCATCAAAAATTTAAATAGTTAGCGAAATATGTATGTCTAGAGTAAATTTCACTAAACCCCTTGACGTCTTTTTTGGTACTGATATGGCTAAAAATAGCGAAATATGTATGTCTAGAGTAAATTTCACTAAACCCCTTGACGTCTTCGTATATGTGTGGATTAAGAATCTCAAATTTCATGAACTTTCGACTTAAGGTTGATTTGTTATTGAATTTTTAAGAGAACTAGGTTCAGCCTAGTGCAAATCGACTAGTCTGTGAAGATGGAAAATTCTGGAATTATTTGTTCAGAATTTGGGAAATTGACCAACTAGAAATTTGTAGTAGGGAGTCATAGCTTTCTAACCCAACTGGAATTTTGTAATTCCAGTTTGTAGGTTGAGAGTTATGATTTTTCAAAGACTAGGGCAGATCCAGTCTAGTCGAGACCCTGTTTGCGCACCTGATGGAATTTGTTGTTTTTGAGGACTTTAGTGATTGAATCTGAGAATGTGTTCAACTAAGAAGTTGTTGTAGACAGTCCCATCTTTCCATAGAATCCGGAATCGAGTAATTCCGATGAGCGAACAAATTTTTATGATGTTAGGAAGGTGCAGCAAGTGCATGAAGGAACGTACAAGCTGAGAGTGTATTGAGAGTGTATGAGGCTTTATTGGTGACAAGATGATCGAATTTGAGGAAATGTTCAACTGGAGAGTTGTAGACTAGGGTCTTAGCTTTCCAGAATGGGTTGTAGTGTAGGGTTTGGAGATTTCCGAATTTGAATGGGGATGGAGAAAGGAAGATGAAGTGAAGTTGAGAGTTGAATTTAGTAAGAGATTTTAGGAAGTAAGAGGAGAGTGATGAGGGTTGTATGAAACTTCGATTTGTGGTTATTGCTGTAGGTTGTAAGAGAGAGATGAAATGAAGTGAAGTGAAGTTAATGGGAAAATAGAGGTTTAAGAGCTGGACCCCATATCCAAATAATTGAGGCCACAGTTCGTAACTACGGCCTCTGTGGCCTCAATTAAATCACCTTTGAACTTGGACTTGAGAAATTTTAAACCCAGTCTTGGGAGTGTAGAGTTATAAGTTATGTACGTAGGCCGCAGTTCTCAACTGTGGTCCTGAAGTCGAATAGGCTACAGTTTGGTATTGCGACCTATGACGATTGATATATTTTGGGAATTAATTTCAAAAGTGGTTTATTTTGGAAATTAATTTCAAAGAGTGGAGTGGCCTAATTCGGGGGAAAACCTCAAAGTTCTCTCTCATTTTTATCTTCTGTTTAAACTTTTTTTTTCTTAATTTGTTTCTAACTTCTGTATCATGAGATCACCTGGTAAAGAAAAAATAAATTATTACATACAAATTTGTTTTAGCTTTTTTCCTAAAATTCTAAGACAAAAAATGCTAATTTCACAAATTTGGAACACTAACTGTGTATATGGGGGTGTTTGTTTTGAAAAATAGGGTGGAAAAACATATAAATTTGTATTTGTCCATTAGAAGAGTTTTTTTTGTATATTTATTTGAAAAGAAAAGTTATGGTCTATATCATACATTTGAAAAGTTGAGATAAGCGAAATAAGGTTCACTTAATTTTACTTATCCAATGTGTCACTTAGTATGGTGGATTTTTTCCTGAGTTGACCAATTTTTTGAAACTAATTCTGCAGATGACCTACTTTCTAAACTAATTTCTAGGGTGGACCAGTCCTCATAGACTGCAATTGGAAATTGCGGCCTATTCGAAGTCATGGCCTCTTCACAAATATGTTTTTTCGATACTGCAGAGCCTTAAGTTCATTTCATATTTGGGCTAGAGAGACTCCGGCATCAAAAAAGATATTTGTGAAGAGGCTGCAGTTGGAATAGGCCGTTGTTCCCAACTGTGGCCTATAAGGATTGGTCCACCTTAGAAAATAATATGGAAAGTAAGTCATCTTTAGAATTAGTTTTAAAAAGTGGGTAAACTTAGGAAAAAAGTCTAGTATGGTGTGTGAATTTATGTATATATAAGAGGGAGGGAGGGCCTCACATGATCACTCCCTTATATATATATGATGTGGCCAAAAACAGGGGTTCAATCGAGACCGTCCAAATGGGACACGAATCCTACAGCTCAGGGGCAAGATGGTAATTTCACACAACAAACAGACCCATCTCAACTGGGCACGGGTTCCAACCCGCTACCAACCCGATCCGACAAGATACAATCAAGGTCCCTGATTAGATCTAAATCAACGGCCATGATTCACAACTATCTTTTCACTGGGGATTAGGGATTAAATTCCTTAACTGATTATAGGGGATATACCTTATCAGATTACATGCCTTATCTGATTACGGGGAATATTCCTTATCTAATCACGGGGATTACATTCCTAAAACCAGTCCCTAAGACGCCTATAAATACCCCTCACCCATCTCCATTAAGAGGTAATCAATCTTTCTCTAGTTAAACGCTCTTTCATAATCAATTCTGGTTACTGACTTGAGCGTCGGAGGGTGCGTCGCCGGGAACAACCCCGGTGTCTCACACTTTTTGCAGGTGCACGGTGGGAGCAACGATCAGAGTTCGACGGAACAGGTATACAGGTTCTCCTATTCAGTTTCCCCAAGAACTCACAAATTCATCTGTTTGCCCCCACACCGAATTTAGCGGCAACAGATTGGCGCCGTCTGTGGGAAACTAACGAATAGGGACCTTTCCTCCTTCCGGCGAACAGGTTTTCTACTGCCATGCCGCCTCGCAAAGTCAGATCTAGGGGCTCCAACCGAGTGCCCAACCCCGACCAACAAGAAGTCCTTCCTGATCCCGCTCAGCAACAAGGGCAACTCCCTCCTACCATGGAAGAGCCGCTCCAGCGGAACCCTCCACATCCTGATCCAAAGGAGCCTAACCCCCAGAAACAGCCCCTTCACCAAGAGAACATCTCCATCCACACCGCCTCCAGTGCCTCCATGGCCTCCCATCATCCCCGAGCCTCTGGTCGTCACAATGCCCCTCCCAAACGTCCGGAAGATGATGACCTTCGCCGCCATCTGGATGAAAAGCGGGCTCGGGGGGAAGCCTCCCGCCAGCGTGAGTAATCCCCCCGACACCGAGAGCACAGGAGGTCCCCCGTCCGAAGAGGGAGAAAGGACTCCCCCGATCACTACCGAAGGAGGCACTCTCCAGCAGGCAGGCAGCAGCCTAGGAACAATGAGGCACCCATTACCCGGGCCGAGTTCCAACAATTCCAAGCGATGGTACAACAGGCCCTCAACCTCCGTCAGAACCCCAATGAGCAGAGGGTCCCATCCCCTCCTCCGGTCCGGAGCCCTCGCCAACGGTCCCCTTCTCCTCGACCCGCTCCTACCAATTCCAGACGCACCCCAAGTCCTCGTCGCTCTCGAAGCTACCATCGCCGCAGCCCTCGCTCCCCCTCTTACGAAGACGAGTCCCGGGGTTCGGCAGGTCACCATCGGAGAGATGACACCATGAACCGCCGTCTGAACGAGGTGGAAAAACTCTTGGGACAGATAAACCGAGAAGAAGAACTCAGGGGGAGGACCCTCCGTCCTAGCCGACCCCCGTTCTCTCGGACCATAGTGGATGCTCCTATTCCCTTCGGTTTCAAACCTCCCCAGTTCGAGAACTACACTGGGGAGACCGATCCAGTTGACCACATCGAAAGCTTTAAGACTTTGATGCTCCTCCATCAAGCTTCCGATGCCCTCCTCTGCAAAACATTCCCTGCAACTCTGAAAGGCCCAGCTCGAGAATGGTACTCTCGTCTTGCCCCGGCGTCGATATTCTCCTTCGAACAGTTCGAAACCCTGTTCATCACCCATTTCGTCAGCAGCCGAAGGGCCGAGAAGACCAGCATCTCCCTATTGCACCTCCGTCAGCAGAAGGGGGAGAAATTGAGGGACTACGTGAAGAGGTTCACAGCCGAGGCCAGAACCATCGCATCCCTCGACCAATCCGTCGCTACCGCGGCGTTCCAATCCAATATCCTTAATTCCAACCTCCGCTCCTCCCTCGCCAAGAAACCGCCACATGACTTTTCTGACCTCCTCCTCCGCACTGAAAAGTACATCCGAGCTGAAGAGGCCGAGG
This sequence comes from Hemerocallis citrina, assembly GCA_017893485.1. Classification (NCBI taxonomy): domain Eukaryota; kingdom Viridiplantae; phylum Streptophyta; class Magnoliopsida; order Asparagales; family Asphodelaceae; genus Hemerocallis; species Hemerocallis citrina. Next base: position 207,506,327 of record CM030363.1, on the reverse strand, counting down.
AACCACCCAACTGGGAAGCAACTGCCTCCGGGTCTAAGAGGAAGGGAACGGAAGAAGAAGGGGCGAAGAAATTCCAGAAGGATAATACTGGCCAGCGCCGACCTCCTAGATTTGAGAAGTTCACTCCCCTCACCACGAACATCTCTACCATTTTCATGGAAGTCGAAAAAGAAGGGGTCTTACCTCCTGCTCCGAAGATGAACACCCCTGCTAAGAGAAGAGATAGAGAAAAATGGTGCCGCTATCACCGGGACCATGGGCACGACACCAATGACTGCCGTGCGCTAAGAAACGAGATCGAGGCCCTTATCCAGAGGGGGCAGTTGGCAAAATTCGTAAGGAAGGACCAAGCCGAGCTTCCTCCCCAGCCCCGGGGGGCTAACAAACGTCCAGAGCGAGAAGAGACGCCAGAATTTGAGGAAGAACGAGTCCTCCACCTCATCCACGGGGGTCCAATGGGGGGCTCCTCGAACTCTTCTCGGAAAGCTTTTATTAGAGAAGTGAATTCTGTCCGAGCCACCCCTCCTCCCAAAGGCCTCGGAGTGCCCGTCACCTTTTCTGACGAAGATCTAGAGGGCGTCCGCACCCCTCATTGTGACGCACTCGTCATCAACCTTCACATGACCAATTTCAAAGTCGAAAGGATCTTAGTAGATAACGGTTCCTCCGTAAACATCCTATTCCTCGATGCTTTTAAGGGGCTGAAGCTCTCCCGAGACAGACTCAAGCCCGCCGGGTACACGCTCCATGGGTTCACGGGAGTGCCGGTGGCGATCGAAGGGGTGATTACCCTCGATGTCACAGCAGGCAAAACTCCTACTACCCGCACGGAGTCAATGGATTTCATGGTCGTAGATGTCCCAGCGGCCTACAACGTCATTTTGGGTCGGCCCGGCCTGGCTGCTCTTGAGGCCGTCCCTTCTGCTTATCATCTCAAAATGAAATTCCCCACTCGGGCTGGAGTGGGAGAAGTCAGGGGCAACCAGGAACAGGCCCGCAAGTGTTATATGACTTCCACCCTCGGACCCGTCCTCTCCTTAGAAACACTCGAGATCCCACAAGATGCTGCTCGGCCAACTTCCGAGCCTGTAGATGAGCTGGAGGAGGTACTCTTCTCGGAGCAGGAGCCGACCCGCAAGTTCTTTGTCAGCAAGACCCTTCCATCCGCACTATACGCGGATATTGTAAGATGCATCCGAGCCAACCAAGACCTCTTCGCATGGACAGCTGCAGACATGCCCGGTATCTCCGAAGAACTCTTGGTCCACCGCCTCAGTGTTGATCCGGGGTCCAAACCGGTCCAGCAGAAGAGGCGCAAGTTCGCTCCCGAGCGTCAGCTCGCTATCAAAGAAGAGGTGGACAAATTGCTGAAGGCCCGGTTCATACAGGAAGTAAATTATCCTGAGTGGCTGTCAAACGTGGTGATGGTGAAAAAGTCCAACGGTAAATGGAGAATCTGTATTGATTTCACTGACCTCAACAAGGCCTGCCCTAAAGACCCCTTCCCTCTGCCGAGCATCGACACTCTGATTGACGCAACCTCGGGACATGAGCTCCTCAGCTTCATGGACGCTTTCTCGGGTTACAATCAGATAAGGATGTTCCCGCCGGATATTCCGAAGACATCTTTTGTGACCGACCAAGGGCTCTACTGCTACAGAGTCATGCCGTTCGGCCTAAAGAATGCAGGGGCAACATACCAGCGCCTCGTCAACAAGGTATTCCAGGCCCAGATTGGCCAAAACATGGAAGTGTATGTGGATGACATGCTTGTGAAAAGCATCCGAGGCAGTGATCACGTGGCCGACCTCCAAGAAGCATTCGATGTTTTGAGAAAGCACAATATGAGACTCAACCCAAACAAGTGTGCGTTCGGCGTCTCATCGGGCAAGTTCCTCGGCTTTATGGTTAGCCAACGAGGAATAGAGGCGAATCCGGAGAAGATCAGGGCCATACTGGACATGGCCCCGCCTAGAAACATCAAAGAAGTTCAAAGGTTGACTGGTCGCCTAGCCGCCATAGGGCGCTTTCTGTCGAAGTCCGGGGAGAAGTGCCTCCCGTTCTTCAAAGCCCTCAGGGGGGGCAAAGGGATTCGAGTGGGGGCAGCAACAACAAGATTCCTTCGACCAGTTAAAGGCTTACCTCGTCAATCCACCTCTCCTCAGCAAGCCCATACCAGGCGAACCACTCTACCTCTACTTGGCAGCCTCGGAACAGACGCTAAGTGCGGTCTTAGTCAGGGAAGAAGAACTCAGAAGCCCATTTACTACGTCAGCAAAGTGCTCCGGGACGCCGAGCTCCGGTACTCGAAAATTGAGAAGATAGCCTACGCCCTGATAATGGCTGCCAGAAAGCTTCGGCCATACTTCCAGTCTCATTCGATGGTCGTTCTTACCGACCAGCCGTTGAAACAGATCCTTCACAAGCCAGAGACTTCCGGCCGCCTCATGAAGTGGTCGATCGAGCTGAGCCAACATGATATTACTTATCAGCCTCGATCCGCAATCAAGGCGCAGGCGCTGGCCGAATTCATAGTAGAAACAACTATCCCCGACTATGAGCGGACAACGAAGGGACCGCCTATCTGGTCGGTATATGTCGATGGATCCTCTTGCAACGAGGGGAGCGGGGCTGGAGTCATCCTTGCGGGCCCAGACGACTTTGTCCTTCAATATTCCCTCCGGATAAACTTTAAAGCCTCGAATAACGAAGCCGAATACGAGGCGCTCATAGCCGGCCTCGGGATGGCCCGAAACGCAGGGGCGCGACGCCTGCAGATCTTCAGCGACTCTCAGTTGGTCGTCAACCAGGTCCTCGGCGAATATGAAGCCCGCGATGACAGAATGGTAAAGTACTTGGCTAAAGTGAAGAGCCTCATGGCGCTCTTCGAGGAGGCCCTCATCCGAAGAATCCCCAGAGAGGAAAATGCCCAGGCCGACGCCCTGTCCAAATTAGCTTCCTCATCCCTGCAAGGCCTCGAACAAACTGTTCTGATAGAAGTCCTCCTCAAGCCAAGCATAGAGGACGAGGCTTTCAACTCCGTCGTAACACTGCCATTCCCCCTCGAAGATAATTGGATGAAGCCCCTCGTCGAGTTTTTAAGAGACGGACTCCTCCCAAGGGATCCGAAGGAAGCCCGAAAGATAAGGACCCGAGCCGAGCGTTACATACTGGTCGAAGGCATTCTGTATAAGCGCTCCTTCACACAGGTGGATGGTCGACCCTACCTAAGATGCCTCTCCCCCGGACAAGCCGATTACGCCCTGCAAGAGCTCCATGAGGGCATCGGCGGAGCCCACTCCGGCTCCAGAGCCTTGGCACGCAAAGTGTTAAACTACGGGTATTACTGGCCCACTCTCCTACGGGACGCCGAACGACACGTTCGGCAATGCACCTCCTGCCAGAAGTATTCCGACATCCGACGCCTTCTACAAGCACCACTCTCCTCCCTATCGAGTCTGATCCCCTTTGCAATGTGGGGGATGGATTTACTTGGGCCATTTCCACCGGCCCCCGGACAATTGAAGTTCCTAGTCGTGGCAGTCGACTATTTCTCGAAATGGATAGAGGCCGAGCCCCTGGCTACAATTACCGAGCATAGAGTCGTCCAATTCTTCTGGAAAAATGTAATCTGCCGGTTCGGTGTTCCCCGAGTCGTAGTTACAGATAACGGCACGCAGTTCGCTGGAGCTGCCTTCCGAGCCTTATGTGAAGACCTAGCCATACAGCACCGCTTCTCCTCCGTCTCTCATCCCCAGTCAAATGGCCAAGCGGAGAATGCCAACCGACAGATACTCTCCGGCATCAAGAAGAGACTCGACAAGTGCTCCAAGGGATTGTGGGTCGATCAACCGCCCAATGTGTTGTGGAACTACCGAACCACGAAGCGGACCCCGACAGGCGAGAGTCCGTTCAATCTCACCTATGGGTCCGAGGCCCTCATCCCACTAGAAGTTGGAATACCCTCTCCTAGCCTGGTAGCCTTTGAAGAAGAACAGAATGCCAGGGAGCTCAGAACGAGCCTGGACTTGATAGACGAAATCCGGGAAAGGGCAGCCATACGGTAGCAAAGTTATCGAAGAAGAATCGAACTCGCCTACAACAAACGGGTCCGCCCAACCGACCTGAAAGAAGGGGATCTGGTCCTCCGAAAACTGGCCATTTCGTTCCCCGGACAGAAGAGCAAACTGGCCCCAAATTGGGAGGGACCGTACAAAGTATCCAAAGTGATCCGCCCCGGTGCATACAAGCTAGAAGACCTTGAGGGTAGAGAAATTCCCAGGACTTGGAACGCCGACCATCTTTTGAAATACCAAGAGAAGGCAACCCCGCCTATCTAAGTAACTCGAGATGTCGGGCCACCACTCCTGCTACTAGTAATTTTTCCTTTGTTCTTTTTTCATTGTAATAACGGTTAGCAACTTTAGAAGCAGCCGACCATTAGATATTAATAAATAAAGTTTTTTACATTATCGCGTACTTCCGCCTCTAATTCCCTCACCACACAATGGTTCGGAGTCCAGCACTCGGCTCGACTCTTCCTACTCGGCTCGTCTTCAGACGGGCCGGGGGCAGATTGCCGTTCGAAATTGCTCCTGCAGCCGTTGAATGGATCGGAGTCCAACACTTGGCTCGATTTTGCTTCGCAAGTCCGCTCCTAAGCGGACTAGAAGTAACTCGCCATTCGAAACTGCTCCTGCATCTCTTAAACTAATCACACAATGGTTCGGAGTCCAGCACTCGGCTCGACTCTTCCTACTCGGCTCGTCTTCAGACGGGCCGGGGGCAGATCGCCGTTCGAAATTGCTCCTGCAGCCGTTGAATGGATCGGAGTCCAACACTTGGCTCGATTTTGCTTCGCAAGTCCGCTCCTAAGCGGACTAGAAGTAGCTCGCCATTCGAAACTGCTCCTGCATCTCTTAAACTAATCACACAATGGTTCGGAGTCCAGCACTCGGCTCGACTCTTCCTACTCGGCTCGTCTTCAGACGGGCCGGGGGCAGATCGCCGTTCGAAATTGCTCCTGCAGCCGTTGAATGGATCGGAGTCCAACACTTGGCTCGATTTTGCTTCGCAAGTCCGCTCCTAAGCGGACTAGAAGTAGCTCGCCGTTCGAAACTGCTCCTGCATCTCTTAAAATAACTTTACGATGGTTGGGAATTCGTCTCGACCATAAGTTGTGCCGAACTAACGAGGTACCGACCCTCGTTTTTGGCAAAAAATCATCCCGAAGGCAACTCACCGTTAGATCCTCTCAAATTGTGTGCCAGAGCGTGATGAGTGGATCCAGTTGTGCCACGTGCCCGCAAAACGACAAGATAACGTTTTCTTGGAACTTGGGCCTGCCTCTGGATTCGTGCCACCATCCAACGGCTATGGACACCCCACGTCGATCGGCACCAAGAGCCGAGCAACAGAGTCAGAGCAACACAATGGTTGGGAATTCGTCTCAATCATAAATTGTGCCGAACTAACGAGGTACCGACCCTCGTTTTTGGCAAAAAATCATCCCGAAGGCAACTCGCCGTTAGATCCTCTCAAATTGTGTGCCAGAGCGTGATGAGTGGATCCAGTTGTGCCACGTGCCCACAAAACGACAAGATAACGTTTTCTTGGGACTTGGGCCTGCCTCTGGATCCGTGCCACCATTCAACGGCTATGAACACCCCACGTCGATCGGCACCAAAAGCCGAGCAACGGAATCAGAGCTGCGACAAAAGACTCGATAAACAGCCAGTAGAGGACACTTCGGATAAATCAACCCCAATTTTATTAATAACTTGGACGAGATTACAAAAAGATTACAACAACGAGTTTAGCGAAAATATCAGAAGGCATGACCCGCTCAATTCCTCCGAGGTAGGGGGACACTCCGGTTCAACGACACTTTGGGTCGGCGCCTCTTGGCCTCCGAGCTCGTCTCCAAGCCGACGAACCGGGACGCCCCCTCACCGCTGATCCTCACAGTTGCCCCGACCGAAGCACCGCTTGAAGACACCGCCACACCGCTTTGTGCGTCGGCGGCTGACCTACCTATGATAGGAGTCCGGGTCGCCGCTTGGTAGAACGTGATCCCTCGCTCAATCTCTTCGCGAGTACACGAGGTGCTCTGGACGTTAGCCCTCACCGGCTGAGGCTTGAGCCGAGCAACCTCCTCCTCCAGTTCGACGATCCGGTCCTTCAGCGCCTCGTCCCTCACGACAATTTTGAATCGAGGAAGCTTCGCCGAACCGGGGTACTCGGCGCTGTCGGATATGACACGGCGCAGATGGGTCACCTCGATACTCTTGTCGACTGTCACCCTTTGCAAATGCTCGACCTTCTTCACGAGCTCATCTCGTTCGGCCAAAACCGAAGCCAATTCTTCCTCCTTATCGAATAGCTCGGCTTCGGCTATCCGCAAGTGGTACATTTCGGCCAACAGCTCTCCGTTCTTCTTCTCCACATCGTACAGTGTCCTCCTCGTCAGTTCTATCTCGCCCTCGAGGCGTTCCACGAGAGATAAATGAAACAGATCTACTTGCCGCCGAGCCATCGCCGTGACGGGGGCCTATCCTACGACCGAACCAAACACTTAGACAAAATTTCAAGGACAAAACGTTCTTTCATTCATCAAGAAGCGGTGGCCAGTCCGCAAAAGGCGTTACAAAGTTCGGAAGAGAAAGCAAAACAAAAACTACAAAAAGTTTAACGAAAGAATCAAGGGTCCACCTGCGTCTCCGCTCCGACCCCGGACGCATCGACGGACGGCCCCTCGATCTCTCCCTTAGCCGGTTCGTCCTCTCCCCCCCCGTCTTCGCCTTCGGCCTCGTCCTCATCATCTCCCTCCTCATCGTCTACGGGCGACTCGGGCCACAGTCGATAGCCAACTCGCTCGAAGCCGGGGACGCGAGCCTGAACGTGGTCCAGGGCCGTCTGATAGGATTGCTCCATGTTCTCAGCCATATGTTTCTTCGCCTCAGCCATATGTTTCTTCGCCTCAGCCTCGACCTCGGCTTCAACCTCTGCCCTGATCCTCGCGGCCTGCGCTTCCCTCTCCGCCTTCTCGTCGGCCAAGGACTTCACCGCCGCAGCAAGCTCTTCGGCGGCCTTGGCGGCTTTGGCGGACTCCGCTGCAAGGCTCTCCTTTGCTTTCTTCAGGTCGGCAGTAAGGTCGGCCACCCGAACGTCCAGGGCCTCGGCTCGCCTCTGCTCGGCCTCGAGATCCTTGACCGCCCTGACCTTCGCCAGCCTGTCTTTCTCGCTGGCGGACTTCAGCTCATTCTCCTGCTCGGCGAACGCCTCGATGAGATGGCCGAAGTGAACGGTGGCCTACGAAGACAACGATAAGTACGAAGTACAAACCGAGTAACAAACTTGAAGAAATTTGCGAACACTTACCGAAACAAGCCCCCGGGCGACTTCATAAGTGTCGTCGCCGACCCTTCCTGCTTTCAGCGCGGCCTTATCCTTCGGGGTCGCCAAGTGCTTGACGACCTGCATTGACATCTGCGAGTTGCCGAGGAAACCATCATGATTCTTCACCCGCCAGTTTGGCACAAACAACTGCTTGTGCTGCTCGGTCAGGATTTCCTCGGCGTCCTTAGTCAACGGGGGAAACTCGAGCGCCAGCGCCGCATTGACATCAAAGACACCCTCGTTCGCAGACGGGGCGACAGGGGCCGAGGTCCCCTCCACCACTACAACCTCCGAAGGCACCTCGGTAGCCGGGGGAGGCAGAGTAACGTTAGTAGCGACCGCGGGCTGCGCACCCGAAGACGCACCCTCGGCCGCCCTCTTCCTTTTTTTGGTCCCGGTCAGCTTGGACCTATCGGCCATCATAGCTTTAAAGTCAATCTTCATCGACTCTGCATCAACAAAAAAAGAAAACGAATCAAGACAGACGAATTGAAGACTTAGAAAAAAAAATGAATGAGATGTCAAGAGCGTACTCGGGTCGATGGGGCTTAGTCCGGACCCGAACAACACCTCTTCGGTCAACTCCCTCCAACTCAGTACCGGAAGGGCCGTGATCCTCCTCGCTACATCCTCCTCGGCCTCAGATAGTGCGGGGTCGCTTCGCGCAAATTTTGGCACCTCCACCTTCCACCGGGACGGAATATGCCGAATCACTTCACCCCTTATGATAAAATACTTCTCCCTCCAACCCTTAAGTGAGTCGGGATTCTCTACAATCTTAACGCCTCTCCTCGGCCCCAAGTAGTACCGGTACTCCGTCTGGTGTTGCCTGTTTATCCGATACAGGCCCCGGAAAACTGATAAGTCCGGCGCTACCTCGGCTCGGTGGCACTGAAGCAAAAATGCGTTCACATGACGCCAAGTGTTCGGACTGAATTGAGTGGGGGCGAGACAATACCAGCCGAGGATCTGGAGTATGAAAGGGTGCAGCGGAAAACGCAGTCCCGCGTTTAAGGAGTCGACGTCAAACATGCACATGTCCGACGACGGCAACTTAGAGTTTGCTCGCATCCCGGGGCCAGCGACCATCAGCTTGTACTCGGACGGGATAGCGAAGGCCTTCCTGATCCGGAGAAGATCCTTCTCAGACAACGACGAAGTGAGCTCGTCGGCTTCGGAGTGAAGGAACGGGCTAGGCTCCTCGACGATCTTCGACTTTCCGTAGATCGCTTTCTCCAGAAGATTGCCCTCGTACTGCCTGACACCCGAATGCCCGGACAGGACCGAAGGATATTGTCCCATCTCGGGGGCTCGCTTCGGGTTCTCCACAATCACCCCCACTATGGGGGGCGAAGTCTCCCCCGTCCTCCTCTTCTTCCCGACCCTCGACTCGGTAACCAACGGTTCGGCCATTTGTTTCCCCTTTCTTCGAGCTTCCGCCCTACTCCTCTCCCCGGCGCTGTCATCGCCCGAGGACGAGGTACCACTCCCCGAGCTAACCCTTGACATCTCATGAAAAAGCAAAGGCAAAAGCAAACTAACCTTTGAAGTGACGTTCACGGTCGGAAAATGCTCGCCGGAAATCACCTGGCCCACGCGACAGCTAACGTCGACACCGTGGAGCAAGAGCGCCGCTAGCAGAAGACTTAGAGAACAAAAGTAAAATCGTGGAGTGAAAAGTGAGAAATGAGCTCAGGGGTGAAGAAATGGTAACTTATAACCCCAAGTGGTAACGGGCCTCCTTGGGAATCCCAAAGGCCCACTAAGAAGCCAAAACGCCCAGCGAGAAGAGGGCGACGGTACGAGAGATGACGGAACCCTCAAAAACACAAGCAGCGACTCGGGGACCGGTCTAACGAGCCGAGCTATCGAACGAAAGGCTCAGTAACCGAGCTACCGAGTTGACCCAAAAACACTCAACTCGTTCCCCGGGAAACGGCGCGGAGGAATGCAAACCGAGGTGACGAGATACCGACCCTCGTTTTTGGCAAAAAATCCTCCCGAGGCAAAGTCGCCGTCGGATCTCTCCGAAATTCGCGTCAAAATTTGATGGACGGTTCAGATTGCGCCACGCCCACAAAACGACAAGATAGCGTTTTTTCGTGATCTGAACCCCATCCTCGTGATGCGTGCCAAGATGAACGGCCCAGATCCGTACACGCAGACCTTCCGAACTGCCTGCCATCGGCTTGGTCGGCCGAGCTACCGAACAGCTCACCCGAGCAATCGAGGTACTTAACACGGAGTGACGGAACCCTCAAAAACACAAGCAGCGACTCGGGGACCGGTCTAACGAGCCGAGCTATCGAACGAAAGGCTCAGTAACCGAGCTACCGAGTTGACCCAAAAACACTCAACTCGTTCCCCGGGAAACGGCGCGGAGGAATGCGAACCGAGGTACCGACCCTTCGAACCAAGTCGCCGACCCCTCGAGCCGCGGCACTACATCTCCGAGCCGGGACGCTGGGGTACCGACCCTCGTTTTTGGCAAAAAAATGCTCCGACCCTTATGAGCCGTTAGATCTTGTAGAAAAGCGCGCTCGTCATGATGGACGACCCAGATCTTGCCACGTCCACAAAACGACAAGATAGCATTTTATGGGGATCCACGCTGGAGATGGACGGCCTAGATGATGCCACGTACCTCGGATTCTCCGAACCGAGGTACCGACCCTTCAAACCAAGTCGCCGACCCCTCGAGCCGCGGCACTACATCTCCGAGCCGGGACGCTGGGGTACCGACCCTCGTTTTTGGCAAAAAAACGCTCCGACCCTTATGAGCCGTTAGATCTTGTAGAAAAGCGCGCTCGTCATGATGGACGACCCAGATCTTGCCACGTCCACAAAACGACAAGATAGCGTTTTATGGGGATCCACGCCGGAGATGGACGGCCTAGATGATGCCACGTATCTCGGATTCTCCGAACCGAGGCACCGACCCTTCAAGCCGAGTCGCCGACCCCTTGAGCCGCGGCGCCATGCCTCCGAGACGAGGTGACGGAGTGCCGACCCTCGTTTTTGGGAAAAAATCCTTCCGAGGAACAAGGATCGTCTGATCGTTCCGAAACTCGCGCTCCGCCCTGATCGAAGGCCCAGATGACGCCACGCCATAAATAGGTATTAAAAATTGATTTTTATTTATTTAAATCGTTTTACTTATTTAAAAAATTGCAAAAAATCGCTAAAAATTCGGGAAAATTAGCTAAAAATTCCAGGAAATAATTAAAAATTCGGGGGATATTTCTAAGCCACCGAACGAGCAATTATCGCCTAGAATATACGGTTAAAACCCCCGAACAATTAGCCAATACATCGCAAAGTTAAATAAATAATCCGGAAAAATAGATAAAAACTCGATACAGTTTTGGAGCATCGTAGGGCATCAAAAAGGAGGAACTAACCTACCCCCGCGCTCCAGGATTCAAAAATCACCCATTCAGACTACGATACAGCTCCACTGACCACTAAGTTAGTCAAACTACTCCTCAAAGACTGATCAACCTCAGCCTTTAGGAGTGGGGGGCTCGTGATGTGGCCAAAAACAGGGGTTCAATCGAGACCGTCCAAATGGGACACGAATCCTACAGCTCAGGGGCAAGATGGTAATTTCACACAACAAACAGACCCATCTCAACTGGGCACGGGTTCCAACCCGCTACCAACCCGATCCGACAAGATACAATCAAGGTCCCTGATTAGATCTAAATCAACGGCCATGATTCACAACTATCTTTTCACTGGGGATTAGGGATTAAATTCCTTAACTGATTATGGGGGATATACCTTATCAGATTACATGCCTTATCTGATTACGGGGAATATTCCTTATCTAATCACGGGGATTACATTCCTAAAACCAGTCCCTAAGACGCCTATAAATACCCCTCACCCATCTCCATTAAGAGGTAATCAATCTTTCTCTAGTTAAACGCTCTTTCATAATCAATTCTGGTTACTGACTTGAGCGTCGGAGGGTGCGTCGCCGGGAACAACCCCGGTGTCTCGCACTTTTTGCAGGTGCACGGTGGGAGCAACGATCAGAGTTCGACGGAACAGGTATACAGGTTCTCCTATATATATATATATATATATATATATAGAGAGAGAGAGAGAGAGAGAGAGAGAGAGAGAGAGAGAGTAAGCTTGAAACGTTCAGCTGGATTTGATTGTTTTTTAGCAGGGCCATACTCGATTCCTCTTGCTTTCATGTTACAACAACCATATCCTTATGATTGGATATTGGATATTGGATACGGAAATTTATTCTCATCAACTAGCCTTATGATTACTTTTTAGACACTTTAAAACCCTTAACCTCACCTTTAAAACTGTTTTGAAAACCCGTTCTATTTTTAACTGCTAATTGGAAGTGAACACAATAAAAATGTAAACTGTAAACAGAACAGCAAATAAATCGAAATTAGCACATTTTCATTAAGAAAAAGTATATTTTAAATACACATAAGAGACCAAGTAAATTACAACCGAGATATTTATGTCTAGAATAGTTTCTTGTAAAAACTGAGGTTGACGAAATATTTTTGATAATGACGGATTTGAAGTGTAAAAAAAAACTTAAAAAAGGCTGACAGAAAATTTTTCGTACAACAATGGGCCTTATAAAAGTATCCCCTAAACATAAAAAGTACGATATCTAAAACTAAGTTGATTCCTATGATAGCATGAAAGTGAAAAGATGAAATAGAAACACACCTATAGAGCTTTGTAGCAATGAGTAAGCTTCGAGTTCCTGTCAATTTCATGTAAAATCTGTTTGAGTTGGCAAACAAATCAAGAGATTCTTTCAATCTTTCTCCTTCCACCTCAGTTTTTCCCATTCGCTTACTTCCAACTAAATCCACAAGCCACATGTGGCTCTTGCTCCTTTGCATGTTCATCATGTATTCTCACCTTTTACGGTCACTCTCACCAAGCTGTGAAAGAAGAAATAATATAATGACCTAATGTTGGTTTTGGAGAGCCTAAAACTATTTTGTAACTCTAAAAGCATTTTTTAGATAAAATTGGTGTTAGAAAAATTGACTAAAAGTTATTTTTAGGTCCTCCGGTAGTCAAAAATATTTTCATGACAACACTTTTTATGACAGTTATGCGAGACGACAAATAAACCATATCTATTTTTCAATTCAGATATCAATTACTTAAGAGAGGAACCCAGTCTTCGGAATTGGCTTAAGTAACGAAAAAAGTACCGAAAAAATATACTTCTACAACAATATTACCAGTGAGACTTGGTCAAATCCAACCAATCTGTTATTTTTCCCCATTTGGAGTGTCTCCCAAATATCCTCCATGCTAAAGGTTTGAGCCTGCACAAGACCAGGTACATCCTGAGTTCCATCTGCTACTGGCTTTACTTCCAACCTACAACAACAATTAGATGTTATTGAATATATGACCAAGTTTTAACAAAACTCGACTAAATTTTAACAACAAAAGAAAAAATATACAATTACTTCTTTGAATGCTGTTCAGAATTCTCGATGAGAAGGTATCTGATCTTCTCATTGTAAACCTCCAAAAGCTATAATAGTTTGATGGACCATTTGTAAGCTTCATTTGGCAGCTACTGAATTTCACAGACTACTTATTTAAACAAAGCAGATGTTTACGAAAAAAATAAGAGAAATATTTGTTGTCTTATTGTGAGTATTTACTGTTGAATGTCTCTGTCACTATTCATATAAAGCTATAATAGTTTGATGGACCATTTGTAAGCTTCATTTGGTAGCTACTAAATTTCACAGGCTACTTATTTAAACAATGCAGATGTTTACTAAAAAAATAAGAGAGATATCTGCTTTCTTATTGTGAGTGTTTACTGTTGAATGTCTATGTCACTACACCAACACATTGTAGTAGCTAGTAGTGATGGTTGAGCAATTTAGATTTACATTCTAGTATGCAGGCTCTATTTTAAAAGATTTTTCACTATAAACATGTGCCTGGTAGGAGTCAAACCTCAGGTATGAAGCCCGAACACCTCAATTTGGTAACGATGCTATGTCAGACACAAATCTGACATGACACTAGATATTTTAGGATAGTTCTTCAAATTCTCCCCTTGTCTGTGTGTGGGTTACCGTGTCCGTGCTAATACCGTATTTATATTCATATCCTAACATATACCGATCATATTATATTAAACACATTTATACATTAATAATTTAATTGAAGAAATAGAGAACTCTCTAGTTGAAACATACATAATGTAAAATACTGTAAGGAGAAGGATTTAACAAGCACGCATCTTGTAAGTTACACACGAGTAAAGTAACCTTTATAAGAATGAGAAAACACTAAATAACACAAGTGTCTATACCAATACACATAAATGCAACCGAATAATATGGCTCTGTGTTGCAGATCAGCTAGTTAATTCAGCATATGATGTCACCATGTGGATCTAAACATGCAGCTAATTAAGGGATTATACCTATAAATTGATATATATTGATGGTAAAAAGATATCAGACTTAGGTAACCCAAAAAACTGTCTTGAGGTAGGCAAAACTAAGAAATTGCAACCCTCTAATAACATAAACTTTGAGTTTGTACCAAAACTACGTTTGGGTAAAAAACATGATCAAACCTGAATTATCAGAGCAAACAAGTGACAACTTCGAATCGTGAGACTGATCGAATTCAACCACCGAAGTAGATACCTTCAACATCTCTTCTGAACTTAAACTCTGGCAGCATTTTCAAAAACTCCTTATATTTCCTTTCAGTTCAATTATCTCTGTGCAAAAGGTTTTCTTTTCAATCATTCCTGAGTAAACTTCTTCATCAATGCCTCGTATTCCGCTTACACTCTTGAATGCACTTGTTGCTCAACTCCTCACAGATTTGCAGATTCAAAAGTCTGGTCTGGGCATTTCTTCAGTAAGCTGTAGTACCTAGTCACAAAAATAAAACATTAAAAAATTAAAAATAAACATATAGCTACAAGAATTCAAGGAAAAATAGTAGGATAATACACATACAAAGAAGCTGAAGGGCAGAAGAAAGATCGCTATCAAAGAAGGAAACCATCGGCTCACTTTAGAGTGCAGGAGATGGTATGATACAGCCATCTTTGAATTCCTAAAAAAATTTAAAAAATACCCCGTTTCTCAAATTTTGATTTCATCAAGAAAATATAGATATAGAGAGAGAGAAAGAGAGAGTTTGATCACCTGAATGTTGCCTTGTTCATCATCCATCTCTTCTGAATTGACCGAGTCCTCATCTTGACCAGAAAGGAAAACTCCAACCGAGAAAAATGTAATAATCAACAAAAAAAAAAAAACATCAATAAAATCAAACAGAGTACACATTAATTCAACTAAAGAACGAATCTATACCAATTTCTTGACATGATCCATTCTCGGGCAAGATCTCTCCATCTTCTGATTCACAACAAACAAACAAGAAACATCAAGTTCCGCGCTTTATGATACAATTAGAATCAGAAAAGAAAACCCATTTCAAAACAATCAACAAAGAAAAGAAGAAATTTCGAGTCTAAAAGATTGATAGAAAGATGAAGAGAGATATATACCTGGGGTTAAAATTCTTGGGTGATCTCTTCAAGGGCCGATAGCTCTTTGGCTTCCTCACCCATGGTTTGTTCTTGCATCAATCTCTTGAATTTTACTTTTAGGGGTGTGAGGGTTTTATTTTTATTTTTATAAGGATTGAAGAGATTGATCAAGAACGAGAGAGAGAGAGAGTGAGAGGGGAGAGAGAGGGGGAGCTACAACGGTCATATATGGGATTTTATTGGGGAATATGAGGCTGTTGGAATTTTAAATTTGGAGTCAGAGTTAGCGTTTTGATTTGTGACCGGATCCAACAAATCATTTTGGATCGAATATATTGATGGGTTTTTAGAATTTACTGCCATTTTGATCGGATTGGATTTATTGAAGTTGAAATTAGTTTCATGGGTTTTTAAGTTGTTGACATTTTGATTTTGGAGTGCATTTTTTGGTTCTTAAGATTAATTGGTTCTGTTGAGTATACGGATGGGGTTTGGAATTTCTGAACATTTTGTAGTGCATAACTGACTTTTAGGATTGAATGGGGTTTACTGATGATGAGGAACAGTAAAGCAAATTTGTGAAAAAAAAAGTTTAGACATTTACTGATGACAAGAAAAACATCATGCATGACCATCAGAATCAAATGTAAGCATAGAAAAGAGGTTTTATGTATGGAGATTTTGTAGCATTGATTTTGTGGATTTTTTTTTTTGTGTTGATGGTGTTGGATTGGGTATCTGCACATGGGGAAGCTGTGCTGGTTGGTGGTGCCCTGTGCTTTGACTGCTTTGGATCATTGGTCGCCGGGAGTGAAGGTACTGATTGATAGTAAACCTTCTGCAGATGATATTATGTGCTATCGATATCATTGATTGTGGTAATGAGGAATGTTATGACAGGAGTGATGTTAATCTGATTATGCATGAGAATGAAATATTGAGACGCTTCCACTTGATTATAATACGTTGTTATGTTGTAGGGATTGATAAAACTGACCAACAAACCTGATCAGAATTGTAGGTGTTTGTACTGTACCGACGATATGTATGTATATCCAACCCCGAGACTGTTAACAAACCCATAAAGTGAAATGCAGAAAACACTCTTGCTTCATGAAGGGTCTGCAAGTAGTGCTGAAAGTAAAATGCCATATGTTAGGACTTAGATATGCTTTTCGTATTAGATGTTTCTATATTTTTTTGGCCCCCATAAACACACCAACATGAAGGGGATCAACTGGCATATTGGATCAAATTATCTAGACATATATAACAGAGGTTTTATGTGGACTTCCATAGAAGAATCTATGTACATCCCTTTGTTAGAAATGTCTTTGCACCACTTAATTGTTTTCCTTTTTTACATTTGACTTCTAATCTCCCTACAAAAAATGTTGTCTACAAGGATGTATTGATGAAATGTCATGGAACTTCAAATTAAATGGTAAAATAATACGACTGTCTATTGAATTTGTTAGTAAGGCTATTCT
The DNA here is from genome assembly GCA_017893485.1 of Hemerocallis citrina. NCBI lineage: Eukaryota > Viridiplantae > Streptophyta > Magnoliopsida > Asparagales > Asphodelaceae > Hemerocallis > Hemerocallis citrina. The sequence continues at coordinate 207,489,893 of CM030363.1, read as the reverse complement.
TGCATCATCTTAAATAATTAACATCGATCTATGATTTTGATATCGCATGCATATATAGAGCAATGCTCACGGTCATCTCTTCATTGTAAATTTTTCTCCTTTATTTTCAGAATATAAATTTTTGATATAGACGGTTCAATAATTTATTGTATCTTTTCTTATGAGCATTTTATTTAATTTTACACTTCAGCTTTCCTGGAACCCTGAGCTCCAACTTCATAGTTTGGATGCGCGTCTTCAGAAGCCCAAGAACTATAGCCAAGATTTTTGGCACAATCATTTGTGTTGGAGGTGCAATTGCTATGACATTGTTCAAAGGCCAAAAACTCATTACTGTTGTTCACATTGTTTGTAACACCCTGAATTCCAAATACAACTGAATTCGAGATTTCCACAGGATCTTTTTGTCTCATTCGGTACAATTTTACAAGGAATTGAAACTTTTCACTTTACATCAGAGTTACATGAGATTTTACACTTTGCATTTTACAACGGAAGCAAATACATCAATAATTTACAAATAATGACAGCGGAAGCAATTACAACATTATACAAAAGATGTAGCAATAAATAATCTTTGAGCATCGGTTCTCCTCTAACCTTTATCAAGCCAATTATCCTGCATACAAACTGTGGGTATGTCAGTTTATTCAACCGACGATAATTATACATGGTCATCCTCTCTATGCCAGGAACAGTATAACGATTCTCATCTCTTAACAAATCACAAACTTGTTCACAAACAAAACTAAAAGGGACTATCCTGTTGATGTCGTGTTGTGATGTGCACTTAGTCCTTAATGCAGTTATTGTATTATATGACACTAATGCGCACTTGTTCGGATTCTATGCATCCCATACTACATAGGTCCGAGGGCAAGCCCTTAATCGCACTTCATTTTATAGGGTTCAATCCCTCGCCATGACTTAATCTACTACTGTAACTACGGTAAGTATCTTAGATGATCTATGAGTACAAGCTCGTGTACAGAAAACCTGGAGGGGAACCCCATGCCATGTCTTGACTCATCAAGCATGCATTCTGTGGCAATTCAGCCTCCTTCATGATACACGATCCTCTTGCAGTCACCAAACATCCCACAAGCGTTGCCAAGGTCCGATCATTCTGAGTAGTGCCCACGTCATGTCTTGATGCATCAAGCATGCATTCTGTGGCTCACCCCCGCATCGCAAACTCGAGGCTCTCATACTTATGTTTTTCTCTCACTTTCATCACATCTCCACTATGTGCTAATTCTTAATTTATTAGAATCATGAACAAAATCAAAGCTCTAGAGTTAGCCTCTCCACTAAACCGGACTTAATCATTCATTCAACATGGCCAACCTTGGTCTTTCAATTCAAGTTTCATTTCATTTATTTCCAATTGCCGGTGGGAGACTTAGCTACTCTTTGTTTCAATTTCAATTCACAATTTCCAAAGATTGAGCATTTCTAGCTCATGAGTTCATAATCACACATATTTTCTTTTTCATGCTCAAAGCTTTTACATTCACATAACTTTCACAAATTCTAATAATGATTCACTTCATATAAATTCATGCAAGGACAAATTGAGTTTACTTCTTCTAAACTGTCACAACCAATATTCAACATAAGATTCACAATCTTTATCATAAAACAAGTCATAGAATTTCTGATATACCAAAAAGTGATCTGGACAGTCGACTTAGAGCTTATCCAGTCGACTTGTTCAGCCGAATAAATTTCTTCAATAACTGCTCGGAAGAGTCGACTGCTGCTCATGGCCAGTCGGCTGTTCCGCAGCGTTCAAAATCTAAATATCATTTACGGGGCAGTCGACTGTCATTCAAACCAGTCGGCTGTTCTACAGAGTTCAATCATACAACTTTTCAAGTTCAGTACAGTCGACTGTTACATACATTCGGTCGACTGAACAGGGTAAAATTTCAAATTAAGGGATCATCTCTCCCTTCTGTTCTTCATTTAGCACACAACATTTTATTCAATTACAGTACGTTCAATGCTAACATAAACATGTGATTCTTATCTATTTACCATCATCATAACATAGTTTATGATAAAACGTAAATTTCACATACTAATCTTTTCTTTTCTCCAAATGAGATGGTAAACATACATTTTTCCTTTACTCATCATTTATCTACGAAGATGAATATTACTCCAATTTAACATGCTAGAAGATCAAATTAACAATTCATATTAAACACATCGTTTCATGGAATTCTGAACTGTACACATTTTATTTTCAGCGTACCAGTCGACTGCTCACATGATCGGTCGACTGTACAGGTCATTTCTAGTTCTCTAATTATCATTAGTTCTTTTTTCATTCATTCATATTTTCAACATTTCGTACAGCATGGAAGATATTAATTTAGCAATCATCCTATCACTTCAGTTTACAAATACATACACAATTCAATCTCAATCTTAACATGAATTCTATTTTAGAAGTCATGAGAAACACCCACCTTGTTGACGAAATAAACGAATCCCGTAAAGCTTCTCAATGCGATGCATGACTCCTTGCTCCTTGCTCCTCACCGAAGCTCCCTCTGTAGTGATGCTCGGCCTCCAAAGTACTCACTCTCAACTCTCTTACAATATCTCTCTTACAAATGAAATTCTTAGTGTAAAAGAAACAAGTGAGTGAGCGGGGGTATTTATACTAAATCCTTGGGTGGAATGGAGGGCTAGGATTTAGTAGATGGTTATGAGATGGAGGGCTAGGATGAGAGTAGGAGTTGTAATAACTACCCACAACTAAGTAACCACCCATACACTAACTCCACTTCTCCAAAACCGGCTAAGAAGAATAGTGTGCAATGCACACCATGTTGCATGCACGTGCTATTCTAGTCTCCATATAAAAACTTGTACATTATACATTATAAAAATAATCTTTTAAAAGATGTTACCTCACAAGTTGTTATAAAAAGAATTAAAAGCCAAAATATTAGTTTTTACAAAATAGAATAAATAAGATTTTGGGCTTGTGTCTATTTTAGAAAAGGGCTTTTATAAAAATAATTTAAAGAACATATATACATACATACATACATATGCATATACTCATCATCCATAAGGAAAATAATTATAAGATTTCATATTACGAAAACTGCACGTGCACACTACGTGCAAAATAAATAAGTAATTTTCATAAATGAAAATCGGGGCATTACACTGTTGGTGACAATTGGATGATTGGTTGCCTATGTCTTATGGGAAGTAGCTGTTGGTCACTTTGGCTAATTTGTACATGGTTTCAAAACACCTTAGCCCTCAACTTATTCTTGCAAAGTTTTAACTTGAAATTATACAAGGGATGTAGAACTAACAAAGAACAATGGTTAATTAAGTAGAAGAATTATCCATTCAGATCTTAATTAATCTTAATTTTTTTATGTGCAGGTGCCAATATGTAAGAGCCACTTAGATCCACTATCTTTATGGACTTGGATGTGCTTACTATCAACCATTCAATCAACGATCTTCACCATCTTCTTAGAGCCAGACTTGGAGGAAGCCAGACTTGGAGGCTTGGAGATTCAATTCTTGGTTTGAGATTGGATGTTGTTTATATGCATTAAGTTGCCAACTTAATTCTTCTTCTGTTAACTGTAGTTGCTTTCAACAACAGCATAACCGTTATTGCAGGCAAATTGAGTTACGAGCAAGTTAATTCTGCATATGATTTACCAAAGATAAATGAAATACTATGATCTCCTATTAGCTTTAATGAACCACACTCTACAAACTAATCATGTATTATTATTGTTCTAAAATTTTATTTCTTGCGTAAACGAATTTTGCAAGGACTAATTGGGTCTGGTGTGACTTTCTATGTGCAATCTTGGTGCATGTCGACGAGAGGGCCTCTCTTCTCAGCTATGTTCAGTCCACTCTGCATTGTTGTCGTCACTGTCTTCGCAATCCTATTGCTTCATGAGCATCTTTATACTGGAAGGTATTTTCCTTCTTATTTTAGGAAGCTTAATGTACTATCACTACGAAAGATTGATTAATTTGATTATCCTATTTTGATAGTCTATTTTTTAAATTACTTCCAGCTTGCTTGGTGGTGATGCTGCAGTATTAGGACTGTATGTAGTTTTGTGGGACAAAGCCAAGGATTATAACGATACCAGTACAAAGTGTAGAACCCCGTATTTTCAAATATTATTTTTATTATTTGAAAATGAATTTAAATGAATTTTGAGGATTTAATTGATATTTTCTAAAAGATTTATCTTTTGTACACGTGCAAAACACGTGCAAATGACTTTTGAGATGTTTGAAAAATTAAGTTTTCTCTATGAAAAATCATTATTTATTATTTGGGAATTATTTAGTATTTTTCCAGATTTTTCTGAAATTAATTTGATCTATTTGCAATTTTTGATAAAAGAAGGACCTTTTCGCAAAATTGACATTCTTAAGGGCTAAAATACAAAATTGGCATTCTGGACGTTTTAAACAGTATTGGTTAAGATTTAGAAGTATATTTTCTATTAAATCCTAATTTTAATGAATTTTGGATGAGTTTCCAAGAGTAGATAGATATATATAAAATTGTATTTTGAAGGGATTGTTTTGCAAATGTATTTGGAAACCCTAATACTTGATCCCGACCTATATAAGAGAGTTTGCAGCCGTCATTCGCTGCACAACTCAGATCTTATTATTTTCTCATTCTTTTGGTGATTGAGGAAGAAGCTTTTGGATCTAGCAAAGGAAGGCTTTTGTGGATCTTCTTGCTTCTAAAGGTGAGTGATATGGACTTGTTTGTTTATGTGTTTGTTTGTATGCTGTTTTGTTTGATATTTTCGTATCTTATATGAAATCGATGCCATGGTTGTTATTCGTAATATGCATGTAAAATCCACGAATGTTTAGTAGATCTTGTTTAACAAATTCTTCATTGATCGAAAACATGTTAAGATTCAAGTATGGTTTGATCAGATGTATGAACATCTGGATCTTGTGTATATAATCAGATCTTGGTTATTATTGGTGGAAGAATTAAGTATTAAGGAAACCCTAATGTAAGATTTAGGAATTTGAGAACAAGAGAATTGAGTTTTGAGTTATTGAATGATTGAATAATGGATCTGCAATGAAGAAGTGTTCGAGATTGACATTTTACATGATTAAGAATTATTTTCATGAACAAGAACCTTTAGAAAACTCCAGTTTTGATCTTTGTATTCAGACCTAACTTATGCAAACAGTAGGCCGACAGTCGACTGGTCTACTATTCAGTCGACTGGTACGACCCAGCTGCTGTATCTTTAGTTTTTCTCGAATATCCGTTCTGGACAGTCGACTTAGACCCCTCTCAGTCGACTGGTACACTTAGATTTTATTTTTCAAAGTTATTGTAGAATTTCTCTCGGATAAGTCGACTTATGTTTTTATAAGTCGACTTATGTTCTTATGAGTCGACTTATGTCTCCTTTAAGTCGACTTATGTTTTCTATAAGTCGACTTATGATCTGGTAAGTCAACTTATGATCTTTATAAGTCATCTTATACTTTTGATAAGTCTACTTATGATCTTTATAAGTCATTTTATACTTTTGATAAGTCTACTTATGATCATTATAAGTCATCTTATACTTTTGATAAGTCTACTTATGATCTTTATAAGTCATCTTATACTTTTGATAAGTCTACTTATGATTTTTATAAGTCATCTTATACTGTTAGCACTTGGAACGTTTCTTGAGAATTGTTGATAATTGTCTCGGGTAAGTCGACTGATGGTTTTCTTGAGTCGACTTACTGCACTTGTTATAATCTTGGATATTGGTTCTCGGGGCAGTCGACTTACTATCGCATAAGTCGACTGGTTCTGATGAGTTTTCATAATCTTGAGTGTTCCTTCAGTCTTTAGTTTGTTTGTAGATGAATATGTTCGTCGGTGTAAGAGTCACTGTGGGTGATTGCATGCCGGGTATGTATTCTATCTATACCATCTTTAGTTTGTTCGTAGATGAATATGTTCGTCGGTGTAAGAGTCACTATGGGTGATTGCATGCCGGGTATGTATTCTATCTATACCATCTTTAGTTTGTTTGTAGATGAATATGTTCGTCGGTGTAAGAGTCACTATGGGTGATTGCATGCCGGGTATGTATTCTATCTATACCATCTTTAGTTTGTTTGTAGATGAATATGTTCGTCGGTGTAAGAGTCACTATGGGTGATTGCATGCCGGGTATGTATTCTATCTATACCATCTTTAGTTTGTTTGTAGATGAATATGTTCGTCGGTGTAAGAGTCACTATGGGTGATTGCATGCCGGGTATGTATTCTATCTATACCATCTTTAGTTTGTTTGTAGATGAATATGTTCGTCGGTGTAAGAGTCACTATGGGTGATTGCATGCCGGGTATGTATTTGATCTATACCATCTTTAGTTTTGTAGATGGATATATGGGTATCCGATCTATGGCATTGTTGGTGATTGATTGTTGGACATACATCGTGGTATTGAGATTTATTGATAGTTGGGCATGTTCAGAAATGTGAGGATTATTGTTTGTTCAGAACAGCCGACTGGTTCCTAAGACAGTCGACTGTACCGTACAGTTGAACTGTACATATTTTGAGAGAGATTGATTGATGGATACTTGATCGTTGGTATTGATTCTCGACTCGGTTCACGCATGTACTGGCCTATCGTTCTTGTTTCAGATTACATGTTCAGTTTATGTATTATTGTTCAGTACATGTTGCTTATGTTTATTGTTTGTTTATGTTCGTTGTTTATATCACTCACACCATTTATGGCTGACCCCTTTAGTTTGGGGGTTAGGGTTCAACTCTAGCCTCATGTGTCACAGGTAGCTGCTTAGAGTTGGGAGCTTGGATGCTTGGGTTAGCTTTGGATTTCATGAGTGATATAATAGAGCCTTGGGTAATTTTGTAAAGAGAAAGAGTTGTAATAGTTAAATGTATTTTAAGGTGTTTTGTATTTCCGCTGCATTGTAAAAGATTATTGTAATAAAGATTTGGAATAAAATGACTTGAGTTTTTGGTCTATGTATATTGTTACATTGAAGTGGATCGCTGGGAAAGTGCCACGTAATTTTCTAAGTTTCGTATTAGAAATTCGGGGCGCTACACAAAGAGCTTTGAAACAGAGACCGAGGAACCTCTAATACTTGAGAAGAACAAGGTACAAGATGAGACTAACAATGTATAGGATTTCAAAGTGATGAACATCCAATTTTGTCCCATCTTAGAACTATAATTTCTTTTATGATATTGTTATGCATTTCAACTTTTTCTTCCTATAACTTATAACTCCTGAACGGTTAGAATGTTTTCTTTTTCCCCTTTCGAGGAAATGTTTATGCTTTGTAAAAACTTCACGCCAAATGTAATCGATGCAGAAGTAGTGACTGGTCTTTGCAATGTTATCTACTACTCTGAGAGTTACTACTAGACATTTTCCAACATGCCTCATGATTGTGGTAAAATGTACTAACATTTAATTGCATATGAAATGCACAAAATTATATTTACCTTTTTCAAAAATGTAGAAATTTATTTAATTTGATGACTATACTTTTTATAAGCGTGCATTGCACGTGTGTTATACTAGTGGGATTTTATTAGGGAATATGTGGTTGTTGGAATTTTAAATGTGGAGTCAGAGTTAGCGGTTTGATTTGTGGACCGGATCCAACGGCTGAGGTCTCATTTCTTTTTTCCGTTTTAGACCGTGGATGTAGTACAAATGTACATAATGGGTTTCAGGGGTCAAATGAAGGGCTTTAAGAGAGTATGATGTGGACCAAAAAAAAAACTCAAAATTTTCAACAATTTTAAGATGTACAGAAACAAATCATTTTAGTTGTAATATTATGAAGAAAATTAATTTCAACTTGCAACTATTAAATGTTGTTGCCTCCTGCATGAAATCTCGAAGTTATATGATACACGTTTGATCAGATTATGCTTATTCGTTGTCGCTTCCAAGTTTCCAGCTTACAAGTATGAAGTAACCCTAGTGTAGTCTCCGAAGTTGGGACAAGGGCTGTGTATTTTATTTAAATTCTAATATTCTCCTACATCATGTTGAGAGCTCTTTTTGGGTAGGGCTTTAAATTGGAAGGAACGGAATCGAACATTCATATGTTCAAGCTCGAACCGAAATTCTACTTGGACGGGCTTATGTCCGGCTCGGTCCAGGTCAAACAAATTTTTTATAGTTCGTGCTTGGTTCGTTACAAAAGTTATGCTTGTTTGGATGGACCAAACTCGGACCGGACTATGCTTGCTACTTCCATGTGCAATTCGGACTGGACTAGTCAGTGACCGAGCTCGAGCTCGGTAAAGAATCAGACCTAAATATTTGTTCAAATTTGGTTCGTATAACAGTTCAGACGGTTCACGGTCGGGGCATTTCGCGAGGTGGACTCGAACGGACGACGGACCGTCCTGTTCATTTTACAGCCCTATTTTTTTAGGCATAATCCCTACGTTGTGTTAGTAGAGGTGGTATTTTTAATTTGCAAGTGATACGTGCCCTATTGGATTTAAACATGTGTTGCTTTGAAACCAAAAGTCCTAAGTTGTGGGGGCATTGTGACGTAAGGGAAATTTACTAAAAGACAAAATACTCAAACATACTTCCAATTTGTAGTAAAAACTAAAACTTAATGTGGAAAGAAATTCATTTAGGATAATTTCAAGATACAAATGAAGTCAGCTTAAGACCAAAATCCCCTGATCATAAACTCTTTAAATAAATTTCGACGCATCGTGAGAGCCCAAACAAACTTGCAAATTCTTCGCAATCTGGATAACTGTCTCTGGCACAGTGTGCATAATCCCAAATGAAAATGCCAACTTCTCAGTATGCTTAGAAAGAGCAATCTCTCTATCTTCTTCATCGATATCAAGCAAGGTTGCCTCTATTTGTGGAACATAACCTTCCTTCTTTTAGTCTAATCGCCATATCATCCAAGAATGAATATGTATCTTTCGTTTGAGGGTGAGATTGGTCTCTAAAAGGAACTGATGAACACCTTCAATTGAACCACAACCAGGCTCTCTTCAATACCCTTCCTCACATACTTTGCATCTTCCCATCTTCTAGATTTCGAATACAAATTTGCTAGTAGTACTTGACACCCTATGTTCTTAGGATCCAAGAGCTTTCGAATCCTCGCTCCCCACTCCACATCTCTATGAATTCGACGACCGCTTAACAATGAACTCCATATGGCTATGTCTGGATCCATAGGCATTGTCAATGTGATCTCCTCAGCTTCCACCAAGAGCCCAGCTCGACCCAGAAGATCCACCAGGCATCCATAATGTTCAAGCTTCAGATCACTGGCATATACTTTTTTCATGGCATCAAAATAAAATTCACCATGTTGTACTAATCTGCCATGGCCACAAGCACTAAACAAAACACGAAAGTTACTTTATCAAGAGCAATGCTCTCGTCCTTCATTCTCTCAAAAAGTTGGATTGCTTTCTCAGACTCGCCATCGATGGCAAATCCTGCAAGCATTGCATTCCAAGGGCGAACACTGATTTTCAGGGCTGTGTCGTTAAATAAATGAAAAGCCAGTTCTAGGTCACTACACTTAAGAATACACATCGATGAGACTAGCATGCAATGTTTCGTTCATTTAGATATTGGCTTTATCTATGTAGGTATGTACCCATCTTCCTTGATCCAAAGCTACAAGGTTGGCACAAGCAGCAAGAACAGTCATGAGGGTGAAAGCATTAGGCAGAGGACTAGTGAGTTGCATATCATGGGAGAGATCCATTGCATCTCATGGGACATCCATGAAGCACCCAGCCTGCAAAAGAACTAATGAAACATTTATAAATTTTAACATTTACCTATATATCGATTACCATTTTATAAATGCCAATTCTGTACGTAGTTGAAACTGAGGGCTTGAACTGGATGTGTAGCAAAACTGATTTAGGATTAAGGTAAGGAATGAAAGCCTCACAAAGATAAATGCAATCAATGTTAGGATGAACGGGAATATTGAGATCATTTAATAATTTCCAGTGTAGACAAATGAAGAACCAATCAAGAATAGTGATAAGGAGTATAGTTCTGGAGCGAGAGGTAAATCTAGGTTGGACCATTTCAGAAGTAAAGGTCCGCATTTGTTCAACAGATAAAAGATCTTTAACATGGTTATACCCAACAGAACAGGATTCAGACCCCAAAATTTTCATGATAAAGTATTGTTTAGGGGAACACATATATATTAGTCTCAAGCCACAGTAATTGTGATTTGATCCCTTACTTTGGATTTCACATTCGGTGCCGTAGGCCATGGGGAATACCCTCGCCTAATTTTTGGCTGAACCCTAGAAAAATGAGAATTGTGGAAAAACTGATCAAACTACCCAAATTAAGGGACTAAATTTCAAATAAGTAAATAATTATGATTAATTGAGATACCAAATTTTAGAAATTAAAGTAAGATGCTTGTAGTCAATGTTTACGATAATACCGAAGTAGTCAACTTTGTACACGTATAGGATTCGTATCGGACTGGTCTACTGGTAACTAAGCCATGTGAAGAACATTTTTTTTGAAGGATCATGTGAAGAACATTAGTTTTATATATGAGTTTATTTTATAGCAGTAAATAAATAAGTAAAGATGTTCAGTACTTAATGTCTATAAATAAGGCCTATATGCCCTTATCTTTTTCATCTTCCCACTTTCAAATAGACTCAAATCGCCTGATCATTTTTCTACCACCATCAATCAATTTTGTTTAGTTTCCATCTTTGACCTTGAATTTCTTGTATATTTTTTTGCTTATTTAGTGATCAATCTTACATATTCAAAAGGAATAAGGTATGATGTTCGCTACTTCCTATAGTCAATCTTGTACCCATATATAACAGTCTAAAATTAATTAGCAAAAAACTAGTATGTCCCATGTACAATATTGTACAGTCCAAATTAATTATGAGAGGTAGATATGTCTAAGTAAAGTCATAAAGGAAATGATCGCCTTACCAACTTGCTAGATTAAGAAACGATTTTGAACCAAAATGACCCAAGTTTTGTAAGTATTTATCAAACTGACCAACTTTCAAAACTATTTACCAAATTAACATACTCGCTATATAGCGAGTCTAGTTCATTTTCAGATAGCTAGTGTAGCTGTACTCAATTTTCAGAGAAATTTTGAACATGCAAATTTTATCTGAAATGTATATAACTACACTCGCAATCGCAGAGAGCGAGTCTAGTTCAACCGACATTGCTATCTCTGATAGGAGTGTAGTTGTATACATTTTATGTTCAATTTTTTTTCTTCTAAAAATTGAGTACAACTAGGGTTTTGAGTGTGGGGGTAGAGAGCGTTGTGAGTGATGAGTGAAAATTGAGCACAACCAGGGTCGCCATCTCAAATACGTAGGAGTTTTAGTGTCTAGTACAATTTGGGATCTTGGATGATGGATTTAGGGTTTTGAGTGTGGGAGTAGAGAGCGTTGTGAGTGATGAAGTGGATCTCAGTAGATTTTGGACGGATTTTGTTGGTGAAATAACAAATTTGGGAGGCTAGAGTTTTGGGTTTATTTCGGAGTTGGAGAGAGAATGGAAAGAGAGAAGTAAAGAGAAATAGCAAAACGGCGAGCGAGTCTTTAAAAACTCTCCAATCGATACTTGCTATCTTAGTTAGCGAATAAAAAATGAGACTATCAATTGATTACAACAAAATTGCTGATTGTCACTCACAAACCCATTATGTAGAACTAACTGAACTAGCCTAATCCTACATCACATGTTTGTTTGCCTCCGCTTTGAAGGCTAATTGATAGGCATCATCGCCTTTCCACACTCTATACATCTCAACTTCATCAAGGATAGAAAGTTTGAACCCACCACATTGCAATAAGTTGCTCTTCACTTTCATGCACATCATTACGGAACATAATTTTGTAAAAACCTGTGTAGTCGACACAAGTATACATTTTTCTTTTGAGCCAAGACTTCATCATCTCTCCCGCACTGAAATTTTAGCCTTTCCTTTGTGAAGTCTCATATATTGAACATTATCCCACCGAGATGAAACATAATCACGCAGTCGTGTAGTCACAAGCTTAACAAGTTGATTCACAGGAATCTCCTTATAATCAAAAAGTTTCTCAATAACACTAAGCCAAACAAGAAACTTATCAGGTTATAGCCGACCATAGAACTTCGAAAGGCCAATTTTGATAAAATCAATGCCACGATTAAACCTTATTAACCAAGTCTCATTATGATTATTGACAAATGAATTTTCATTGGACTCATCAGTGAAATACCCAACACACACACTACGAGCCTCTTGGCATTCAAGTCACATGGTAAGTTGCTCAATGTGTTTCTCGAATTTCATCGTCTCTTGTTCATCTCTCATATCTCTCATCCTATTGTTACCACGTCTGCCTCTTCCTTGTTGTGCAGCCTTGAATTCAACAAAGGCCCAAGAGGGTAGCACCATATGCCTAATACCAAATGATGAGGAAAGTTAAAGAAGAAGAAACTATAAAATTTCATAATTCACAAAGAGAACGAAAATGAGATAAAATGCGTATTACTCAACTCATTAACATTCATAATAGTCAAAATACACAAGTCTCCCTCATTAGCATTAGACTCCACAATTTATAGTTCCCATTACATACCTATCATTCATTCTCATTATTGAAACACTAGGTAACCATATTCCACATTTTCTTCTATTTAAAAAAAAACATATTCAACACAATAGTTTGTTGAACGACTCCTAAAAATGCTCAAAATTTATTCAAAGTATTTAAGTAAGAAACTCAAAAGGCAGTCAAAATATTTAAGAAAAAGTGAACAATCATCCATTTACTTTGCACTGCATCAATAAAGCATCAGAAGAACCTGTAATTCCAATTAAACTCCAACCAGACTCAAATTAAACTCCAAGTCCCCAACCAGATGTCTATATCTGCTACGAAAATAAAATCCACATAAAATTCATATACAGATATCTCAATAACAACCAAAATCAAAACCAACATAAACTGCAAAAGTCTAGAGAAGTTTTTGGTGATTTATGAACACGAGAAAAAATTTCAATAAGTTGATAAACTAGAAGCCACACTCGAACAATGGCATTGGGTGCACTGGCAATCCTTGGCCACAGGGTCAGCACACTATTGGAATTCCTAAATAGCTAGTATGTTAACTTCAAATTATAACAATGATTGCTTGATTTGAAAATAATTAACCACTACATAAGTAAACCAATTTGGCAAACTCCGCATAAATTTCTTAAATTTCTTCAAATAAGCAACACTAGAATAAATTGCATACAGAATGCCAACTGTAATCACATCCATTTTCTAGAGTAGAAAAGGTGCTCTAAAAACTTCAATGCATTACAAAGCACCATAGACATCAAAACTGCAATTAGACTATACGAAAGAAAACAATCACTCAACCAAAAGCAAGAGAAGTATACTCCACATTACTGAAAGAAAATAACTAAATTTTGGCCTGCATTATCTACTGATCCCAGCAGCATTTCTCCTGTACAGTTCACAGTCACCCCCACCATTATCTGCAAGTTGAGAAAGAACACAGTAGAGTTACAGAATGAAAGATACATTAAAAATAGTGGGCCACAGTATTTTTCAAATACAAATTGCAACACTCAAAAGAGAATCCCTAATGGCATATAGATAAGTGTACACATAGCGGCCATTTTTCAACTGCAAATTGCAATCAATGATCTTTCATTTTGAATTGTTAATCATATAGTGATCTTGATCCAGTTCTCAAATGAAAGAAAGCTAGTATTTGAAGTCTCCATGCAGTCAATGTACTCCAATTATTATTTAAGCCCAGCTAAAAATCTTCCTTAGGTAATACATAGGTAAACTCTTCCCTGTAATACACATGAATCTCATCATGAAATCAAATGTAGCAAAAAGGTCACACACCACTTCACCCAACAAACTGATCTTTGACAAGATATCTTGAAGCTCGCATAGATCAAAGACAGTTATTCAACACTTTACCTCTTTCTATTGCTTCGATTGAATTATATGAACATTGTTATCAGAAAATGATATTATAGTGCTTCAGCTAAATTTTTTAATTGATTTCACTAATTGTATTAATCTATTCACTAATTGGAGCACAAACCTACTTCTAGGAGGCATACTCATAATCTCCCTTAACCCGAAAGTTCTCATCTCACATGAGCAGTCATAACCTGTATTGATACATCTGGAACCAAGGTCCAAGTCTACCCTTTAAAATACAGATCCAAATAAGTTTCTAGCAAAATAGAATAATAAAAAAGCCGCTTCCTCTGCTCACCATAGCTGACCTGCACGCTGACCTGCATGCTTCCTCTGCTCACCGTAGCTGACCTGCACGCTGCTCCAGCATAATCACCACCTTATATTTACGAGTCTGCTTTGCTACTAACTAGTAAAGAGTGCAAGTTCAACCACAGGAAACTGCAACAAAGAACCTACAAGCATTGTGACTTCCAAGGAGTTCAGATAACAAATCCAAACAAACACAAACAAAATGAAGCATCATATTTTTCAAGCTACCATTGCTGACTGGACAGGATTTGTTATTCTGCTACCCTTGCTCTCACTTGCCATCCCCATGCTTTGGTTTTGTGTGAGATTGAAGAGCGGTTTTCAGAGCCGAAATTCCTGAGCATTAATAAAGAAGTGTGAATTAATTAATAGTAGAATACCTTTGAACAGTGCCTATGTTACGGTTATGAATGAGGATATGGCTGTTAGATATTATGAGGTGATATTAGTTTAGTCTTATATCGAATAATGTATTTGTTTAGTCTTCCCCTCTCTCCTATATATAGAAGACACATTGTACTCAGTCAATCAATCAATAAAAAATAGTTCCCTACCCCTAATTCTAACATGGTATCAGAGCCTGTAGTCCTATAAGCCTGTAGTCCTATAAGACCTATACTATCCTTATCCTCATCATCGAGGTGGAGTGATTCTCGCCTTCATCGAAATCACTCCACCTTCCGTCGTCGACCTCCCGACATCCTTCTTCTGATCTTGATCAAAATCCTAATCTCCCTCTCCCTCAATCAATAACCACCAAAAACCTTAACCCTAATCGACAACAACACCAAGAGCGGCTACAACAACTCCGGCAACTCTCAACTCCGGCGACGTCAGAGAGATCCACAACCAAGACCTCTCCTTCACCTCTCCAATTCCGGACCTCCATCAACCTCCGGCCTACACCACAGCAAAACCCAAACACTTGGGGTTTCGTTCTCAAACCCGAGTCCACTTACTGGCATCGACAGCAAGGTGTACCCCCGACTGTATCAACAACACTCCGAAATCCAACTTCGGCAAACCCTTATCGCTTCTCTTCTCTGTCGACTGACACAATCAAAACCCACCACTGAGCTCCTCTTCCATCGCATCCAAAAGCTCCCTCTCCTTTTCGACCAAATCCCTAAACCCATCTCCGACCAACTCCTAAAATCTAGACCGCTTTCCATCCCGAATCCCCAACGGCAACATCGCCTCACCAGACACCCTAGCCGCCGACACCCCCCTAATGCATCTCTCCTCTCTTTCACCCTAGCCGCCAATCTCCACTCTTATCTGAAAATCCTAACCCTAATTTTCTGTTTCCCTGTCTATTCATAACCAACCCAAACCAAATCCACACCCGAAACCCAATACCCGTAACTCGAAACCCGACCCGAACCCACTTCCCGAATACCCTATACTCCAACAACCCAAACCCATTTTATGTTTTTTTATTCAAATAATATATTTAAACAAAAAAATAAAAAAAAAACTTCCGTGCAGGTTCTTCAGCTTCTACAGTCCCGCTTCTGCATCCAGCTCCCACTACAAGCTCACACAGGTTAATATATCGTGAGTTTGAGAGGGGGAGATCCCAACATCATTCCAGATTCCAACATATTATTTCTCAGTTTGGGGGTGAGATCCCAACATACGCCAATCAATAGTGGCGCCAATACAGCATACTACTTTTTCTCAGTTTGGGGGTGAGATCCCAACATGCGCCAGCAACGCGCCAATATAACATACTACTTCTCAGTTTGGGGTTGAGATCCCAACACGTGCAAAGAGCGCGCCACCACTACTTCCTTCCATTACTACTACTACGTCTCAAGTTAGGGGTGAGATCCCATCACAGTTCGGGATATGGAGATCCCGCTACAATTCAGGATATGGAGATCCCAACAGTGCGCCACCACTACTTCCTTCCACTACTGCTACTACGTCTGAAGTCAGGGGTGAGATCCCATTACAGTTCGGGATATAGAGATCCCGCCACAGTTCGAAATATGGAGATCCTAACCGTGCCACTACTACTTCCTTCCACCACTACTACTATTCTCAAGTCTGGGGAGAGATCCCAACACATGCACCATCGAGCACCTTCCATGCGTCATCTACTTGAGTGTTATTCCTGCATCACAGTTTGTTGTACTGCCACATAAACATCATCAATATTCCAAACTCATGTTGTTTGATCCAACTTGAGTTTTAAAGCGGGTGTTAGATATTATGAGAGTTATTAGTTTAGTGCCATATCGAATAATGTATTGGTTTAATTTTTCCTTCTCTTATATATATAGAAGACATATTGTACTCAGTCAATCAATCAATAAAGAATATTTCTCTACCCTAATTCTTAGTAATTGGAAAATATTATTAGATTATTGGATTGATTATAACTCAGTACAATGACTCCTTATACAGGATGGAACCAAATACTGAACTGATGTAAAACCCGATATGGGACTATGTATATATTACAATATCTAACACCACCTCTCAAACTCACAGTAGATCAAACAATGTGACGAAATCTCTGAACAATGTGAAATTTGGTGAAGAAGTTTGTTGTCTGCTGTGAAGAGGTAACAGAATAAAGGAAAATAGTCCCTGCTTCAAAACGCTCACGAACATAGTGGCAATCTATCTATATGTTCTTCGTTCGCTCACGAAAGACGAAGTTGTTTGCAAATATGTAAGGCACTCTGGTTATCACAATGAAGAGGAGTAGCTCCTGTGAAAGTGACATTCATATCTGATAATAACCAATGAATATGAACAATCTCTCGAGTAGTAGCTACCATGGCTCTGTACTCTGTATTGGTAGAAGAACATGCAACAACTGCATGTTTCTTGCTTCGCCATGAGATCAGCAAATCACCAAGAAATAGACATAAATCTGTGCTAGACCTTCTGGTGGTAGGATCATCCACCGAATTTGAATCTGAATATGGACTGAGCTCTAGTTTGGATGTAGAAAGCATGAATAATGAGCGAGTGATAGTGCCCCAAAGATATTTGAGGATCCGAGGAAGAGCACCGTAGTGAACTGATGTAGGAGCGGAAACAAACTAACAATATTGACTGCATGAACAATATTGGGTCTGGTCATGCATAAAAGTAAACAAGTTGTCTAACAATCTGCCTGTATCTAGTAGGGTAGGGAAGGAGCTCTCCATCTGCAGGACGAAGCTTCACATGAAGCTCTAATGGAGTATCAGCTGATCGACTGTCAGAGTGACGTGCAGCGGAGATAATATCTAATGTGTTTTGCTGTTGAGAAATAAGTTTCCCCTGAGATCCATGGGCAATCTCTAGACCCAGAAAGTAGCGTAATCTGCATATGGAACTGCTGGTGAAGGTATTTCTGAGTGGATAAATGTCTGCAGAATCATCACCAGTAATAATCATGTCATCAACATATAATAATAGAAGGACCCTCCCCTACAGTGATGACCGTATAAACATAGAGTGGTCATGTGAACTTTGACGGAAACCAGCCTGTGTGATGACACTGCGAAAACACTCAAACCAGGCTCGAGAGGCTTGTTTCAGACCTTAAATAGCACGACACAGACGGCAAACATGACGAGTGGGAAAGCAAGGAGGAGGATGAATGTAAACAACATCAGATAAGGTACCATGAAGAAAGACATTCTTCACGTCCATCTGGTATAACGGCCTCTGACGAACGTCGGCAACGACAAGGAGAGTGTGAACTGTAGTCATCTGTGTAGCCGAGGCAAAAGTCTCATCATAATCAATGTCATGCTCCTGAGTAAATCTTTGGGCAACTAGACGAGCCTTGTGCCATTCAATGGAGTCATCAGGTCGATATTTGACCTTGAAGATTCACTTACACCTAACAAGCTGGACGCCCACAGGCAGTGAAATAGCATCCCTGTCTGATCAAATGCACTGAACTCCTCTACAATAGCATCCCGCCACTTGGGATATTGAATAGCTTCCTGGTAAGTTCTGGGCTCACGTTTAGAGTTTATAGCAGTGAGATACTCATGAAATTGTGGTGAGAGGCTAGGGTGGCAAAAACCAAACTAGTCTGAAGAACCAGTGACATCAGGTGTGTAATGTACCGGTGGGATGCCCGACGTAGAGCGTGTAGACTAACAGATCGGTGGCAGATGGACAATATGTGTGGGGGAAGATAGGTGGAGTGGGAGCATCAGCTGTGGGGATTCAAGTGGTAAGGGTGCATACTGCTGTGGAGAGGCAGGTGGTGTCTTCGTAGGAGGAATAATCGGGGGAACGTCAATTTGAGATGGGAATGGAGTTCAAATGGAATGCGTGAAGGTGTGGCCGAGGAGATAGGCCCAACAACTTGGGAGTCCAGAAAACTAGCATCTTCAGGAGAGGTCAAGTAGTAGGGAGAATCTTCCACATAAGAGACATGTCAGAAAATATGAATACGACCTGCTACAGGATTAGAACAACGATATTCTTTATGCTCAGGACTGAGACCTAGGTGAACGCACTTGGCAGCTCGAGCGGTGAGCTTCGTACGCTCAGTGGAAGGGAGAAGGATATAACATGCGCACCCAAAAGTACGGAGCATACTGTAGTCTGGTGGTGAGTTACGAAAAGCCTCATAAGGTGATGTGTCAAATAGGGCAGACGAGGGAGTGATGTTAATGAGACTAATAGACGTCATGACAACTTTAGCCTAGAAAGAACGAGGAACAGAAGATGAGAGTAGAAGATCGCGAGCCGTCACAAGGATGTGACGATGCTTGCGTTCAGCTACACCATTCTACTCATAAGTGTGAAGACATGATTGCTGAAAGAGTGTAGCATGAAATTGAATGATCGATCTCATAGTAGTAGAAGTGTACTCACGAGCTCTGTCTAAGCAAAATTTTTTGATACGCACACCAAACTGAGTGTGAATCATGTTCGTAAAAATAGTAAATATCAGGTATTTCAGAGCGTTGGTTCATAAGAAACACCTGTAAATCGAGTAAAGTCGTCAATGAAACTAACATAATAGAGATAACCTTTGTGAGAAGGTATAGGAGATGGTCCCCATATGTTAGAGTGAATAAGTTGAAAAGGATGGGTGATTTAAGAAGTACTTTTGTTATTAAAAAGCAGTGCTATGTGTTTAACCAAATGACAACCAAACTGGTAAAGATCGATCTCACAGTAGTGGAAGTGTACTCACGAGCTCCGTCTAAACGGAATTTTTTGATACGCACACCAAACTGAGTGTGAACCATGTTCATAAAAAACTGGTAAATATCAGGTATTTCAGAGCGTTGGTGCATAAGAAACACCTGTGTATCGAGTAAAGTCGTCAATGAAACTAACATAATAGAGGTAACCTTTGTGAGAAGGTATAGGAGATGGTCCCCATATATTGAGTGAATAAGTTGAAAAGGATGGGTAGTTTAAGAAGTGCTTTTGTTATTAAAAGGCAGTGCTATGTGTTTAACCAAATGACAACCCTGACAATCAGACAAATGAGTAAAAGAGAGAGGACCAAGGGCACCACTACGAGCTGAAATCTTGAGTCGAGACTTACTAATATGTCCTAAACGTCTGTGCCACAGATCAACATAGGAGAGCACATCACCAGCAAAATGAGAATGAGATATATGTGCATGAAGAAATTCTAGATGATATAGACCACCCTGTCGACTAGCACACCGAAACTCCTGAACAGTTTGAGAATCAATTATAGAATAACCTAAATAATCAAATGTAACGATAAGGCCACTATTGCAAAGTGCACTAATGAAAATAAGGTTCATGGAAAATACGGAGCATAAAGAACAGAGTGGGAGAGCAATTAGACCCTGAGTGTGTAGCGAGGAGTTGTGAGCCATTGGCAGTGTGTAGGGATGGAGAGTGAGAGGTAAGGGCAGTGCTGGTGGTTAGCAGTGTAAAATTACTAGTAAGATGATGTGATGCACCACAATCTAAAATCTAGAAAGAATTCATACTGAGAGTAACGAAGAATGCAGGAGTAGAGGGGCCAAGTCATCACCAACACACACCTAGCCCTCGTCGTGTCGCTCCTCATGAAGGAGAATCCCGAGGGTCACCTAGATCCCACCGAGAGGAAGACTCGATCCATCTCCGTCTCTACGAGATAGAGAGGCGCCTTGGCAGACTGGATAAAGAAGAAGAGCGGCGGGCGAGGAATTTCTGCCCGAGCAGGCCTCCATTCTCCAGAACCATCATGGAAGCCCCGTACCCAGAAAACTTCAAGCCCCCTCACTTTGAGTCCTACAATGGGGAGTCAGACCCCGCTGACCACATCGAGAGTTTCAAAACTCTCACGATGATTCACCAGGCTTCGGCTGCACTCCTTTGCAAAACTGTTCCAGCTACGCTGAAGGCACCCGCGATGATTCACCAGGCTTCGGCTGCACTCCTTTGCAAAACTGTTCCAGCTACGCTGAAGGTCATCACCAACACACACCTAGCCCTCGTCGTGTCGCTCCTCATGAAGGAGAATCCCGAGGGTCACCTAGATCCCACCGAGAGGAAGACTCGATCCATCTCCGTCTCTACGAGATAGAGAGGCGCCTTGGCAGACTGGATAAAGAAGAAGAGCGGCGGGCGAGGAATTTCTGCCCGAGCAGGCCTCCATTCTCCAGAACCATCATGGAAGCCCCGTACCCAGAAAACTTCAAGCCCCCTCACTTTGAGTCCTACAATGGGGAGTCAGACCCCGCTGACCACATCGAGAGTTTCAAAACTCTCACGATGATTCACCAGGCTTCGGCTGCACTCCTTTGCAAAACTGTTCCAGCTACGCTGAAGGCACCCGCAAAAGAATGGTACTCCCGCGTGACCCTGCGTCCATTTTCTCCTTCGATCAGTTCAAGGAGCTCCTCCTTACCCATTTTGTGAGTAGCCGCCAGGCCGAGAAGAAGGGCGAGCGCTTAAGGGACTATGTCCAGCGCTTTACCACCAAGGCTATAGTTTTTGTTAAAAACTATAGCCTCCCTTGATCAGTCGGTGGCCTCTGCTGCATTCCGACACAACATTAACCATGCCGACTTGAAGGCATCTCTCGCTAAAAACTGCCCCGGAACTTCTCGGAACTCCTGCTGAGGAGCGAGAAATATATTCGGGCGGAAGAGACCCTCCTCCCACTTGATCAGAAAGAGCCTCTGTCCGGGAACAAACGGAAAAGGGTGCAGACGAAGAAGGGCTAAGAAGCTCCAAAAGGATAATGGTGGCCAGAGCCACCCTCCTCATTTTGAGAAGTTCACCCCTCTTAATGCCAGTATCTCGGCCATCCTAATGGAGGCCGGGAAAGAAGGGTTGCTCCAACCACCCTCGAAGATGAATACACCCAGTAAGAAGAGAACATGGACAAATGGTGCCGCTTTCATAGGGACCATGGCCACGACACAGATGACTGTCGGGCCCTCAAAGATGAGATCAAGGCCCCCATCCAGATGGGGCAACTAGCCAAGTTCGTAAGGAAGGACAGAGTAGATCCTCTGCCTCCCCGAGGGGCTAATAAGCGAACTGAAAGACCTGTTGAGACCCCTGACTCTGAAGCTGAAGCTGTCTTACACCTCATTCACGGAGGCCAAATGGGGGGAGAGTCTCCTCCCGAAAAACCTTAGTCCGAAAGGTAAACGCAGTGCAGAATCATCCTTCCCCCAAGGGCCTAGGGGTTCCTGTCACCTTTTCAGACAAGGATTTGGAAGGCGTCCGAACGCCTTATTGTGATGCTCTTGTGATAAACCTCCATATGGCCAACTTCGAAGTGCGCCGAGTCCTAGTCGACAATGGCAGTTCGGTCAATATCCTTTTCTCTAGCCTTCCAGGGCCTCAAGTTGTCTAGAGACCGCCATAAACCCGCCGGCTACACTCTCCACGGATTCTCCGGGGTGCCAGTGACGATCAAAAGACTTAAGTTGTCCAAGTATTCAGTGACTCACAGCTGGTGGTGAACCAGTTATCGAGAGAGTATGAGGCAAGAGATGATCGCATGGTCAAATATTTGGCCAAGGTCAAAGAGCTGCTAGCTACTTTCAAAGAAGCAAAACTCCAAAGAATCCCCCGAGAGGAGAATGTGCAGGTAGATGCCCTCTTAAAGTTGGCTTCCTCTTTCCTCAAGGGGCTTGAACGTACCGTTTTGATAGAAGTCCTTTTGAGACTTAGCATCGAGGAAGAAAGCCCCAAACTAATGGAAATACTGCCCTTTGAACTCGGCGAGAATTGGATGAAGCCCCTGCTTGAGTTTCTCAAAAAGGCTAGAAAATTCAGAGTTAGAGCCGAGCAATACACGCTCATCGAAGGGGTCATTGTATAAGCGCTCTTATACTCAAGTAGACGGCAGACCCTACTTAAGATGCCTCTCCCCCGAGGAGGCCCAATACGCTCTAAAAGAGGTCCATGAAGGGATGGGTGGCGCTCATTTGGGAGCAAGGTCTCTCGCCCGCAAAATCCTAAATCATGGCTATTTCTGGCCCATACTCCTTAGCGATGCCGAACAACACGTTCGCCAATGCGCCCCCTGCCAAGTTCTCAACAATTCGGCGCTTACCACAAGCCCGGCTGTCCTCCTTATCCAGTCCAATCCCTTTTGCAATGTGGGGGATGGACTTTCTCGGGTCATTCCCTCCAGCGCCTGGCCAGCTGAAGTTCCTTGTCGTTGCGATCAACTACTGCTCCAAATGGAATGAAGCCGAGCCTTTAGCAATAATCATTGAGAACAGAGTCCAGCAGTTCTTTTGGAAGAACATTGTTTGCAGGTTCGGTGTACCTCGAATCTTAGTAACGGACAATGGGACCCAATTTATGGGGGCAGCCTTCCGCAATTTCTGTGCGGACCTCCGTATCCAGCAACGATTCTCCTTAATATCCCAACCGCAATCCAACGGTCAAGCAGAGAACGCCAACCGGCAAATTCTCTCCGGCCTAAAGAAGAAACTAGACAAGTCTGCCAATGGATTATGGGTCGAGCAACTCCCCAATGTGCTCTGGAGCTACCGCACTACTAAGCGAACCCCAACTGGAGAATCTCCTTTCAACCTTACTTACGGCTCAGAAGCTGTCATCCCGCTTGAAGTTAGCCTACTCTCTTCCCGCTTGATTGCCTTCAGTGAAGAGCAAAATTCGAACGACCTTCGGGGCAACCTGGACCTCATCGATGAGATTCGAGAAAGATCCTCCATTCATCAAGTAGTCCTACAACAAGAGAGTCCGCCGCACAAATCTTAAAGAGAGAGATATGGTTCTGACAAAACTATCAATTTCTTTTCCGGCCAAGAAAGGGAAACTATCTCCTAATTGGGAAGGGTTGTACAGGATCTCCAAAGTTTTCCGCCGTGGCGCTTATCAACTTGAAGACCCGGGGGCAAGAGAGTACCAGGAACATGGAATGTGGAACACTTGTTGAAGTACCAAGAGGGTGTTCAAACACCTCTCCAAGCAACTTCTACCTAAAGCATTTCTAAGTTTATTTTCGATTCTTATTACTTAGTTAATTTTCTCAAATGTAATAAAGGCTTGCAACTCAGAAGCAGCCACTTAATTCTTAATAAAACAATTTACTTTCTCAGAAAACCTATAGTCTAAATGTTCTGGTTGTCTTACCCCAAACAGTACACTTTTAAGTATGAAAACTCTCTTAAACAACAAGTTCGGAGTCTAACACTTAGCTTGATGCCACTTTAGCTGTTGGCGAACAAGTAAGTGCGAAGTAGCTCACCATTCGAAATTGCTCCCACAACTATTGAAACTCTTTTAAACGACAAGTTCGGAGTCCAATACTTGGTTCGATGCCACTTTAGCTGCTTGCGAACAAGCAAGTGCGAAGTAGCTCACCATTCGAAATTGTTCCCACAACTGTTGAAACTCTCTTAAACAACAAGATCGGAGTCCAACACTTTGTTCAATGCCACTTTAGCTGCTTGCGAACGAGCAAGGCAAGTGCAAAGTAGCTCACCATTCGAAATTGCTCCCACAACTGTTGAAAACTCTCTTGAGCCTCTTTAGCAAACACTTAGAGAAACGACAAACTCTTAAGCCAAAAACGCTGCATGTTCCACAAGAAAGGAATAATTACAGGTGTTATTAGGCGAAAGAGGCTCGTTACAAAATCAAAAGATGCAATCAACAAAAACATTGTTCGAATACTACAAATATCTTATTCCATTAAAAGTTGGGATAAAAGATGGTTCTAAGGTAAAGCAGGCCTACAATAAGTTCAAAGTCTCACACAACACTTGTCCTCAAAACTCCAACGAAAGTACAAGAGCGGTGGCCAGTCCGCTATTAGGCGTCGATAAAACTACCTAGACTAAAAAAGAAAATGAAAATACAAGTAAGTCAGGGGTCGACCTCTTTCGAATGACTTCTGGCCACAGAAGCCTCGACCTCTTGAGCTTTGGTGGCAACCACTAAGGGCAAAGAGTCTAGAGCTGCATCTGCCTTCGTCTCGCCTCCCTCGACCTCTTCCTCTTGGCCTTCTTCGTCATCTTCTTCGCCTCCTTCCGAAAGGTTGTCGAACTCGGGGACAGGATCGGGGAACAAACGTCACCCGGCGCAGTCGACGTCGGGGAACTTCTCCGTGACCTCGTCTATGGCTCGGGCGTAGGCCTTCGCCATGTTCATACAGAGAAACCCCTTGGCCTTCTCCATCGCCTGCTCCTCGACCGCCTTCACCACAACTATCTTCGCAACCGTGATCGGCTCCTCCTTTGCGGCGAGCTCTTGCTCCTTCAGCAACCAAGCGTTGTCGGCCTCTAACTTGGCGACAACAGCCTCGAGGTGCTCCACCCTCAAAGTCTTCATCTTGGCCTGAATCCTTGATTGCTCGAGGTTTTTGGCGAACTGAGCTTTGTCTGCCCAAGCTCTCTCATACTCAAGCTTTAGCTCTTTCTCCTGCCCGGTCATCTTCTCCATCAGATGCCCGAAGTGGCAAGTGATCAAGGCTGCCGACATGGGGAAGGCTTCCGCATCAACGGAGGCTGGCGGAGCCGCCGACGTCCCCCGCTACGAAACCACCGCAACCACCTTTGAGGAGTGCTCCGCGGCGGCAACAACTGTATTCTCCTTCGGCGAAGAAAAAATCTTCGTGGCCACCATCTTCCTCTTCTTATTGGTAGGGGCCTTGCTGCTCAAAACCCTATGCCCCGCAAGCACCTCGTCGAAGTCCATTGATTCTACAAAGATGGAAATATGCCAAGGATAAGAGCAAATAAAGATTCGACTAAGTCACCAAAAAAACAAAAAAGGGGGGACGCTGAACTAAAAGAATAGAGGCATACTGGGGTTTATTAGGCTGAGACCCCCCCTCGAAGAGCACCTCCTCCGTCAAGTCCTTCCAATCGAACTTCGGTCAATCAAGAAGCGTCTGAACCATCTTTGTTTCCTCAGGGCTAAGAACAGGGCTCACCTTCACCCACTTCAGAATCTCCTCGATCCAAGTAGTCTGAATGTTCCACTGCTCTGGACATAGGATCAGAAAGAATTCGTCCCTCCAGTTCTTGATCGAGTCTGGACAGCTAACGAGCTTTGTCCCGTGCCCCAGAGACAGATAGTACCTGAACTTCGTTTTGTGCTGCTGATGTATACGTTACACAGTCCGTAGCACACTCAACCGTGGCTCGAAGTTCGCTGCTTGACAATGGAGGATGAATCCAATGATAAGCCTCCACATGTTCGGCATATACTGGACTGGGCTGACCCGGTACCATCGCAACACCTCGACAACAAAAGGGTGGAGCGGTAGACGAACGCCGGCTAAGAAAGCATTAACAGGCCAAAAACACATGTCCACAGACATCGACACAGCATCAGCTCGAACTCGCTCGGGATCAGAAAAACTCCCGAATTGACTTCAAGTCCTTTTCGTTGAGTATGGAGATGGTGTTGTCGGCCTCTGAAGTCTCCCGAGCAGCGTTCTCCACAAAGTCCCGACCCCGACCGTACATGATACGTTCGGCCAGATCATCCGAAAGCTCTCGAACTCGATGAAGCCCTGTCAAGCGCCCAGGCAGCCTGCCGAACTCCCCCATTCTCCGTTCCCTCTCTACGATTGTCTCCACAACTGCCGAAGAAGTCCCTACTATGGTCTTGCCCTTGTCGACTATAGGAGCTTGACTAAAGGTCGGCTCAATGGCGACGATGGGGGAGGATGCTTGCCCCGAAGCAGCGCTAGACATTTTTAAAAATAAATTAACAGCAACGGTCGAAAAAGATCACCGGAAACAGAAAACCTATGCCGGAAGCTCCCGCTAGAAAGTAAAAATAGCCTAAGTAAAAACTCAGAGAATGAGCAAATGAAGGGGGGGTGAAGTTTTATAGAGGGGGGTTGTTGGTACATTCACCAAGGTTTTTTGCCCCCAAAAACGCAAAGGCCTAGCCCATTTAGCGCAAAACGACAAAAACATGGGGAACCCAAAAGACTCTTGACTGGTCAACGGTCAATGGTCAAACATCTCCACGTGTCATCTCCTTAAAGTCGCTCTCTACTTCGGCAAGTTGTTTCGAGCATTCTTGTCACTGACGTCGAAATTGGAGGAATTGTGTTGACTGGTCAACGGTCAAAGACTCC
Organism: Hemerocallis citrina; assembly: GCA_017893485.1. Classification (NCBI taxonomy): domain Eukaryota; kingdom Viridiplantae; phylum Streptophyta; class Magnoliopsida; order Asparagales; family Asphodelaceae; genus Hemerocallis; species Hemerocallis citrina. The sequence goes on along the minus strand of CM030363.1, from coordinate 207,462,977 downwards.
ACGTGTCGTCTCCTCGAAGCCGCTCTCTACTTCGGCAAGTTGTTCCGAGCATTCTTGTCACTGACGTTGAAATTGGAGAAATGGCGTTGACTAGTCAATGGTCAACGGTCAACAACTCCACGTGTCGCCTCTTCGAAGTCCCTATAGACTTCGGCAGCTCATTCCGAGCATTCTTGTCACCAACGTTAAAACTGGAGAAATGGCGTTGACTGGTCAATGGTCAACAGTCAAACATCTCGAAGTCCCTCTAGACTTCGACAGCTCATTCCGAGCATTCTTGTCACCGACATCGAAATTGGAGAAACGGCATTGACTGGTCTATGGTCAACGGTCAACGACTCCACGTATTGCCTCCTCGACGTCCCTTTAGACTTCTGCAGCTCATTCCGACCATTCTTGTCATCGACGTCGAAACTGGAGAAATGGCGTTGACTGGTCAACGGTCAACGATCAACGATCAACGGTCAAACATCTCCACGTGTCGTCTCCTCGAAGTCCCTCTAGACTTCGGCAGCTCATTTCGAGCATTCTTGTCACCGACATCGAAATTGGAGAAATGACGTTGACTTGTCGCCTCCTCGAAGTCCTTCTAGACTTCCACGGCTCAATGGTCAACGGTCAACAACTCCACGTGTCACCTCCTCGAAGTCCCTCTAGACTTCGGTAGCTCATTCCAAGCATTCTTGTCTCCGACGTCGAAATAGGAGAAATGGCGTTGACTGGTCAACGGCCAACGGCCAACACCTCCACGTGTTGCCTTCTTGAAGCCTCTCCAAACTTCGGCAGCTCATTCCGAGCGTTCTTATCACCGACGTCGAAAGTGGAGAAATGACGTTGACTAGTCAATGGTCAACAGTCAACGACTCCAAATCCTCGAAGTCCCTCTAGACTTTTGGCAGCTCTCGCCGAAGCCTTCTTGTCGTCGACAACAACCCCGCCACGTGTCAGCCTGTCGAAGTGTCGCTGGAGTTCGGCGTCTAAAGCTGAGTGCTCTTGCCACCGACCCCCGTTTGAGCGAAGAGTCGCTGACCAGTCAAACGCCTCTTGCCGTCTGATCGTTTAGAAAAGCGCACTGAGGCGTGATCAACGCTCCAGATTGCGCCACGTCGATAATTAATTGATTAATTCGTTTATTTTAATTATTAAATTGAATTAATTATTTAAAAATTGCGAAAAAAATTAAAATTCTAAAAAAATTAATTAAAATTTCTAAAAAAATAATTATTAATTTGGGAAAAATATTTTGGAACTCCTAGAAAAATAATTATTAATTAGGATGATTAATTGATACTTTTTGAAAATAGATTGTTACTTCACAAAATTGAATAAATGATTCAAAAATTGATTTAAAAATTGGAAAAAATCTTTGGAAGAGCCAGAAGATCCCACAAACACATCTGAGTACAAGGCAAGCTCAATTAAATGCTGTTAAGCCCTATGTGCGATTCTAAAGCTTCAAAAGAACCCCGATAAAATTTCGTACGCCATTAAACAAGAAAACTACTCCCCGAAGGCTGTTAAACTCAGTCTTCGGGAGTGGGGGGATCGTGATATAGCTAAAAATAGGATTAAATAGGGACCATTCAAGTCGAGCATGAATCTTAAAGCTCTCAGGGGTAAAACGGTAATTTCACCTACAAACGGGTCCGAAAAGGGAACTGGGTCTTTCTACAAAGCCAGTAACCCAAAAACGGATTTGTCCTATTGGGTATGGACGGCAACTCATTTCTAACCAACCCAGATATTTAAAGAGTAATTCAAATTCGTGATTATCTTTAAGAGACAGTTTAAACCGTCTCTCTTATCATGAACGAGTTTAAACTCTACATCTTATCCAAAAAAAACACCGAGACATAGGGATAAATGATTATCTCTAAAATGTCTCTTAAGGCGACTATATTTGCCCCTCTCCCCCAACCATGACAAGGTAATCACTATTTTTCCACTACAATGCTCTCTCATAATCTTCTTGATTAGTGACATCAGAGGGTTCGTCGCCGGGATCCATCCCGGTGTATCAAACTTTTTACAGGTTAACGGCAGCAGCGAGAAACAATCAAATGCCGGCCAAAAGTCAACAGGTTTGCCTTATTTGTTTCCAAAAGAATCCACAAATACATCTGTTTGCTCCCACACAAAATCAGCAGCAACAAGAGTAAAGGGTTTATCCGACTAATCTCTGCTAAGTTGTTATATATCAAGTTTAAATCCTGGCATTCGAAGAGAGGTGTTAGCATTTCAACCAAAAATTATGGCTCACGCAATTGGGTTAGAAAATTACAAGAAGAAAACTGACAGAAGCTAAGAAATCTCGGTACAAAGGTAGCACCTACAGACGACCATGGGCACCTCCACCAAGCAACCTCCATCCGTTACTGCCTATACCATCATCCCCAACTTCGAAATACCCTATCAGAAAAGTGCTCTCATCAGAGTGAGAAGCTAGAAAAGCCAAAGGGTTGTGTTTTAATTGCGATGAGAAATACACAAAAGGGCATGTATGCAAAGGAAAAAAATTCCTTCTATTCTTAGTGGATGAAGCAGAGTTGTCTGATACAACTGATACAACCAATGAAGTGAAGTTTACACTCAAATGCAGGAAGATAGCATCACTCCTGAGATTTCTTATCATGCAATGTTAGGCTGCCCTTCACCCAAGACCTTAAGGGCCCAAAGTAGGATACAAAACACTCTTGTTCAAGTTTTAATTGACAGCGGTAGTACACACAATTTTGTGCAGGAAAGGGTAGCCAAGTTTCTCCACTTACCTATTCAGCAAGCTACGAATTTCAAAGTAATTGTGGGCAATGGGGCAACATTGGAGTGCCAAGGCCAATGCTTAGTTGTGCCTATATCTATATGCAAGGCTATTTATTTCATATTGACCATCCATGGTAGTGAAGTAGTACTCGAAGTTCAGAGGCTACAGTAATTAGGCCCTGTAACTACTGACTATAAGCTAGGCACAATGAGGTTTGTAGCAAACAATAATGTGATTATTCTACAAGGAGGTGAATCTGGTACTTCATCTCAGCTGCAACTGCATCAACTGAAGAAGACTACAGCCAAAGCATCTATAGCTCAGTTTTATTCATTTGGTTCTAGATGAAAAGGACACTCCAAATGCAGCGATGCCAAAAGACTTACACAACTCATATTACAACAATTTGAAAATGTGTTTAAAGAACCTACTGGCCTTCCACCAAGTAGAGATTATGACCATCAAATTCACTTACTTCCCTCATCGCAGTCAACTAATGTCAGACCCTACAAATACCCACGCTTCCAAAAAGCAGAGAGAGATGCAAGTTTCGAAGGGTTGAGTGAAGATCTTATATAACACAGCAAGAGTCCTTTCTCCTCCCCCGTATTATTGGTGAAAAAGAAAGACGGAACATGGATACCACTTAGATCAAGAACACAATATTAAATGGAGAAGAAGAAAGGAAATGATTATATTGCAGATAAGAAGAGAAAATACAAAGAGTTTTGGAAAGTTTTCTGATATTTCTTAACATTCTCATCACTATTAGATTGCTTTAATACTCTTTTCCTTTTGCTACAATCTGATCTTCCACAATAGCTATTTGCCACGCGTCCCCTGCGCTGACCGGCCTCGATCCCTAGGTTGCAGGTATCCTCCTCAGAGTGCGAGCTTGTCAGAGCACACGTTTGGTAGTCGATCAGATAAGTGGGCTTCTTATTCACGCTGATAGGCCTTGCATTGTTATTGCGAGTAGTTTCTCCTCTGTTGCTCTTTTTGTACTATGGCCCATGGCCATATTCTCATTCATAACCATAACAGCATCATAGCTTAATACTTCCCTTTTAGTAAGAACCCATACTCTAACTTTGTTTTGTGAAAAATGATACCAAAAAAAATAATCTGAAAAGATGCCTGGAGTAACTATTCCAAAAAAAAAACCAAAAGACGGGCACAAGTAAGCATTTAAATCACAGTTTGGTGCTTAGTGCTTACTATTTTCAAGACCAAACTTCAATACAACAATTTGGCATAATGGTCTTTTCAAATACGACCTTACTAGTTCCCACACTGATACTAGTTCCCACACTGATATTTTTGTCAGAAATAGATTTGTGATATGTCAAAGAAGCGTAATGAAATTTGCAATTATTTCAAAATTAGAGCTGAGAAAGATGCTTTAAAATGAATAAACTAGTTGGGTAGCCCATCTGAAGAAGAGGAATATTAGGGAAGGATTTGCCTATATCTACTATCAGAAAATCTTCAGAAAATCTTCTAAATATGTATGTGTTTAAATCAAACTCTATCAATGTATTAAGCAATACCATTTAACCTGTTCAAAGAGGTTGTTTGGTCCTTCATTATGAAATTATGAGGAGTCAAATCAATTTAACCCTCACATAGGTTAATTAACTTTCCCTTTTTTTTGTATTTTCAAGGTAAAGGACAAATCTAAGGATCAAGTGCTTCTTTTTGTGCTTAAAAGAAGCATAGGGCCCCTGGGCCTTAACCTATTACTTAATCCTTTGTCAAACACATCTCAAAAAGCAAATATAAAAACTTGATATCGAACAAAATCATTGAAAACAAAGCAGTTGTAATAATTACAACATATATATAAATATATCTATTTTGCATTGGAGTTGAGGCATACTTGTTACATGACTTGCAAGCCAGTGAACATGCAGATTTAGGAGTTCGTTGCTTCCAATTGTCACCATTTGCCCGAGTTTTCCCAGCCTGTTCGGCTGGATGAGGGGTTGCAGCAGGTCCACCTTTCCTTCCATCATTTCCTACACACAAAAAATCACTAGAGCATGTCGCATCCAAATTTTTTTTTTTAAAAATATATGATTTCAATTCTTAATCATTGAGCCCGGCAGAATAAAAGGACACCAATTTCCCATTAAAAATTTGTAGGCTCCCCATTTTTCCACAAGGAAAATAGGTGTTAATTGCATATAAGATAATTCACTAGCAATCACATTTATCTCTGCGGTGGCTTAATGCCCACTTTATCTTAAGGATTCATTCAACATGTCATGAAATCCAACACCTTAATATGGTGCAAGTCGAAGTGCAGAAATAAGAAATATGTATTTTCTATGTAAAATTACAATTCACTTATATTTACTTTAGGAGAAAAGGTTCATTATGAATGAATGCCTTCCTGAGGTTTCTCCAAAAAAAAAAAAAAAAAACATTCTCCAGGCGCCTAACCTTTACCTCTTGTTTTAGTTTCTGCCCAGAACTGTCACTATTGATTATTAATTTTTTAATATATTTCTAGGTGAACAGTGTCCTTTCAAATTTTATATAGTACAAAACTTGGAAAATTCTCCAAAAGCACCATTTTGGTCAATATGAATTATCAAAATAACAGATGTTAAAACTTAAAAGTGTTGAATACCAAACAATAGGACGTATCTTTATTAAAAACATTTGAGAAACTTTTCTTACTTAAAGTTTAGAAATAGAGTATTGGATGTCTTCAAATTTGGTTCAAAAAATATGATTTGGTTCAACAAATATGATTCAACAATTTTAGGGGCACCAAGTATGGTATGACCACATTCAAATTTTAATTACATTCAACAAAGAGTGAGAAAATAAAAAGGTGACACTGCAATCCAATGGCTCATAATTTCCTTTTATGTATCAACCATATGGGACCTAATTAATAATTTGGTGGGTGATAAAAGCATATGTAGAGTTTAGCATGCATATTACAAGAGTGAGTTTTCATCTTTATTTGTCAAACTAATTTTAAGCAACATTCTCAATAAATGATAAGTATTGTGTACTGAGGAATAAATAAGGCCCATAAAGACATTGACAGTAGATAACAATTATTGTGATAATAAAAGTCATGCCTTTTCCATGCTAAAATTACAGTATTCTAATTGATAAATTTGGTTGCACACACACGCACACACGCACAAACACAAAAACTGACCTGTTCTCTGTCCTGCCGGGGTGATAAATTTAGCCTTCTTTTCAGGAGCAGGTGCAGGAGTATTTGAAGTATACTCAGAAGGTTTTTTGCCAGTTAGAGCCTACACGGTGGACATGAAATTGAGAACGGTGCTGCATATAGACGACCAGAAAGATAACAATTATTGTGATAATAAAAGTCATGCCTTTTCCATGCTAAAATTACCGTATTCTAATTGATAAATTTGGTTGAGCGCGCGCACACACACGCACACACGCACAAACACAAAAACTGACCTGTTCTCTGTCCTGCCGGGGTGATAAATTTAGCCTTCTTTTCAGGAGCAGGTGCAGGAGTATTTGAAGTATACTCAGCAGGTTTTTTGCCAGTTAGAGCCTACACGGTGGACATGAAATTGAGAATGGTGCTGAATATAGACGACCAGAAAGCTAATAAACATGTGAAAAGTTATACAGTCACCTTCTTAGGCGTCTCCTCATCTTCAACGTCACCGTCACTCATTGCTCCGATCAAGCCCTGAAAACATTGATTTGATCCACATGTTAGATTAAGCATAGCTTTGCTACACATGGTGTACATTGATTCGTTCACGTCAATGAGCCACTAAAATGTAATTCCTCATATCTACTATTATTATTATAACTTCCAAAGCAAATAATATTGCTGTGATTAGCTTGTGCAGCATCATCAGACTAAAACTAAGTTCTTTTGATAACATGCACGCATGCTTCTTCACATGCACACAATGGGAACTAGAGAAGCATTAAATCGATCAATATATCATGTCTGTATGAATTTGGTGCTCTTAGGCACACATTGGAAACTAGAAAACTGTAGTATCATACATGAAAAAGGAAAACGTGAACAAATCTAGTGATTAGAATGCCTACAGTATCATTGAAATACATGAAAAGGAAAACGTGCACAAATCTAGTGATTAATAAGACTGCAGTATCATTGAAATGAAGCTTAAGGTGGGTAACTTTTGGGTAATGAAATAAAACACTGAGCACTAAATATATCTATGCTTAAACGTGCTCACAGTACTGTGAATAGATATTGAACAGTGTAATAATGTCTAAAAAAGTTGCTCTTTTGGTGAACACCGTTCGTTCTATGCAAATATTCCTCTGCTCACTGTAGCTGACCCACATGCTGCTCCAGCCTACTCACCACTTTTCATTTACGAGTCTGCTTTGGCTTGTCTCTGCTTGCAGAAGACTTCGCTACTTTATTCGCAGGAAGAGGTGTGGCAACATGCCCACCTTTCTTTTCATCACCACCTATTAAAGAAAAACAAAATGAAGTGAACACCTTTGACACATAACAGAAGACAAGGAACTCTAGATATTAAGAGATATCTCTGAAGATTAAAGGTACAAACCTCTTCTCTGTCCACCTGATAGCATTGCAACGTTTGCCTTGTTCTCGGAAGCAGGTGTTTTTGAAACAGATTCAGCTTTGCCTCCTCTTGCCACTAGCAGCCTACAGCAGAACCATATTGGGAACCTAAAACCTTTTAAACATGTATGAGAAGATGAAATATTATCTGCTTAGGAGTAGTCTCATCTTCCTCATCAGAATCCCCCTTCTCATCATCATCGTTATCACTCACGTAATCAGTCATGTCCTGCAAAAATTAAGAATGAAATTAATTACAACTCATACATCTACAATATTGGTGAAATATTATCTGCTTAGGAGTAGTCTCATCTTCCTCATCAGAATCCCCATTCTCATCATCATCGTTATCACTCACGTAATCAGTCATGTCCTGCAAAAATTAAGAATAAAATTAATTACAACTCATAAATCTACAATATTGGTGGTAGTTTGCATAGACCGATCTGTGCAAAAAAAATAACATAAATATTACTATTTACGATAAACAGCA